>PVKA01000199.1:170226-231761 GCA_004027165.1 Ctenomys sociabilis
GTCCTGCCATCTCTAGGGGCATAAGAAGAAATATGTTAATGTCATACACAAATATTTGGAATTTGAATATAATCTTGAAAAGTTAAACAGATTTCATTGGATATTTGCATGGGAAATATAATATTACAGTTGTTTTTAGACTCAACTCCAATAGGCCTCTTCGCCTCCAGTAATGGAATGTTATTTCAATGTTAGCAGGAAGATTTTGCTAAAGAGTGACTAATTTTCATAAATTCTTTAAATAGAGTTCAAATCTCCATCAAGTTTAATACCCCTGTGAATGATGTGGAACAAAGTTATTTCTCGTAAGCCTTCTTGTGGAGACCACAGTTCCTCAATAGAGTAAAGAAAGAACTACTATTTCAAAGTGAAACGATGAGGACTTCACAGGGAGGGTCTGACAGTGCCAAATCACAACTGTCATAGAGGAATGTGGCAATATTGTGAGAAAAACCCACAAGTATTGTAATGGGATGCATGTGACGCATTTTAAACAAAGGTAATAATCTTCATAAAAAGTAATGCTGGCAATACGGTGTGTCAAATTTTAATAGAATATTATGAGCAGTCAAAGCAGAGGGGATTGAATGGATAAAATGAGCTTAACTGTGATGCTCCAGGACTGAAAGCAAAGCATACACTGACTAGCTGGGGTAGCAGGAAGACACAGTGGGCTGGGGAGGGGATGCAGGCAGCAAGAAGCTACTCTGGAGCTCACCGCCAGACAAACTGCTTGTGGCACTGATCCTTGTGCCCAATGACCAACTCAAAAGAAAAAAAGCAGTTTTAGTAAAGTCAGGGTGGGAAATCTCCAATTAGCATCAATTACTGAAGTTGCTTCCAAGAGGGGACTTCTGGGGAAATTAAAAATAATCTCCGAGAATGCCTCGTGGAAGCACTTATTTAGCAGGTGATGAGTTCCTGCAGAATAATGTGGGGAGAAGGCTTTGTGTCCATAGGACAGAGATACCAGTGAAAACTTGCCTGCTCGATTTGACTGGTCAATCATGGGCTGTACTATTCTCCTCCTGGCGTTGATGAACCTAAAATAGAACAGAGAAGTCCTGTCACCAACCTCGGTCTCTGTGAGCAGCTCTGTGTGAAGGCTACAGAGAAAACCATGCAATCAAACATCTACCAGAAATTATCTTTCCTGTGGCAGGGCAATTTCCCTTCCAGCGTTCAGACATAGTTGACTGGTTCACCTCTACCTTCCTGGCTGGGCCTGGGCCAAGGCCAAGCCAACTTGCTATGAAGACTCAGGAAGGACAAAAGTTCTCCACAGAATCTTCTAATCTGCACTTGGGCTTCTGGAACAAGCAGGAATCTGGTTAAAGTTCATAGGCTGGAAGCTTTCTGCCTTTCCCTGGACTCCCCATCATAGGGAGACCCAGCTTCCCCTTGCAGCTGGTCTTAAATGGAGACCAGGCTCTGGCACTCTGCTTTCACAAGGTATTGTTAGGTCAGCAAAGCCATCAATTAGGCTGTCTGAAGTTTTATCACCAACACAGCAGTAATAAGTGCTGGCCAGAAAGATTTCTGCTCTTCAGTGACTCCTGCAGCTTAAGCCTGTAAAGTTAGGGGTCATTCAGAGGTCAGTGCCAGCTGGGGGCAGCCTTTGCAGCCTAAGCTGGGACACCCAGGGCAGCGGATAAGGTAACTGCCAACCATAAACCCAGCCACCTTTCAACCTACTAGAAAGACAGAGCCTCAGGTACACATGGTTGATATTAGAGCCCCAGCAACGTTTTCAAATCAGGTGGTGGCTGAATCACAGGAATGTAAAGGAGAAGCAGTTATTTTGTCTAGGAAGCCTGGATCTAATTTTGTTGAAAATCCAAAAATAAGTGCCTACTTCATGTTACTTTAATGTTTAATAATGCCCATCAAATATTCATGTACAAACAGAGTAAGATGATAAGAAATCTCCTTTATTTCTCCAAATTTAATAAAAACAAAACAATTTTCTACCATTTGCTAGTTACCCTTCTCCCTGTGCTTCTAATGATGTGTATTCCCCGCACATTCGAACTTACACACAGGGCTTGCCTCTGGCTGGGGAGGGGACAGTGGCAAGGAGCAGCACACTGGCTGGTCCTTAAAAATATACCCATTGATACCATTTCTTCAGTATTTCTAGTTTCAAATCTTAAGCAAAGGGGGACTTAATGATTAATGAGTCCACATGAAGCTACAGGCAGGAACTGAAAACTCATTCTCTGAAATTAGCCAGAAGAATCCCAGTGCATGTTGGCCGCACAGGCCTCCTGTGAGGATTCTGGTGGGAATACAGTTAGGCTGAGGAGAAACAGCCATGAGGAATACCAAAGGAGTCTTTTGCATATGATGTCTGTTTGCAAAACAATGGACTTCTTTATTACTTCAGAAAGGAAGGCTTGGTTGTCAAAAATGTTACACCCTCTTAGCTTTGGGGAAGAAAGTGTCAGGTAACTGTAAGTAGAGGTGAAGACAAAAGGAGAGTTGAAACGCATATTCATTCCCACCTGGCACCTCAAGTGGTGCTGAGGAGTATCTGACTGGATCACAAAGACTTCCAGAAGCAGCCCTCAAACCAGAAAAAGAACTTCATTATCCCTGCTGTCCCCACTGTTCTGACTTCGACCAAGGAGGGCTGACCTGATGTCTCCATCCCTATGAACTTATTCTCTCCAGACTCAGGTGAAAAACCAGCAGAGAGGCTCAGGACGGCCTGTTCTCTCTGCCCTGAGGTTCCTGGGTGGAGGACACACATGGCAGAGGTTGGACCTCTTTTATGTGCTACTGAGCCTCTGTGTGTGTGTGTGTGTGTGTGTGTGTGTGTGTGTGTGTGTGTGCACGCACACCCACTTCCTATAGACTGACTCCTTAGGTTAAACGAAATGCTATTTGTTCCCTTTTTAATTTTATCCTTTTACTCTTTTATTATTTACATCTGGAGGTTGTTCCCTTATTTATGTCTCTCTCTCCCTCTAGTTCCCCCAAACACTCCGTTACTCACAGAGCTGCAAGGCACCATGGTTCTTAGCTCTCAGCAGGAGAACTCCACACTGTCTTCAAACAAATAATTACGGGGAAGGTTAGAGGTTCACGCAAAGGTCATTCCTTTGGATACTCGTCAGAATGTTTACATTAGTAAAAATGGGGTCCACTCAAAAGGTTGTTCAATGGGGGCTACACAACAATGCGGAACATTAAAAAAAGCAGCCTGTGTGCTAGCAGGTCTTTATAGAAGTGCTGAACTTGGAAATGCCACTTCAGTACCACATTTTCAAGGAGTTACCATGGTGTGGACTGGATGTTCACTAGCAGTTATGGCAATGGCCTTTCTTTGCCCATTTCTGCAAAACAAGTATGAATGGAAGCTACTGAACGTTTTCACTAGATCTTTTTACAAGGGGTTATGGAGATTGCGCTTTCTTCCCGTGGGCTCCATCCAGACTCTCTGCATGTTTGTTCTCAGACAATGTTTCTGATCCACAGTGCTATTTCTTGCCAGATTCATAATTCTATCACATTCTTTCAAATCACACAGAATTTAAAAAACATATGGGCCCCAATTTTTTCAGAAATCTCTTAACTCCTTGCCAATTGTCAACGCCCCTGATCTTGACGTATTTCTTTAGCACCATAGATATTATCGTTAAAATTAATAATTGGTTGACTATAGGGAAACTGACATTGAAAACTAAAATTAGAACTCTCTTCCTCCTTGCAAAGACAATCTTAGAAAACATTGTACACAAATTTACATACACTGGAGTCATTTAAATTTAAGAATAAAACAAATCAAATGAGGAATGGTTTTAATATTCCTAAATGACCTTTCTATATATATTCTTTCCCATAAATACCTTGACATATATTTTTTCCACTTTTACTAATCTATATATTTTTCAGGCTTTTTTTTTTTTTTTTTTTTTTTGTGAAACCGGGGATTGAACTCAGGCCCTCGTGCTTGCCAGGGAAGCACTTATTCCACTGAGCCATCTCCCCAGCCCCCTAATCTATATATTTTAAATGACCCTTTTCAGGGCTCAAGTAGTAAACAGAATACCAAGTTTTGATTCTACTTAAAATTTGAAGACCAAGTTGAAAATCACCAACCTTATAAGGTCCAACCTCTACTCACTGGGGAAAATGGAACTTGCTGGTTCAAAGACAAAAGACTTGCTTAAAAAGGCTCAAAAGTTTTCTTGGATATTAAGTGGGCCTCACAAAATAACATTTTGATGAGTTAAGTGTAAATGAATCAGACACATATGGATTAAGTTATCCTTGAATTTCACACGGGTTTAAAAAATAAGGGGAAAAGAGGGTCTTGGCAAAAAATATTTTGGACTTTGCCAAACCCAAAACATTTGAAAAATTGCTGAAGACATCCAACTAACCAAAATGCAGCAAGCTGCACCCAACTTTAATGAAACCCCCCCATAAGTTATTTCCAATCCAAAGGCTGTTAGGTTTTTCATCTGTATCTGATATTAAAAAACCCTCTAAGTTTTAATGTCATCCCAGAATGGTTTTGAAGTTGCAGACATATAATATACTACTCTATTGGTATAAACAACTTAACCCTCAATCAGAAAGTCTTTGGAGATAATAAACAGTTCTTTTTTTTTTTTTTTTTGGTCTTTTTTGAGACAGGGTCTCACTATGCAGTTCAGGCTGGCCTTAAACTCACTTTGTGGCTCAGGCTGGTCTCAAACTCACAACAATCCTCCTGCCTCAGCCTCCCGAGTGCTGGGATTACAGGCATGCGCCACACTAAACAGTTCTTTTAAAGCACCAAATTTTGTGCAACTTGCACTTAAAATGTGCTAATAAACCTGGTGCCTTATCCAGATTTCATCTGGAGAAAAAAATTTTATTAGCCTCATTGTGACTTTTTAAAAAAAGGGCTGCAGATAATTCCATTAGTGACACCCTAGGGAATGAGCGTCCTAAAGTACGTTAGTTCCATTGATTTGTATTGAACACAAAGTTAGTACCCAGGCTCATGTGAAAGCCCTGGAGAGTATTCAATAGGACTATCTACTTCTCTCTAAATTTTACCTACACAAATACTACATTAGTATGTGTGATCCTGAAAAATTATTTACTAAATCTGGTAGCTTAAAAATAAGTTAAATATAGAAGTAAATTCACTGACTTTCCAAGAATCATGAGAGCTTAGTAAAACAGAGATGTAAAACTACATTAAAAAGAATAAACTCCAGATAGCAAATACCATTGAAATCTCACCTTACTGTCTTCTTGGAGCGATGCCTCCTGCAGACTTCCCACCACCGCCCCCCAGAAAAGCCAAACTTTTCAGTTTTGCATACTTTTCTGCAACTGAAATCTGATCAGAAGGAGCTTTCTTTTAAAGACTTTTCACTCCCCTGCATGGGTCAGACTGACAGAAGCAAAGTGAGGTGTTATTCGCGATTGCTTTGTCCCCCACCAGGTTCCCTTTTAAGTGGCCAAAGAATCCCTTCTTTCTGGTTCACTTGCTTCTTGCCACACCTGGTAACCGACTCCTCTAGGCAGCGTTCCTTCTGTTAGATAGCACAGGCCTCCACAGGGCCACCTGGACACCTGCTGACCCTCAACACTTTGAGGATGCATCAAGATCCCAAACTGAATCATTTGCATGGATTGGTTTGGTCAAGAAAATATCTGAACTGGTAAAGAGGGGTCAGATCAATCTTGAAAAAGTGTTGTAGGTGGCTTAAGGACCAGGAATCTGCTACAAAAACTGTTTTTCCACTTTGCCTAGCCTGGTCCATCAGACAAGATGCTTCCTTACAAAGACTGTTCTGCTTCAACCATTTTGTAGTTTCTCTATTTATTTTTTTTTTCAGAACCGGGGATAGAACTCAGGCCCTTGAGCTTGCCAGGGAAGCGCTTATTCCATTGAGTCATCTTCCCGGCTCTCTATTTTTTCAATGTAAAACAACTCGAGTCTTTTCTGGTTATGCCCAGCAGGTCCATTAAAATATACTGGTGAGTTGGGCAAGTTGGTGCTGTTGAATAGGTACTAGGGCACAGGACAGACTGAGTCGTACAGCAAACGTACGCTTTTCACGAGTGATTAGATAAAGGTCCCTCTTCACAGACACTCTGAGCAAAGTAAGGTAGACGAATGAGATTCACACACAATTTATGGTCACATTTACAGATCACAATTAATTTCCCTGAGCTTCAGCTTAATTTGTAATTGCACAGAATTTAGGGTTTGCCCACACTCCAAAAACACATTGAGTGAATACTAATGCATTTACAATGTGAAAACATGATGCTAATATGGAATCATAAGCATCTTGTAGGTTTGTGCATATTCCTGGAGGACGCTCACACTGGCATGAGTGGCCCTGGGCAAGCTTATCAAGATGCTTTTCTTCTAATGCTGTCTTTCAATATTCTTCCCTTTGTTCCTCTATTGCATTCTTTTATGAAGTTGGACACCCACATGGTGGATGTCTCAGGTACTAGATCAGGCATCTGCTGAAGGGTAACACATAGGTTCTTTACTCAAACACCTGCTTGGAAACACATCCTCCTAATTATTGCTCTATACTTCAGACAACCAAGAAGGATGCGGGACCTTTGGCATTTACTCATGTGTGGTGCTGGTTGAGTCTCTTTCACCTTCCCAAGCCTTGGTTTGTGCCCCTTCTCAGGGGAAAACTGTCCTGGATTGTTTTAAGGATTAAGGGAGATGACTATATCTAAAAATCCTTGGTACTGTTCTTTGTACACACTAAAGGGTTATTGAATGTTAGCTTAAAGTCAAAGTGCACCTATGCAATGCTCCTAAAGAGCTCTGTTATCACATGATTAATAATTCAGAATAGGTGGTTATTATTAAATATATCCATGCTGCATTGATAACATGATAATAAGGTGTTGTGATCCTATAAGCAACAGGGTCCATAGAGCAGGGTCTGTCTAGAAATCACAGCCTAACTCAAATGTATAATGTCAGGGTATCTCAGGTACTAGATCAAGCATCTGCAAAGGGAGCTATCAAGCAGCGGGAGCCCAATCCTTGAATGGTTCTCTAGTTCCCTACTCCTCTAACTGTATTTGTGACCCTGCAGCATCAACTTCCCCTCAAGATTGTTAGAGATGCAAAAACATAAGAGTCCCTGCTTAACACTACTGAATCCACATCTGCATTTTAAAAAGATCTCCTGGTGACCTATGCACATTTAAGTTTGGGAAGCCTCGGTCTAAGTCCTAAACCGAACTTTGCACTCTGCCTAAAAATATAAACTTGCAAGGATCAAGCTTTAATTGTGGATCAAAAGGAGAAGGAGAAGGGAGGAAGAAGAGGGGAAAAAGAGGAGAGGAAGGAAGAAGAGGAGAGGATGGGGAGGAGGGGAAAAGAGAGGGAGGAGGAAGGAGAGCAGGAGGAGAGGAAGAAGAAAAAAGAACCCAAACACACTTTTCTTTTTAGGTATCTCAGATCTACACAGTGTTCTAACCACTTGCCCTGGGTAACAATTTATAATTTAATTCACTTTATTCCATCTATGCTTCCTAAAGGAAAAGTTGGGCCAATAAAATGCTTTTGTGGAAATTGTTAACAGAGGCTATCTCTCAGGAACGGTGACTTGGAAGATGGTAGGCTTTTCTTTTTTTCCCCTCATAGATCTCTGTAGTTTGAGTTTTAAATAACAAGTGGTCATTTTTATGTTTAAAAGAATTTTTAAAGGTGATTGAGAAAATCTGGCATCTCATCCTACTAAGATTTATATAGCAAGTTTAGGGTTTTTTTCTGTTTGTTTTAATAAAAACATTTGAGAGGGCTCAGTGGTAACGTACTTGCCTAGCATATGCAAGGCCTTGGGTTCAATCTTAGCAGCATAAACAAACAAAAAAATTTGAGAAATTTCCCCCCAGATAGGGAATTATAGTTTATATCCTTTATAATGCTGAGCAATAATAAACACTATTCCATAAGTATAATCACACCCAGTGGCGTGTAACAAAACATTCCAGCAGGTTATGATTTGGAAACACAGTTACTCCTACAGAATGCCATCAGATTATTCATATGTGCCTATTTATCATGCACTATAAAAGTGATCTTTCAAAGCTACTTAAAAGGCAGGGAGGAGAAAACACTCAAAACTTCCTTAGCTATTCATATCTAGGATCTATGCTCTTAAAGATAAAATACTAAGTCAATAGACATAAGTTGTAGTATATTACCTCATCCAGGGCATGATTTATTGCAGATGGAAATCAACTAGAAACTGAATTACTTTGAAAGTTTTACTACTGACATTAAAATTCCAGATCTGAATACCTACACACTTTATAGTGCTTCTGAAAACAACTTTCTGCAGACATGGAAGATAGATGGACAGTGTGATGTGACTCTATCAGCATAAAAGCAAGAGCAATCATTTTCACAATTACCAATTTCCAGTTACCTATTTATCTACCTGAACACTACGGCCTGACTGGGCTTTGAAAAATCAGTCACTTGATAATCAGTTACATACATTCTTAGCCTGTTCTCATTATGTTCCTAGTCATTTACTAATTCACTGTAAGAGGAGAAGATCCCAGCAAATCTAGTATCTTTTTAGCTTTTGTGATCACCTTTGATTGAAGTATTAATTCTCGAGCCTCCTTCTCAATGGAAACCACCTAAGCATTAACTTGCCAAGAACGCACCACGCTGTTGAGCAGTTATGTATTAGATATGTTTGAAGAGATCAAGGTGCAGTCACATGTCCTGTGCTGCGGATATGTCTCTGATTAGCTTGTCATCTGCTCCGAAGAAGATGCTGGCTGATTCTCCCGTACAGGCTAGCAGGCCAGCTGTTAGCTGCCTGTCAAGCCCTCAAGTGGACAAGTAGTCCAGGAGCAAAAATGTCACTCCTTTGATCTGGCAAGGAGCAGCTGCTGATTTATAGAGTAGGACTTTGTTCTTCCGTTCTATTTTACTTTCTTTCCTAAGGCAGAACCACAAAATCCAGGAGAAAAAAAAAAAGCACCGTTCCCAGCAACATCAACAAGCTCTGACAACTGCAACAGGGTTTTTCTTGGCCCTAACAAAGCTCTCAGGCATCTCCTTTGACGCTCACCTTTCCCCCTCCCCTCCCCCACCCCACCACTTTTTGCAATGCGGTAGTTATTGTTTAATTCAGCTTCTGTAAATGGAATGGACTGTGGCCAGCAAGCCTGGGGCATAAACACACCTGTATGAAAGAAGCCTTATTGTAGCAACCATCCACTAGCAAGCTCGCATGAACCACATGTTCTTGAGTTCAGAAAGAATGCTCCATTTTCCCTGATAGCAAGTTTTACCCTAAGTGAGTCTCTATTTCTGGTGCCACCAACCTATGATGACCACATTTGAACTGTTTCCTCTACAATGGCATTACACTCTTTCAAAGAGAAAACAGGATTAGCTTTTGTATTCCTCTGAGAGCAAACAGATTTATCAAAAATATTTATCCACTGTCTATAATATCAATCATTGGAAGCTGAGTTAAAACATTCAGAAAAGCTTTAGCAAATGCAGTACCAAAGATGCCACGCTGTTGATTTCATTACGGTGGATTTATACTGACATACGCATTCCGTATGAGGAAAAACAAAATCAACCAAGTCTACACAAGTCATGTACACTGCCTTACTTAGAATTAAACCGGTTTAAAATGTGTCATCCTGTTCTCAGTGTGTAAACCTGTCAAATCAGAGATGTCCCATCAACCGAATGAGACATGTAACAGTGCAGGCTCGAGAAGCACCCAGACACTGTCAGTCATGTGACTGGGAGATGTCACGAGCCACGTAGGTACCTGCGTATGGCTCTGTGTACCTATAAGCAATCAACTTTACCGGAGTTGGATCTATGAAGACTTATCTCGAGTTTTCTCTGTGCATTCACACACGTGTGGGGAGTGAGGGTGGGCAAGAAGCCGAGACTGAGGCTGAGATGCCAATGTTCTGCAGTGAAGCACCTCCTGCCTCGCATGTTCAAGGGCCTGGGTTCGATCAGCCCCTAGCACTTCTGGAAAAACTGTATGTGTGTGAATATATATCATGCACACACATATGCATATACTGTATGTACACGACCTGTATGTGTGTAAGCATACTTAAAAATGCAGGAAATCCCTTTGGCAATTTTTACTCTCTGCATCTACAGAAGCATTCTGAAAATCCCAACTTAAGCACATGATGCCAAGTGTGATTACGCATGCATGTAATCCCAGTACTTGGGAGGCTGAGGCAGGAGGATGACTGTGAGTTGAAGGCCAGCCTGGGCTACAGAGTGAGTTCAAGGTCAGGCTGAACTGCACATGGAATCTCTACCTCCAAAAAAGAGAAAGAAAGAAAAAAAGAGTACAACTTAAACCAACTAGAGCCATATTCAGTAAATTACTGTGGTGTAGTTGTAGAAACTGAAAGAGGTTCATCCCCAGATGCTTTGAGGAGGAAAGGTGCACCAGACTAGTAAAGCATACAAAATTGGAGGAGAAGAAAATAGAGAGGTTTGTGAGAAGGCTCTGCAATGGAAGGGAAGGAGCTGGAAGCCCAGCGGGGCCCTGGCTCTGGGCTAGGCCAGGCAGGCCAGTGCAGGCTTTGCACTCATGTGGAGGTGAGCTGAAGGGAGGAGAACCTAGCAGTGGAGAAGGTGGAAAGTGCTCATCTGATTCAGGCAAAAGGGGAAATAAAATTAGTTCCAATTAAGAGCAGAAATGAAAGCAGTATGAGGCTACTGGCTGCTGAATTGTGGTAAGAGGGCCAGGGAGAGACGCACATATGGAAGATCCTGAGACGCTAAATCTGAGAGTCTATGTTTGGTATATTCCATTATACAGTTGATCAGAATTGGAAATTGAATTCTAAAAATCCTATTGACTGTTTTAGGGTGCTGCAAATTAGGGTGCTCTAAATGTTACCTTTGAGCTGACAGTGGGCCGTTAGAGCTAAGAAGCTCACACCAACAAGGACCAAAGAAGAGCGAAAGAGAAGATGTGACAAAACTTCAAAGCAATCGAATACCTTCATATTTCTAAAATATATGAACAGCCGGGCATGGTGGCGCATGCCTGTAATCCCAGCACTCGGGAGGCTGAGGCAGTAGGATTGTTGTGAGTTTAAGACCAACCTGAGCTACAAAGTGAGCTTAAGGCCAGCCTGACCTGCATAGTGAGACCCTGTCTCAAAAAAGACAAAAAACAAAACAAACAAATAAAATATATGAACATTTCAGAGCTACAGAAACAAGTGTAAGAAACTACTGGCTACCACCAGTAAACTACTTTTTAATCTATCTATTAGATTTTTATCCAGTCCTTTATCCAATCAGAGACAGCCAAGTCAACTGTCAATAAAACTTTTTGTAGCAATGGCCTTGTCTCCCTTAGGTCTAGTGTGCCTTTTCTTTAGTTCTGCATAATTAGTGTGATGAGTTGTGGAAGCTGATAATTACACATGACACTATGTGTTGCCACATAATGCTATCCCTGCAGCAATGGAATTTACTGCAGTTTTAAAAATTAGATATAGGAATATCTGTCCATCTGTCTGTCTACAGTAAATCCCTGACTTACGAACAAGTCTTATTCTGGAAGAATTGGTCTTAAGTCTGATTTTTTCCCCAGGTGACAGCGAGTCTTACATAGTAGACCTGTGAAAGTTTGCAACTTGAGTATTTGTACGTCAGGATCTATCTCCCTGTCCTTGAGACTATTTTTAAGCAATAGCACAGGACAATCAAGGGCAAGTTTTCTCTGGAGAGTGACAATTATAGAATTGACAGTAGAGAGTGCTACATTTAAAAGAGACACGATTAAGTGTGATGGCTTCCAAATTGTGTCCTTCTTTCAAACCATATTTTTCCTTTTAAGTGAGCTTTTGAGGTGAAAAATATAGCACTTCACCCAAAATGGTGTGGCAACAAATGGTTTTCAAGGCTCTGTTCTTCAACAACTGAGACCAAAGCCCCCCAGCACTAACCATCTGAGGCCACTTGGAGGGGGATGCTATGCATGTGAATGTCTCTGAGGCCCTTTCATTGGTCCACGGGGGCTCCTTTTACTAAACAGTAGGGGATGCATCGGAAGACCAGAGCAGGCTGCCAGAAGTGTTTGGAGTGACCAAGCTCTTATCCTGCTTTCATTTCTCCTGCTGGTTTAAAAGAAAGGATGTCACAGAGGATACACTGGGAAGGTGGCAACATTCTTAGGGCCCTTTATCAATACTGCTGCTTCCTTTAAATTGTAGTTTGGTCTCTTGTTGAGAGGCTGAGATTTTAGCACTTTTAAAGGGAACCATAAGTGAGAAATCTCCTAGGTGTTAAGCTTTAGAGTGGCTTCAACCCAAAATATGAGAAAAATGAGATTAGAACACGAAAGATAAGTAATATTAAGAAAAAAGATCCAACAAATAAAATTTCATAAATATGCATATATGTTACATTCTATTTAAACCAAATGCTATTTAACCAGTTTATACTGGCATCTGGTAGAGCTGCCAACGAAGGGAACTGGAAATCGAAGATTTAAAAAATTTTAGAATTCACTTGAAATAAACCATAATTGTTACAGCTATTCATCTAAAACAATCTTGAAAATTATTATGAAGCACATTCTATCACATAGCAAAAATATTTTATTCATAAACACTACTTTTAATGTTCTATGTTCAAACCTCAAAACATAAATTCTAAATAAAATTTCCTGCCTTTTCTTAATAACACGGTTAACATCTTTTGGATTTGACAGCCAGGTAGAATTCTGCATCTTCTCCGGAGATGTTACATGCAATCTTTCCAATGTGACGGTATTATGACCCACAAAATTTTTAGCATCATCCCGTAATCATAAAAGAGATAAAATATATCTTTATAAACCACAGGAGACCCAGTAAACTAGCAGTTATGCCACATCTGCTTTAGTCCTTAAATATTTTAGCTCCAGAGGGTTAGCTAGCGGTTCCCCCACACCGCCCCAATTTGCAGAGAAATGAAGACATCAACCTTTGATTTTGACAGTCCCCACAAAGCTGTAATCTCCAGATTATACTAAGATGCAAAGACACTGTACTGCAATTTGAAAGAATTTTTAGAGCATATTCAAATTTCAGATGTATCATAATTTCATAAAGTGTTTTAACTTAACTTTTAGAATGGTCCCATTTGAATTATCTCTATTTTCAGAATATAAATAACATCAACATCTACCAAAAATAATTTAATTTAGCACTGTAACTGGTTCAACTACCGCATAGTTTTTAGAGTCAGGAAATGTACAAATAACCCAAAGGCAATTAATAAGGTTAGAGTTAACGTGCTCACACCCACCAGGGCCATCCGATTCTTTCTTCCTGTAATGACCACTTGGCCACACTCTCTTCTTTGCCGATACATGTTGAGATAATTTCCCTGACCCATGGTCTGCGTGTGAAGTCCTCCATCAGTATCACCCAGCTAACATACCCATTATAGCATATATTCAATGCCAGGATCACACTTTACCTGGTTGGCTGTTCCCCTACTTAATTTTAGAGAGTATCTTTTCGGCACTTTGTTAATGACATTGTGTCACTCATATAAAACATCCTTAATAAAATGTTTGATGCATGGATAATCAAATGGGTGAACGAAAACAGGGCTCTCTCATCTTGAAAATAATTTAGGCTTGAGAACCTAAGATGTGTTAGGGAATCTTTATTTATTTATTTTTTGCCTTTTGTGCTTTTGTGCTACTGTGATCAAACTTGGGGTCTTGTGCTTGCCAGGCAGGCACTTTCGCCTCTGAGCTCTCTCCAGCCCCCAGGGAATCTCTTTGTCTTTATTTTGTGCAAGTGGCGTAGCTGAATCCCTAGAATGGGGCAGAACTGGGATGGGAAATAGCCCCGGTTTCTTAGGTCAGATCCAGTTATCATTATACTCCAAAACAACTAAAACCAGAGGACAGTGACATCTGTGTCTCTCTGGGCATCCGAGAAGGCAGACGAATCTCACTGCAGGTGTGCAGGAGGGGGAGGCCGTGGCCTGGCAAGAACTGGGTCTTCGGCTTCTCTAAGCTGAGAGCAGCACACACAGCAGATGTAACTAGATTGGGGTACGGGAGTAGGTCTTTCTCCGATTGAGGTAACAGGACTAAGGCCAGTGAGGTTTGTGGGAGATTTCTTGCTATGCGTGTGTTGGAGGAGAGGAACTGGGAATAGGAAGTGGAGATGAAAGATTTGGGAGACGGAGAAAGGTGAACAAAAAACTCCTAAAATATTATTTTCCTTGCACTTTCCTAAGGACCACCACCCTCCGAATATGCTCTGAGGGACTGAGCATCAGTAGGTGTTTCTCCAAATAGAAGTCCTATGTCAAATCAGTCCACATGACAAATGGTAAGAGTAAAGTCCTTCTTGTGCTATAGATTGTCACGGGCTTTAACAGGCTGATAAATATGGATCTGTGAGAGACGATTAGGGCTCAAGTCAATTCTAACAAGTTATTAAGATTTTGAGGGGTACTTATCATTCAATTTGTAGCCAAAATGTATTTTAAAATCATTTATCAATTTAAAAATGGGGTTTCTGCCTTTGTATTTCCCTGTTAGATTCGCACACAGGACCAATTGTCAGGTTCTTGTTTTTTTCTTTTCGTGGAACTGGGGATTGACTGCGGAACTTGTGCTTGCCAGGGAAGCACTTACTGCACTGAGCCATCTCCTCAGCCCCTCAGTTTCTTGTTTAATACTTAATCTATTCATAGTTCCATGCCTTCCCCAATTTTTATAACCATTGTTACTTCCAAAGGGCCTTGCCCCTCAAAACATGTTGGCTGGAAAGTTCTTTATAACTTTTCCATGTGAAAGCTAATTTGATTATGAGTGGTAATTTCAGGCTAAGATGTTTCTCCAGCCCTTTCTTACTCTACTTGCATTTTCATATTTACTGATATTTTTTAAAGAACACTATTGTTACATATTTTGTTATGCTTAAATTATTTGCTTCAAAGGAACAGTCAGAAATTAAGCAATAATCTGAAATGTAAGACATAGGTAGTATTTTTTTTTCCAATGCCACCCTATTCCTTCTTTAAGTAGATCTGTGATTGGACCCAGGCCAGCTGACTGTGCATGTCTCATGCATGTGCTGGGCTAGAGGGGAGCTGTGAAGAGGTGAGGAGCAATGTGTGCGATGTAAAGGGGGAAGAGTCAGGACATGAGGACACACTGGTTTGCAGAATGTACATCCTCAGCCTTCTCCACCCCTCAATCAAGTCCACTTTCTTGTTTACAGAGCCTACAAGTACAAAATCAGCTTTTACTTAGAACTGTGTTAAACACCACCTGCCTGCCCTCTGAACCTCTGTGTCCCAGGACGAGGTCAGCCTGGGGAAGGGCTCTGGTTCTATAACCAATCCTGTCATTCAGGCTAACAGCAGTGATTCACTCACAGAGGCAAAAATGACTCAATTGTTGGGCTTATTGACTCCAGGGAGCACGGCTACTCTATTATTACCATGGAGTGCAAATACCCCGAGCTGTGTTTTGGTCCACTTAAAATTACTATTTGCTGTGAAGGATTGGCAAAGCAATTCTTAAAATGATGGGGGTGAAAGTCAGGCGAGGGCCATTACGGGCTTTTCCTTCCGTTTAAGCAGAAGTGAGCAGTGGAGAACTCGTTCTGAGCCCGACCCACTTATTTAACCTTTTATTCACTTTGCTGTATTAACATACATTAACTGGCTATATAAGCCCTGCAAAGGGGTGGAGGACAGAATCTCATGACCAAATTATGGTTCCATTTTCATGGGTAACCTCTCCTTGGGTGGAAATTAAACCCCAATATAAATGCTTTTTAGGTCCATACAAAATCAAAGAGGAATGCCAAAAAGAAAACGGTGAACCAGAACGGCCCTGAAAGACCACAGCAAACGTGGAGTGGATGGGTAAATTATACACAAGAGGAACTATTTGTAAAACCAAATAAATTTAATTAAGTAAGTTACAAAATTATTTTCCCATCTCTTATCTACTCCCCTTGGTTAATATCCATGGCACACCGATGCTGCATAATTGCTCTTATGGAATGCTGCAGCTCAGAGCCGTAATGAGCCGCCTTTGCACAGAGCCAGCAAAAGTGGTTTCCCCACAGAGTTATCTTCTCAATTATTTATACTTGCAACACTTTCACATAATGGCAGTTTTAAAATCAAACAAACAAAGCAAACCGTACAATAAAGGAAGGAGACGAGAAGGAGCAGGGCCCTCTTCCTTTCTTTTGAACAGAAGGGATGGGCAAGCCATGCAAAGTCAACCAAATCTGGCTCCTGCAGAAGGCTCAAGGACCTCGCAACCAGAGGAATCAAAGAACTGGAGACCACCGCCTTCCTGAGGGCCCTGGCAAGCTCTGTACACCTGCTTTGCTTCTATTCTGTCATAGTTCAATATATAAAGGAATGTAAACTTTATTTCTTCCTCTTATAAGTTTATCTCTGCAAATTCCTAATCAAATTTCTTCTCTACTCCCAGACCTATAAAAATAAGGTGATAAATTGTCAAAATGGTATCAGTGCAAACAGAGAATGGTGGCACATGGAGAGACTGCCTGTTACTATGGTGATCATTTCCACCAAACATACCTGCCCTTTAATCATTCATTCATTCATTTATTTATTTGGTACAGGGTCTCACTGTGCACCTCAGACTCATAGTGATGCTCTTGTTTCAGCCTCCCCAGTGCTGGGATTATAGGCATGTGCCACCGTGCCCGGTTTTGGTGGCCAAGTTGGTGAGGGACCAGTACAGCACCAGGGATCAAACCTGAGCCCTTGTACTTGCCAGCCTCTGTTTAGACTGCTGAGCCATCTCTGTGGCCCATACCTCCCTTTGACCTCACTCAAAACTCTTGTATATGAGAAGGAAAAGCTGCAAGGTGTTTGCACCATACACAGGTATATAAAATGATGTACCATAGAGATTTAAACCCTCAGGCAAACTGCAGTGCTACTTATAATAGTAAATTTGGGCTAGGGAGATAGCTCAGCAGAATAAGTGCTTGCCTGGCAAGGGCAAGGGCCTGAGTTCAATCAATGGTTCTGCAATAAATAAATAAGTAATAAATTTGGACCTCTCTGTTGCTACCAACTTACTTGATTCCTAGCACCTGTTCTCTTATGGAGAATGGACCAATAAATGGTAGTGAAATGACTCCTAAGTTAACCTGTAGATGAGGTTGAGGATCTTATATTTAAAAAATTAAAGATGAACTTTTGACCAGATATATATTTGGGGGCCAGCCAGATAGCTCAGCAGACTAAAGTGCCTGCTTAGGCAGATACAGGGACTGGGGTTCGATTCCCTGGAGTGCTACGCTGGCCCCACCCCCAGGGCATGCTAAGGTAATGATTGAGACCGGGCATGGTAGCGCACACCTGTCATCCCAGTACTTGGGAGGCTGAAAACAGGAGGATCACTATGAGAACAATCTGTGTAGTGAGACCCTGTAGACTCTGTACTAAATTAAAACAACAAAAACAACAGGTATGTATTTGGAACTGATTATACAAGCGGATTACCTAGCTTCACATGCTCTATTACATAAGCAAAGGTTCCAGCAAAGCTTCAAGAAGTAGCTGATGTTTTCTACTTAACCAGTTATTCCATCAATAACACTAATGTATTTGTGGATATTCACCAGGCATGAGAGTGATACACAACTTTCAATACCACAAGTGGCTATTTCAAAGCAACAAAATGTTAAAAGTAACTATTCCCACAATAAAAGTGACTTTCTTAGGTGAAGACTACAAAGAAGTAATTATATGTAATTTCAAAGACCTCAGATTTGTTTCTTACAGTATGCTTACTTGCACAGACATGTGTACACACACACACATTTTTCCTCAGTGTACCTTCAAAGCTTAAATCTCATATGACTTAACACATTCAGAAAAAGAAAGAGGTTAAGGAGATCTTCTCCCTTCTCTAAGCACACAGCTACTGTGAAAGGCGAGTAGGAAATAACACACCGGGAGGAAAAGAAGCTGAGATCCACGGCCCAGGTGAGGTGGCTGGAAGGAAGTGCTCCGGTGTCAGCTGGGATATGCCTTCTATGTTCTTCTGCAAGAAGTAGCTGAACAGGTACTGGAACGCGGCCCGCTGCTGCCACCCAGAGTTGTTCTTAGTTACAGGGAGCTAAGAGTGAGCCTTTGTCTTACTGCCAAAGTGACAGGTGATGGGTTGGATTCTGAGGTGGGGCGACCTGGGAGCTGTGGAGCCAATGCCCGTTACCAATACAAAGCTACACCGACCTTCAATACGAAAATGAGCTTTCTGAGTGTGTGCAGCGATGGCTGTGAACTGGGTGGCAGAAGGTGGTGAGGGTAATGCAAGAAGAATTCAGGGAAAGGTCAGAGAGCTCTCCTACCAGATAGACTCACACCATACCCTTGTAGGAAAATGCAAACGGGAATGATTTTTGAACTCTGGAACACAGGGCCTGCGATACGTCTAAGTTTTCAAAGATGCCTGTAAACTGGAAGTGGCCACACACCTGTCATCCCAGCACTCCAGAGCTGGAGACAGAGCCTGAAAAGTTATTACCTACCCTGAGCACCTAAACATCTATCAAGACTGCCTGACAAGAAAAAGGGAGAGGCTTGGGATGCGGTTCAGTGTGAAGGCCCTGCAGGCCAACCCCAGAACTGCCAGACCGACCGACCAACCGACTGACCAACCAACCCATGAACTAGTACACCATTAATTATTACGTGACACATTAGCTGAATGTTGACATCTGAAAGACAGATGGGTTGTTCTTGTATTTTCAAATATGGACAAGGTGAGAAGGGAGGTCTCAGATTCTGTGAAGGGCTCCAGTCTACTCCCTCTGGCAATAAAAATCAATTTAAAGGTTAGTGGGTTATGGGTTGACATGTCTTGGCTCCGAGAAGCTCGAAGAATGAAACTGAAAGCTGTGGCTCTGAGAAGGTCTGGCCTTCATACCTGTAAGGGATCCTGCTGAAGGGAAAAGAGGTGGCTGGCAGTCACCTGCAGGTGGTAAGATCATACGGCCTGCAATTCCCAAACATGACAGATTCATATGAACCCTTCGTCTCTATTTTTCCAGCTTTCCTCAACCATAGCAACATACTCTTGTAGTAGGCCATTCAATTAACCAAGCATTAAAAAACCCACAAATCTATAGCAGTGGTTTTGCCGAACAAGAAGAGGTGTGAAATAAAGATGTCATTGTTATAAGCTATCTGGGTCTGGGTGTTTGAGGGGCAGATAATTTGGAAGAAGGTAAGGTTGAAACAAAGAAGCTATAAACAGTCAGAAGAAATGACATCTTTCTCTCCCCCCACTCCTCTAGAAGCCCTTGTGTTTGCTTTGAGGTTTTAGTGTACAGTGGCCCACAGCTTACCCATGACTGGTGCAGATCTGATAAGGGGTTGGCACACATACCCCGAGTCTGGTTTACAATTTGTTGTGTAACTTCCCTTCCCAGATAAACATAGTCCAAGTACAACTTCTAAAAAAAAAAAAAGGTTGTGTTTACTTGTGCTATTCCTAAGTTTTTTTTCTTCTAAATGTTCCCTCAGGACGACGGCTTGCAACCTCCAGAAAGCTAGGATTTCAGCTTCGGTCTCCAAGGGATTCTACTCTTCAGCTGGCCCTGTGCGGGGAGGGAAGCTCTCTACCTTGCTGATTTAATTAACAGGATTCTTTTCATTATTATGGGGATTTAGTTTCTCCTTGCCTTTCAGTGTTTGGGAAACACTGATTTATGTTTTATATTTTGTAGGAAAATTTATTATTCCTTGACAGCTGAGGCTCTGTAAATCTCTGGCACCAAAGGGACCCCAGGGAGGTGCCGCCACTGCCTCACCCTGCCCACCTATGCGCTGGCATCTCGAGGGGCCTTCTGCAGAAGAGAGGGGCGCGTCAGCTGTTCGGTGCCCAACGCACTCCTCCTGCTGCTGAGCATTAAGCCAGCAGGGGTTTGGCCCATTGCTGCTTGTGAATGGTGGTATTAGACAGTTGATCAGTAATTGTGAATCACTGATTCGTTTAAGTGACACAAACAGTCCATGAATATTTGAAGGGGATTTAGTCTCTGGACTAAATTGAGCTCTCTGAATTAAGTGTTAGGATGTGTTGTACTTATCATGATGAAGCAGAAACCCTGGGCAATTTTCTAAATATGTCAATGCTTATGGAAACAATAAAATAAAATCAGTCAAGCTGGTACTCTAAAAAAAATCTTGACATAAATGATCATCACACCTTGACTGGGTTATCACTTCTTTGAACAATCCACCAAGCTGACTTGAAGAAAAATGAAAATGCGGGGCTGGGAGATGGCTCAGTAGAATAAGCACTTCCCTGGCAAGCACAGGGGCCTGAGTTCAATCCCCAGTTCTGCCAAAAGAAAGAAAGAAAGAAAGAAAGAAAGAAAGAAAGAAAGAAAGAAAGAAAGAAAGAAAGAAAGAAAGAAAGAAAGAAAGAAAGAAAAATGAAAACATAACCTGCGAGGCTTGTAAGTAATTTCTATTTTATGCAAAAATTTTCACGTTGCAACTAATGCCCATTATCTGATTATAATAAAAAATCTGCTTTTCTATCTGGGCTTCATAATTCATTAAAATTCATAATTTACCTTCATTCACATAATGATCACTGATTTGTTGAATGAGGTCCTAGACTGGGCATGCACATACACTGTCTTACTAAATTCTCACAGAAGCCCTACAAGATGGATTCTCATTTTCTTTTTCTTTTTTCGCAGTACTGGGGATTGAACTCAGGTCCTTGTGCTTGCCAGGCAAGAGCTTATTTTACTGCTGAGTTATCTCCCCAGCACTTGTATTCTTATTTTCTTGCTGAAGAAAGTAAGGGTTAGCAAAATCCAAAACTATGCCTATACTCCCCCTAGTTAGTAAGATCGAGGGCTGGACAGTTGGGAGTATTTAAAGGTGTTCTTCACGTCTTCTTGCAGCTAAAAAAGTCTCCCGGGAACCAAGCAGCAACCTGGTCACAAACTGTCTTAGTTTCCTTTGTCTGATATTTCCCAGTCAGGCAAGAAAAGGGAGCCATGCTTTAGACCAAAGATATAAAATGGCGATTTTCCTTTTTAGGAAAATTGGTAATTATTTCATATCTAGAAAAATATCTAGACCAGAACTTTTCACCTACCTAGATGGATAAGGAAAAATACAGGAAAAAAATACCCCACAAAGAAAGGACTTATCAGGGCCGGTGAGATAGCTCAGCAGACTAAAGCGCCTGCTCAGGCAAGCGCAGGCAAACAGCGTTTCTGTCCCTGACCCTGGCACCCCATGCCATGCCAGCCCTGCCCCCCCAGGGTGGGCTGAGCTGGCCACAAAGAAAGAAAGAAAAAAAAAAGAAAGCGACAACATAGCACTGTGTAGTGTTTATCATTTCAGAATCTGAAATTACAAAATTTTGATTTTATAAAATTAAAAGATCCGAGCATGGGAATGTGGTCCTACTAGAGGAGGAAAACTGCCCATAACATATGACCTTACTCTGAGCTTGATTTAACAGGTTCAAACTAATTTTCTCATTCATCAGTTCTTTAGGGTTTTAGCAATTTGAATCATTCTGTTTATTCAGCCTGTCCACCAGGATCTTTAAATTCAGAGTATATCTCTGTTCTAAAATTTCAAGCATAATTATCCCACAAGGGAAATCCTCAACAGATCTTTATCTCCAGTCTTATTCTTGGGAAACACCCAGGTAAATTGTCACCTAGAAGCGCCAACTTGTCATCACCTTGAACACAACCTGAAAGAGTTTCAGGTCAATGAAAGAAGGAAGCAAAGAACACTTGAAACTAGTTAAGACAGTGGTGAGGTGTGCACAGCCCACACACAAGCCGGAGGAGCTCGACATACACAGGGAGCGTGGCAGAGCAGTGGCCCCCTCCTGCCTACCTCTCCCTCACAGTTATCATGGGTCCCACTTTCCTTGTCTACACGGCACTCTCTCAAGTGACCTCCTGGCTCCTTTGCTCTCCGCCATTAATAGTCTTAAATTGCTTGTAGAAATTCTAGGAGGCACAATACTCCATTCCTTTGGATGAGTATAATCTCAGCATCTGCTGCCTACCTGAAATCATTATTGGGAAGCACACAAATGAAGAACTGGTATAAAAGGTCACAACTGCAAAGTGAAAAAATTCACTATTTGGGATTAATTTTTGGCAGTCTCCCAGGGATTGCCAAAATCAATTGGAAAAACAATACGTACAGCTGTCCATCAGTACAGTAAGCTTTGTGCAGTGAGACAGGCAGCATGGGCAGGTTTAATGCAAAAAGCAGAGTTTTGGAGAACTAGGTTTGAATCTTGGCTATGCCATTCTTTGCATGGTTTTGGACAGTTTCTTTAACCTTTCAGTGCCTTAATCTCTTCAGCTATAAAATTAGAATAAATTTTATGACCCACTTCAGAGAGTTCATCTAAAGAGAAACTGCAGCTAATTTGTATCATAATGGCATTGGAGAATAACCTGGGATTTACAAGGAAAGGTATTTAAACCATTTACAAACATGTTCTCTAGGTAGGACATGCTTTCAGTCCTCTACGTAGCACAAAGCATGATGAAGAGGAGTCAGCCTTTTCTCAGGACAGCTGGACGTTAGCAGTGAAGAGATGGCCATGCTACAAGCTCTTGCGAGTCTCAGGGTCACAAGTGTGGCTGTGGGCATACAAAAGGATGTAAATAATGTGGGTAAGAGGAGAAGCAGGAGGGAACCCTTTGGTGATTCTCTGAAAGATTTTCAAAGGCGGAAAAAGGAAGGACAGAAGGAGGGAATACATATCCAACAGAAGAAACTACTTAAGCAAATGTGCAAATAGATAGCAAGTACTCCTGGCTTATTCACTCAGTTGGAAAAGCATTGCATTGAACTTAAGTGACATCTTAAATCCTGATCGTGCAATTTCTTAGACACATAACTGCTCTTATGTACTATTTCTTATCTGTAAGTCAGAGATGATAACTATGTCAGGAATTTATTATAGAGATTTAGTATTTGCCAAATAGTTGGCATATTTGGAAAATTTTAAAATTTTCATGCCTTAAATTTTTTAGAAAGGGTGAGTAGAGAAATGCCCAGTACTGCTGAAAGAATTCTGATTAGTGTCCAGTGCCCAATCACAGCACTCATTTCTACTATCACTTACACCACTGGAGGAGATTCTTCAAAATATATCTGTGCCATTGACTTGCACTTAGTATTTTATCTATAATAAACACCACTGGAAAGCCAAAGGAACAAAGTAAAAAGTGAGATGACCCAAATCTCAAGCTATTTTGCTAGGGTTTTATCTTCTAAGGTATTTCTAGTACAGATGAACATAAATATAATGGATGAACCTTTATTCACAGCTCACTAATTATTTATCTAAGTAGTTAGGTATATGAAGACGACATACATATTCTCCTTATTGTTCCTTGGAGTTCGTTAGAGTCGAGTGTTGAAGGAAGTGAAACTATTTAGTGGTCAGACATGGTACTGATGCTAGGATAAGGAATAGGAGAAACAGAGGTTGGAGACTGAAGTTTAAAACCCTCACCAAGCCATGCCTCTCCTCAGTAACCAATTATCATTTATTTATTTATTTATTTAAATTCTCAGAAATCCTACAAAGGTGAGAGTAGGAAGGAATCAGAACTTATTTTGCTAAATAAAAATGGATCTGTTAACAAAAAGCCTCTAATTTGAACACATGTGGGATAATGATTCTAAATATGAACCCAGCAATGTCAGCAAATGGACTTCTGTGATTATTTTGGCAGAAGACAATATATGATTTATAATTTTTCACCAAGCACATAAAGTAGAAATATAATCTTCCAACTTTTTTTTGGAGGGGTGGAATTGGGGATTGAACTCAGGCCCTTGCGCTTGCCAGGGAAGAGAAATATAATCTTAATTTAGCATATAAGGAATATGCTCTGATTTGTCTGTTCCGAGACTGGAGTATGTACAAACGAAGTCCTTCTTTCAAAAAGTGGCAATTACGAGCAACCATCAAAGAACAGCAGCCATGGCCCTCTGCTACCCTATGGCTGTGGGCTTCAGCATGGGCCACAAGGTGGCTAAGAATGTGAATAAACTGAGGCACAGCCACCATTGTGGACGTCTCTCCAAACACCCAGTTCATGTGGGACATGATCGGGAGGTGTGCGGCTTCCCCCTCTACAAGCAGCGTGCCGTGGAGCTGCTCAGGGTCTCTAAGGACAAGCGCGCCCTCAAGCTCACCAAGGAAAGGGTGGGGATGCACATCCGTACCAAGAGGAAGCGTGAGGAGCTGAGCAACGTGCTGGCCACCATGAGGAAGGCAGCTGCCAAGGGCTGAGCCCCTCTGGTATAAAGCTTGCAGAAAAAAAATGGCAATTACTACTTCAGTTATAGAGAATGTGTTCTCTGCATCCTTTATCTAGAATGAAATGACCAATCTGACATACATAATTGGAAATTCATACCTAACTAACCCTCAGGCTGGAAGGTAATAGATCTTGTCTGTTATTGGTAAACATACATCTCAACAGATTCAGAAAGGTAAAACAACAATGACAAAAATCCCTCTGCTGTTGGAACCCACCAAATAGGTCAGCAGATTAAAGCACCTGCAAGCAGGCCAGGAGTTCTATCCCCTAGCCTGCCATGCTGGCCCCTGGGTGTGGTGGAGCGAGCCTGTGATCCCAGAACTCAGGAGGCTGTGAATAGGAGAGTCACTACGAGTCTGATCTACTAGTGAGACCCTGAACACCCTGTAGACCCTTTCCTAAGATACAAGAAACAAAACAGAAACCCTCTGCTGTTAATTTTTAACTCTGAAGATCCAAAGAAATCTAGTAAATCCTCTATTATTTAGTGAAATATGGTATATGAAGCTCTCTAAGATGCATCCCCTATAGGATAAACCTGGGTACATTCTTACTGCAGTGGTAGGTATCAAACAAAACAGTCCTGTGATGATTGTGAAATATGCTGGATGAATTAGAGGATGTCTGTGCATCACATCAATGGCAGGACCAAAAGAATAGAGCATGGAAAACACAATAAGAAATTATCAGCCCCAATAGAACATGAAATGTGAATATAAGTTCCATTCAACAGAGTCATTCAGCTTGAGTTAGAAATTCTCGAGTACACACAGACCCTGTTTTTTGGATACTGCATGCTATTTTATGTGGTTTGAAATAATTTCAAGACATTGTTTTTCACATCATTTTCAAAGAAAAATAGCAACAAGATTGATTCACAGTCTCTTGCTATAGCTTATAGAATTGAAAGTTGCCTCAACTGTCTTTGTCATTCCCTGCTGGACCTGAAGTGAGGAGGCATTTAATTCAACCAAAGCACGAGTGCCCTTCTAGGTTTGTCTCTGTAGATCTGGTTTCAGCTCCACTTCGCCACGATGCCACACGTCCAAGCGTGTGCAGACTGTGATCCCTCCCAGTGACCTCTCAGTATCAGTATTTTTAAAAAAGTAAGATTTGAACGGTCCTAAGCAGATCAGGGTTAGAAATCTCTAAAACAATAGGGCACGTGAGAGGTGCTGGAAAGGAGGAAGAGATGCTGTGGAGAAAACAAAGGAAGTAAAACAAAAACTCAAAATTGATTAAGTTTTCCCTTAAGAGGGAAGGCGTCATTGTGGGGAGTTCCTCATCTGAAGGTCAGGTATGGAAAAATATTCCCAGCTATCAGAAGAATTCGATGGTCACTGACTGATGTAGACTGATAAGGAAATGGACATGCTTAAAAACATTTCGGTTGAGGTACACCATTTACATTTGCTAAGCTTTCCTCCACTACTTTAACAAATAAGCTGAGCTCATTCCTCAAAACAATGGAACACAGGGAAAGGAAACAGAAGTGGTGGAAGGGAAAGGAGTCACCCCTCAAGGTTAGCGTGGCTATGTTACGTGAGTTCTGCCACAACCAACAAACCACTCATCTTGGAAGAGCCTGTGTTTCTTCACAAGTGCGCAGAGGATATGAACTTAAATGCTGTTTACTCCATTGGGCTAGTGGGAAAACCCAACGAAACAGCATATAGAAAAGCATCCCAAGCTATCATGGGCTATAAAGTAAAGTGTGTGTAAAGACATTATTTTATTAAGAAATCCAAAGGGCTTTCATTTTCATCTCATTTTACATTTTAAATTCCTGAATTTTTTTTTTTTATGCTAAGGCTTATGAGAGTTTACTTAAAAGAATAGAAACAATCCTTGAGGAGTAGAGTCCAATCTTGTCCTCTCCTCCATTAACATGTATAACACTGTGCAAGTCTTTTAGACATCCTTACTTTCTTCATCTTTACAATGGGCACAATCCAACCTCCTATGCAGTATATCAAATTATTTAGGAGAAAGTACCCTCTCCTTGATATAATCTGAAATTACAGAAGTCCTATAGGAATGAAATTTAAGAAATCTCCCCAAGCAATATTTATTCTTTTGAACTGTTAATTTTTTTAACAGAAAAATATCACAATTTTGTCTGGTGTGACAGAAGGCAAACACGCGACCCGGACAACATACAACGCGCTCGCTGCCTGGAGAGCGCAGCAGGTACCTGCAATGCCACCTGAATGAAGCCCGCTGCATGACACCCAAGGATAAAGCCACCAAGTCCGCCAACGGGCCTGATGTTCTCAGCTTCTGGCTCACTTTCCCTTATTCCTTCTGACGGTGTGTATCATCCTGCTGCAATGTTTATTTCACTATACGTGATCGTTCTGCTAGGAAAACAAGACTCAATATGGAATTCCAGGCTACCAAACACAGGCTTGCTCCCAGCCAGTGCAGAGCACCACAGAGCCCTCAGGAAAAGTCAAGCTGGCGCACCCTTCACGAGCCAGGCTGTGGACCCTGGACTGCGTGACCATCCTCATAGTGCATTAATACAGTGGCAGCCCTCAGAGGAGCTGCTAGGTCACCAGCAGAAGAGGTCCGAGACAGTGTGACCAAGAAGCACTCTGATGACGTGCTCGGGAGAGAAGACACAGAGCACAGTAAAAGCTATAGTGCTTCTCCCTTGAATCCTGTGAGTTTCCCCCAGCATAGGAAAAAAAAAAATCCCATCCCAAATTCCCCTCCATAAAAAACAGCAGCGCAGCTTTTGTTCACCTTGACACACTGAAACGGGAAGCACAAAACAGCCGTTCTAAGTAGCAAGGCACACCACGTCACCTCCCTCTGCACAGGTTTGGCTGAAACATCTGTGGGAAAAGGAGCTGCAGAGAATTCAGTGAAACATAAGCAACGAGAAAACCTTTCTATCCTCTTCAATTACTCAAAAATGGGAAAGGAGCATTGTTTTCAAAGGCACAAATGCTACACAAGACATGCCCTTTAAATCCTTTTTAAGGTTCTGTGACCTGTGAAGGTATCTGCAGTATCAGCAGGAGAAAGCCCTTTCCAGAATAAATGCCCATGTTTTATTTGTACTGTATTTGCTAATCATTACTTCATAAGCAAGAGTAGATATACAGTGGGGCTATAAATAATGGCGGGAATGTAAGAGTGAATTGATCTGTCTGGCTATCTAGTAATACTCCTGGCACAAGCCCAGCCTTGAATGGTTGCCAGCTACCGCTGAGCCAGCCAGTGATCTGTCGGGGGTCCTGCCCTGTCAGGCAGAAAACAGTCTTAAAGCTGAACTCCCACCACCATGCGCACTGCTAGACCCTGGCCCTAAGTGTTGCTTTCAGAGTTCCCTTTAATCAACAGTCCAAAAACCATTTTAAAAAATTACCAGGCAAGAAAGCAAAGGAAACAACAAAAACAAATCTCATTGAAAAAATTAATAAACACCTTAATCATCCAAGCTGGGAGGCAAGAGAAAATAAGAAATACACACCACCAGTCGAATCAAATGAGGAAGAGGCCAGGCCAGGGAGAACCGGGGTATGGTCCCAGAAGTTATGACAGGGAGCTGTGTGTTATTACCAGAAATATAATCAGCAGAGCTGACCATGAATAGCTGTGAGCTCAGGGCAGTGACCAGGGCCTTCCTAGGGAAAAATCACCATGCTGCTTTTGGATATTTCAGCACCAAAGCCCAACACATTGGGCCAGTCTCCGCCCCAAATGGGTGAGCTTCCCGGCTAAGGAAGTGGGGTGGCTTGGAAGCAGGTCTGACAACAGGAAGTAATTTCTACATTTCCCTTGCAAGTGGACGTAGAGTCATGCGCTGGTCATCTCCCCGCGCTTCCTGCCATCCAGAGGAGGTGCGCTTGCCCCTGGTCTGGTGGCATCAACCAGTTCTTCTTAGCGTCCACACAGCAAGGCATCTCGGGCAGTATGCTCACCTTGGAGGCCAGCAGGGCTGCAGTCTGGCTGGTTTCCTGGATCCCTCAAGCTCACTACCAAGTTCTTTGTAAGAGCAGGCCCAGCTCAAAGGATTTAAAAATATGAAATGAAGGGGAAAGTAAGAAGAAGACAAAAAGGAAAGCAAAACAAAACAGGAGAGAAGGGAAGTCCCATCTGATGCTGAACTCAGTTTCAGCCTTGCTAGGGGCACCTGGTTCCCAGCCTTGGGCAGCTCAGAGACCCCAGAGTGTCTGGGACACCCGCACACGCCCTTGGAAGAGACAGAATGACGGAGAGGCCTGCACGGGGACAGAGGGATGCACCCTGTGAATCCAAAAGTTGCTAATTATTTAAGGATTGGCAAGCTGAATTTCCTCAAAGTAATGCATGTTTATGGCTCAGAGACCACAGAAGGGTGAGGCAGCTGCTTTGTTTGGATATTTCCTCATTTTTTATTGAATTTCATAAATACCAACCAAATTCAAACACAACTGATTTAGATTTCACCTCATCACTTAAAATATGTTTTGTCGAGTACAGTCTGTGCAGTAATCCTCTGCTATACTTTAATTTGGTTTTAATTTTATAGGCCCTGTTTTAACTGCATATTTCCAGACCTTTATTTCTCTCACAGCTCTTAGCAAAATGGTAGCTCATAAACACAAGCTCTGCTGTATAGACTTTGCATTTCATCCCCAAGTATTTCCTTTTTTATAGCTGTGGTCTTTCCATCTTAGTGCTGTGAGCTTGGGTCACAAATCTCTCTGCTATTCCAGTGTGTGACATCTTCGCTCGTTTGCCGCTGCTCATTAACAAACAATACTGCTGTGAAATTGGTTTAATGACAAAGTAATAAAATTGCTATTCTGCTCACAGATTGCCTGAGGCACTTTGAGCTCCTACAAGGCTTACTGTGGGTGCCAAGATACATTAAGCTGCTTATTCGTAAAAACTGCATCATCCGTTTTTTCACAGGTTTTTTCCCTTTCCTATCCAGCCCTGCTTCTTTTTATCTTCAAATAAAAAGATATATTTGCTTATGTTCTTCCAGGCTGTCAAATTTTTACTTGCATGCATATTTCTGGAAAATGAAAGTATATTTCATTTCCTTTTTTTTTTTTCTTTAAAGGTCACTCTGTCCCCACTACAATGCTGTCCCTGGACTGAACACAACATGAAAGCAGACTTCTTCTTGCACATTATGTAAGTAGGACCCAGGGTCGCTGGAATCTATTTGGGGGAAAGCAAGGGAATGAAACTATTTATGGAATGACTTTACCTTTTTTAAAAAGCAAGATTTCGAGAAAGCTTGCAATCTCTCTCTCTCCTCGTATTTAAACTGAAAATTTTACATGACAACAACCCACACAACTCTGGTAGTGACTACTCACATTAATATTTTATGAATAATAAAGCATGTCTGCATTAAAGCAAAAATCTTCGGCAGGCACCTGTTTTCCATAATGAATTACACGTTCTGGGAAAGTAGCCTTTTTTCCATTTGTCTAATGCCCATCCAGACCTGAAGATTTACTGCTGCAAGACAATGGGGAAATAACCCAATTGCGGTTTGACAGGTGGGCAGGTCTTGATAATTACGGCCAGACATCTCAACACAGTGCATCTGATGTAAATAAACATCCGAAGCACAGATCAATATTGCTTCCCTACTTCTGCATTTTGAACAACACATGCTAGCAATTTACATCCTTTCTCTCTTTCTGGCTGATTGGAAAGGCTGCATTAATTTAAACACATTTCATGCAGATACACATGCCACATATTTCATTTAAAAGTATTCAATACACCCCATCAGCCAGGACTGTACTTCATAATCACATTACAGTCACCTGCTGGTATATTTCTATTAATTACATAAACTGATATCTGAAGAGCTCCAAAAAAAAAAGCATCTGAATTAGCCATTTGAATACCTGCAACACCTGGATGATAAATAAAAGGAAATACTAAGTTGGCAAAATATGAACTGTCAGAATTTGGGCATCTTTTCTCCTTCTCCACCGTATGTGCTTGACATTCTTTACAAATTCATGAACTATAGGTGCTTTCTCTTCTGCATGCATCTGACCTCATAAATCCCAGGAACTGAAGATTTTATTACAGGAGCCCAAAGATTTGCAAGGCCTGCCAGTGCTGGGGGAGGCCTGCCCCAAAGATTAGAGGACCTGAAGGGGTTTTTGGGGTCAGATGCAAAGATGCAGCTCAACCAGAGGCACAAAAATAAGTGGCATGAGGGAGCAAAGTAACTGTTTCAAGAGAGGCGATCAGAGAGTGACAGGTAGAGGAGTTAGAAAAGAAGCAACAACAGAAATGAAGGAAAGAAGACAGGGGCGGTTCCGACTGGAAAACAAGGTGAAAAGAAGACACCTGCACACAGACTGGGCTTAGCCCACAGCAACACTAATATATCATTTACTTTAATCTTCAGATCTTAATAATAATTTTATTGTTAATTTTTTTTTCTGCAGTGCTGGATGCCGAACCCAGGGCCTCATGTCTAATAAGCAAGTTTTCTACCTTGGAGTTATGACCCCAGTTCCAGACCTTATTAATCCTGGAGGGGAAACGTTATCCTGCATTTTGGGAGTGCTGGAGAAGTTCATCCGATGTGTTGCTTCTCTCCTGGCATCATAATGTGCATAGCAGCTTGTGCCTTTTCAAAAAATCAGTAAGAAGCATGGCAGTGAGCAGGGTGAAGGGTTATGTCCCAGGCATTCTGGTGCAAGAAATAATGGATTACAGCAGAAGTGCCCAGGATCATCTCAGGGATGCCAAGTTAACTTGAATATCTAAGATTCTACCTGTTCCCAACTTTGCAAATGTTAGGATGCAGGTAACTGGTTGTTTTCTTCATATTTAGAAACCTGCAACAAACCCTAATATTTATTTGGGCCTTAATGGTACATGTTATAAAACTCAGGTATTTAATTTTAAATGTCTGATTAATAGCATTGATGAACAAAGGCTGGGAAGGTGAACAAAATATGCTGGAAAAATAAGGAGAGCTGGCCAGTACTTCTGGTTTTCGGGATCATTTTACTCTTGACACGCACAGCTCCCACTCAGAAGCCTTGAGGCACTTGATGCACTGTAGACGTTTACCTGTCTTTTGATGCCTCTGTAAAATACTCTTATCACCAAAAGCATTGCAGATTTTCTTAGAAATGAGAAAGTCACACGTAACAGTGTAAGACACTGCAGAAAGGGGATAGGGACTTTTTGAAATTTATTGTGTACCTGTTAAATAATATTTCTTCAGCTCTCATCATATGCAGAAAATGTATAAGATTTTTTTCTAGGAAGAGAAAGCAGAAAAATGTGAAGAACAAGTAAAAACCACAGTAGTAACTGGGGTACTTTCTGGAGCGCCTATCAAATGTTGTAGTTCTCACAATAATAACCTGAATCAAAGACACTGTGTTGGTTTGTGAGATGTCCAGACAGAGGCTTCAGATCCAAGCTCGAAGACATGATGGTCAGCAGTGAGGTGACGTGCACACTCCAAGCTTCCTGCCCTCAAAGTCCTTTCCATTGCACCTTCTTGCTCTTTTATAAGAAGTGACTGAGAAAATACACCAGGCATACAAAAGCTATGTGAAACCATTAAAAAGGCAGGCTATGCACTCTCTAGTACCCAGCCACTTATAATAATGGACATTAAAATAGTTATGATCGTTATCAGAAGACCCTTCTGCAGGACAGTTAGACAGTGTAACTCCTCAAGGTAATCCCAGGCATGCTTGGGGTAATCTATACCCTTTAAATTTTATTTTTTTAAAATTTATTTATTTATTACAGTGTCTTGCTACACCTCACGGACTCTTTTTTTTTGCAGGGGGGCAGGGTCAGCTCAGCCCGCCCTGGGGGAGGGGCTGGCACAGCATGTGGTGCTGGGGATGGAACAGCGGTCCCTGAGAGCTTGCCTAAGCTTGCCAAAGCAGGCACTTTAGACCACTGAGCTATCTTGCCAGGCCCAATCTATACCCTTTAGACCTCACCTTTTTCATAAACAGATATTGAACACAGACATGTTCCCTATCTTGGGAGACTCGTCTGAGGAACAGTTAGATAATATTCATGAGTACTTAGACATTTTTGAATATAGTCATTGTGAAAACTGAAAATACCATCTTCATCTTCCTACAGTGGGCCAACTCTTCCACGCTTCAGAGCCTAGGAGTACGCTATTAACCCTGGCAAGCTTTTAGGAACTGAGTGGTTTTGTTTAAAAGGAGATAAATAAAAAATGGATGGAGAGAAAGGAGTAAAAAAGCAAAAGAAATATAATTCACAGAACATGTTTGATTGATCCTAGATTATACTATAAGCTGTTATTAAGGATGAAACAAATAATTGCACTGTTTGTCATCATCAATAGATTAGAAGCTGCCAACTATTCCTATCAATGTAAGAAAACAGATAAAGGAACCTCTCAACTTAAGGACACTTGATTTATACCCTCTTACTCTTTTCAGCAGCAGGAATAACTGCAGTGACTCAAAGGGAAGAGGAGAAAGTGCAAGAACCAGCAAGAGACACAGGGGGATTCCCTTTCCAAGAGCAGGATGTGCTCACTCTGGCTGGGGTGGGCAGCTCTGACCAGGGAGGCAAGGAGCTTCCTACTGCAGGCAATTCTTCCCCTCATTTTGATTAGTTTCCTCCATAATCGCATACAGGAAAGATATTTCCTCAGTATTTTGAGATAAAATTTAGAAAAGACTATTACGCAGGTTTTGGTGGATGTGTTTTGGTCTCTTGAAGTCCTTGAGGCTCAAGGAAATTATACTATTTGGTTGTGACAGGGTCTTACTACACAGCTGGGACTCAGTGATCCTCCTGTTTTCAGGCTCTCCAGCACTGCGATCATAAGTGTGCACTATCATGCCCCAGACTCTGGCTGGCTCAGCCCGCCTGGGGGTTGGGCTGGTATGGCATGTGGTGTCAGGGATCAAACCATGGTCCCTGTGCTTGCCTAAGCAAGTGCTTCTCTCTGCTGAGCTATCTTGCCAGCCCCTAAACTCTAACTTCTAAACAAATTGATGTAATAACTTTTTGCCTTTGTCATTTCCACTTCATAGGTGCTGAGTCATCCTACTCTGGAACAGACTGTACCTACCCTACTTCCTGGCATTCTGATAGGTATTTGGACAGTGGCAGGTACTCAATAAACATTTGTGGACAGACTGAATAGGCGGTTTTAGAAGAAGCAGCAAGTCGAATTCCCCAATCATATTTTACATTAGCTAATATTAGGGTCAGTTCAGATTTACTGAACACAGACAAATTAACGACAGAGGTGACAACTCAGCAGAATACTAGCTGGCAGGAGAAAGCCATGTGAAGCTTAAAATCTATCTACAGACAATAAGGTACAGAGATAAGTAGAGTTAATTGTATAAGAAAATGCTATAGAAAACATTTAGAGATGCCCAGAAATAAAAAGGAACTACCAAAGTATCAAAGTACTCCCATGGAAAGGAGGAGATGCTGGGAAGTCTGGGAAGGGTCCCCACCACGAGGACAGACACAACCGAAGCCTCTGCTATTACGCAGATGAGCCCAGGGCTCGGGAGAGAGCTCAGCGCTCTGAGCACCTGCCTGGCAAGCGCAAGGACCCGTTTGATCCCTGGTACTGCGTGCTGTGCCAGCCACTAAAACCAGCACTGTGCTGTACTCCTGTAATCCCAGCGCTACAGAAGCTGAGACAGTAGGATCTCCATGAATCTGAAGTGTGTACTGAGACCCTGTACCAAACAAATAAATATTAAAAAATACAGAAGTATATGAGCCTGCTAGTTATGTTGGTAATTGTGCAAGCATGTATGTTCAGAGACCCTCATTTTGGGTGTGGGGGTGTAGCGCAATGGTAGGACGCTTGCCCAGGATAGGCAAGGCTCTGGTTTAAATTTTTAGCTCTAAAAAACAATTGACAAAAAAAGGTAATATTCTTATGTATTTCCCTTTATTTCCCATTTTCATGTCCTTGTATTTTGTTCCAAGGCTGTATTCACATACTTAAAAGTAGCTCATCAAAATAATTTTCAACTTATTCCTTGCAGTCATCAGAAGACATCATGAAAGACTTCCTAGAACAGTAAGGTTGTTAAGAAAGATGGAAGATACCAGAGTTATTCATTTTTTTATTTAGGGTCTTACTACGCAGATCAGACTTGCAGTGATCCTCCTTATTTCTGCCTTGCCTGGCGGTGGGGCCAGTGCAGCATGCAGGACCAGGGATCAAACACTGGCTCCTGCGCTTACCTAAGCAAGCGCTTAGTCTTCTGAGCTACATCGCTGGTGCAGGTTACTGACTTTAAATGTAAACAGCTACATAGGTTCACCTATATTCAATATACATAGACATATATATACCTTCTTTTAAGCACGCACAAGGCATATTTGTCTGGCGCACTATATAGCCTATAAACCATATAAGTGAAATCAGATTCTTCCTTGAAATTACTTTCACCAATCTTTAAATAAATGATGTGGTTCCAAAAAGTTGCCGGAGTTAGCCTGGCAATGCTGGGCATCAAAGGTGCAGTGGGTAAATGGTTTCCTTCACACTCTCCAGTTAGCCAATTTTTTTTCTGTATTGGTTTAGCCTGCTTTTAATGACTATGTTTAAAAACATTTCGAGGAATTTTCCTTTCACTAGTTTTGATAGATTTCCCAACTTCATTCCAATAAAGGGAATATAACTCATCGTAGTTAAAGTAATTGTCATGGAGGACAGTCAAATGATTAAAATTTGTCATTAGTCAAGAGAGGAGAGAAGGAAAAAACTGTGAATAGCAAACGCAATACATCACAGGGAAGATAAACAAACAGTTCACATTTGAAAATAAATGCTGTTTTCTACGAAAGAGTGCAAACTTGCTGGGTGCTCTGTATCTGTAACTAGTGCTTACTTCAAGAAAATAGAGGACAGGATTTTTGTTCTTTAAAACATCCAAATAAGAGCAGAGCGTTTGGGATGTATAGAAAAATATGAAGTAGAACAAAGCAGAAGTTTGTTTAGAATAATACCAGCCTGAGTTTTATAATACAAATGTAATTGAGAAAAATGTTGATACTTGCTTTCTAGAAGCTAGAAAAGACTTCTATCCTGTTAGGCCTTGTGACATTCAGTTACACATTTGCAATGACAATGACAAGTAGGAAAGTGGCCCAGAAACCAGAGAAATGTGTTTGAGGTTGGGCCTATGCATCACAAGACAGAATCAATCTTCCTAATTAACGGCAAATTAGCAATCCCAAAATGAGTGGGATCAACCTATCCTCTGTGGCCAAGAATCATGCCAAGTAGAGAGCTTCCTCTAAGTGCCTCTAAATTACATCTATACCCATATAAAGTAACATTCTTTTAATCTAATACTACATTAGTGTCACTGTTCTTAAAGTTATTACACTGTTTAAAATTTCTATAGATAAGTGGACAGATAAACAAATTAATAGACAGATATACAGATAATCAGACATTTCACAAAGCGGGGTGCTAAGGTGTCCACAAATCACTGGGAGACAGGGTACAAGATCCTTATTAGCGTACAGCTCACCAAAGAAGAAAAGTGTATGTGAATGGTGCTAATCCTTTAGGTTTAATGGCTATTTAGACATACACTATATATATTTTTTTAACATACAGACATAGACAATAGGATAAAAAGTTGCTGTTCTTAAGAGAATAATTGGAACCAAAACAGCCGTAGTGGTCGATGGCTGCAATAGCATTTGCTGTAGCTCACTCGTTGCCGGAAGGTGCCTGCTTAGCGCACAGGCCCATCCATAGCAGCAGTAGGGGGCGCTGCCAGGAGCCGGAGGGCAGGGCCCGAGGGTGCCAGGCAACGGGCTGCAGCGTGCTCTGTGTCCCCGGTGCGCTGTGGTGTACACTGTCCAGGCCTGCCCGGGGGCCTTGGCTACCACATTCAGAAGAAGCCAAAAGGTATGGCTCATCACTGTTAGGAACTTGAAATCTAATAAAATGAGAACCATCTGTTGCCATCAAAAAAAAAACAAAACTCAATTAATTTAAAATTCAACCACCAACAAAAGGAGGAACAGTGATTTTGGTCTTTTTTTTTTTAAGGTTAGTTAACATATTTCCACCAAACTCATTAGAGGATGAGGTTTCTTTCTTGATATGCTGTTGTTCACTTCTTTGCATTTGTTCTTGACTGTGGTCTTTAGAGAGCCCATGGAGGGCATGAAGACTGTGTGTGTGAACACAGGCACATTTCTCTAGGGTTTATGAGTTTCATTACATTCTCAGAGAAGTCTATGACCCAGCAGAGAGATACTACTTTTGTAGTATATGCAAGCCTGTTGCTAAATGAGGAAAAGTCTTGAGTATGGACTGAAAGTGGCTTAGTAGACAAAGAGTGAAGAAAACCAATTCATTGGTATCTCTATTGTTAGGGAGAAATTTCTTCGAATTTGGAAAACTTTGTCCTTTTATTAAAGATCAGACTTTAGCTAGGTATGGGGTGCCCATCTGTAATCCTAGCACTCAGGAGGCTGAGGCAAGAAGAAGGCTGTAAATTCAAGACCAGCCTGGGCTACATAGTGAGTTCAAAGCCAGTCTGAATTACATAGGAAGACCCTGTTTCAAATAACCAAAAATAAAATAAAATCAGAACTTACCAAGAAAAAATGCAATAAAAGAATTAGAACTCTGAAACTCTGAACTCTCACACAGCCAACATTGGTTTTGACAGGAAACATTAGCTACCTTAAACTCCCTTCTCTGTCACTACTCACATGTACCATCCAAGAACAGGACTGAGGATAATGATCTGAGAAAGGCAGGACGGTTCATCCTGCTCTAGAGTGAAGTTGTGGTTCTGGTTCTGAAAGTTAGGTGGCAGCTGGAGCTAAGTCTTAAACAGACAGGAACTCTACCCAGTGCCAAAGCAGTTCAGTCTTCTACGGGGCTTGTGGTCTAGAAAATGACCTCAAAAAGATGGTCAATGCCAGTACTGAGAAGGACAAGTCTTAAGAGAAAGGAGGAAGAGGAAGAGAAGGGAGAGAATGGGGGAGGGAGGAGAGAGACACATAAAGAGATACAGAGAGTAATAGAGACAGAAACAGAGATAGAGACATACAGAGACAGACAGAAACAGAGATAAACAGAGACACAGTGACACAGAGAAAGACAGTGACAGAGACAAGAGAGACAGAGACAGAGATACAGAGACACACACAGAGAGAGACCACCAAAGGCCAGCTACATCCACATTATAGTATTCTTTATCTCCTCTGTCACACCAACTTATTATTTTTACAAGACTCATAAAGATGAAGTTTTGAAGTGGGTATCTCAGAAAGATAATCATTTTAAATCATCCTGAACCATAATAACCAGTATTCTTTTCATTTGCTAAGTGTGTGTGTGTGTGTGTGTGTGTGTGTGTGTGTGTGTGTGTGTGTATGTAGTGGGCAAATGACAGTGGCTGGAGGTAAAGAAGAATGAAGAAATCTAGAGACCATCATCTTCAGTTTATTTATAAAATATGACAAGGAAATCTATAACCTAGGAAAGTGGCATTTCATGTTTTGGCATGGGGTCTGAGGGTCCTAATGCTTTGCTTGACTCTATTGCTCAGATTTTCCAGAAGCCTCTTGGAATAACTCATCTCAGTTTATGCCTCTGTGTACTCTGCTGTACAGAAGAGCTAAAAGTAACTGTCTCTCGGGGGTTTGAGTAAGCTGATTATTGTTGGTTAAGTACTCTTAGAACGGGTGCCACGTAAGTGGTGATTGCTATTAAATGGTTGTAACCATTACCTCTGCCTAAAGCCAACCTTATTTCTAACATTTCTATTATTTTCTCAGACTTCCTCTTTTCAACATTAATAAAATATTTGGCAGCTATATGCAACACATAAATGCATTAGGGCATAAAGCTAACATTTTCTTTTAATTTTAACAATGTACATACTATTGGTAACGAATATTGAAAGAAATACAATGCGTAAGTAGATTTTACACCATATTAGAGTTGTCCAATTTCTCATGTTTAAAATTTTTCTGCATGACTAGAGCCAGGAAGAAATACATGCCAGCATAATTATATGAACAGTTGAGATTTAAACATATTGAAAAGGAGAAGAGAACATGTCCACCCATTTTTTTCTTTCTCTCCCTCCATAACAATTCCAAAGATGAGTAATTTCTGTTCGTAGAGTCAAGCTGAAGGCAAGAAGCTTTAACATTCAAAGGAGGGAAGTAGGGGGGAAAGAAGCTTTTTTAAGTACTGCGCAAATCAATACACAAAAAATCTCAAGATGATAGTTTAATTAAAATGTGCACGCAGCAATTCATCAGCCTCTTCCCTTGGTGCACCAGTCTCTCGAATTTGCCTTCTGCTTTCCGGCCCCTGATGGTTTTAACTGGAAGGCATTTAAAGTATCTTTCAACCAGCACCTTTCCACTTAACTTACATTCCTTGTTTTTCTTTATAAACAAGAAATTGTACTGGCTTTGTGGTGTTTGTTATGCTTCATGCTTTTTCATCTCCTGTACGAGCTTTGCTTAGCATGAAATGCTGTCATGCAGTGAAATTTACCTGAGAGCTAAAGAGAGAGAGAAAAAAAATCTTCTAAGTGTATTTGGTTTCAAGTTCATAGCCAGCTAAATCACTGGCAATTTTATGCTACTGGTTATTTCAATTTAAATGTTTGCAAGAGTACATATAAAAATAAAATAACCACTCCTACAGTCATCAAAATGAAAAATCAGCTTGGATTTGACTATACTGTAAGTTGCTTTAAACTGGCATTGGGGGTGTTAATATTATTCAATTCCTATTATACAGGTTCTGGGGATACCTTGGCAGGCACATAAAGCTGCTGAACCCTTGGCTCCTTAATAGTTTGACTCCCATTGTAATTGCTTTGTTCATGGGCTGCCCCAGCTCCTTGTAATTGGTTACAGTCCAAGGTCATGCTCAATATGGTAGTGGTTCCCACTTTTAGCTGGCTGTTAAGTTTTTAATGGTAGCTTTCTTTCATTTAGTATCACCTTTTTCAGAGCACAAAAATCTACTCTTCATCAACTAATTTAGGTAAATACCCTAACTTTTTAATCAGTCCCCCACTGTGTACCATAGATTTCAGTTCAGGCCAAATCCAAATCCATAGTGAAATTTTCAAAATTCTTAAAAGTTCCTTAAATATCTCATGTTTTAAAAAAATTACATTTATCAATTTGAGTGGATTAATATTTCATTTACTAAAATTTATTTAAAATGTGATGTAAACATCTTTACTTTTTTAGTGTCTTTAATTTTTTATTAACATTCATGGGCACAGTAACATAACGATCAAAAGAGTTTTAATGGCTCTTAAAACCAAGGTCACAAGAGCACTATGACATAACATGGACAAGAAGGGGACGAGGTACATGGCTGACAGGTGAAATGAGGTGATTGACACGGAGGCTCTGGTTTCGTAGAAATAGTCCTGGATCTAGGACGTGCTCTGTCCAGGGTGGGGCTTTACTCCTCTTTGGGCTGTTCTCAGAAAATCCTTGCCCCTTACTGGGCCTCAGTAACTTTTGGAAGCTGAGTTTTAGTTCAGCTTCCTGTTACAGTGTGAACCTGGGGTGTCGAACTCTCTGGTGGGCTCATCAATGGCGAATTTCGTGAGTGAATCAGGCATTCGGCTGTGAGGAGGTGGGTCCATGACCTGGCAGGGTGTGGCCCGCTCTGGCCCTCCCTTCTCTCTGCTTCCTGCTTGCCATGCTGAGAACAGTTTCCTCTACCAGGTCCTCCCACCATGTAGTTTCTGTCCTGGAGTCAGAGGACCATGGATTGAAAACAGGATGCAAAACAAACCTCGCATCCTTTAAATTGTGGGTGCCAGACATTGTGTCTCAACGGTGAGGAGAGTGACTTAAGGTACTATAGGGCCTTTTTCACTTAAAATTCATTTCTTTTAAATTACTCAATATTTAGCTCAAAAGCTTTGCCTTATCAGCAACTATTCAGTAGTGAGAGGAATATTATTTTATATTTAAAATTTCCCGGTATCTCTACATAAAGTACTGCCAGACCCTTCTGACTGCTCAGAGAACACTCTGGAGACAGATTATCTGGCATAGAAACCAAATCTGCATGTACCCAAGAAGTATGCGGTGAGTGCCCACTTTGTACCAGACACCAGGGGCAGAAAATGGATCGTAGCTGCTGCCCCTGGGGAAGTGAGGCTGGATATTTTGACAGAGCAAATTTTTCTTCATTTAGGTTTGCAGTGGAAGGGTAATGAGGGTGTATTCTTTTCTGGGCAGAGTCAGACCACAAAATAAGCACAGCCGAGTCTTGGCAGTTATGGGTTCTAGGAACCATGTGAGGGATGGCCTGTAAGTTTGGCTCTATGATAATTTTAATTATATTTACTGTTTGATATTATATTTAATATTCCCCTTTAAATAAAGATTTAAGAGTCATAAAATAACGTTCTTATAAAACGGTTCAACCTGTTATAGTATTCCTATTACAAATGCCCAGTTTTCTGACAAGAATTATAACATTTTCCATGTATTACCCCAAATACATTCAAGGCAGAATGGGCAACAAATCACTGCATTTATGGGGAAAAGGTAATTATTTCACAACAAATTCAAACCCACTGAAAGGCATATTTATTTGGGACTCTAGGGCTCATCTGTGTTATTAGTATCCAATGAAATATGACTAGGAATATGCTTATTTTAAAAAGGATCCTCATTGAGATCAGCTTTGGAAAAGTAACATCACAACACAATCCGTGAACAAATAACCTATAACAGGGAAACTTTGGAAACAAGTCCTTCAGAGCGAAGCTGACGACCAGACAGCTTCTAGGCAAAAGGCAACCTTGAGGGAGTGGGAATTAGGACAAGACTTGATTAAGTGGAATTTTAAGGTTACATGTGGTGTTGGAACATGCCACAAATGTGCCACTTAAACTGAAGGCCTCCTTTTCTTCTGAATGAGTTAATCTGCACCCAGAGTTTGAATGACATCGGTACCTTCAGACCCCCTGGCAAAGGTGGAACTACCTGTGGATTCCCAACTTTATTCCTCTTGCTGTGTAGTTGCAAATGGACAAAATAGACAACAGCTCCCAAAATATCTATATCTATGGTCAGCTTAAACAACCTTGACAAAAGAAGGTGGCTGTCTAGGGAGATGATTTGGTTTGCTCATCTCAATGACTAAGTTCATTGAGATGATCTCAATGCTCAGCTTACAGTGTCTAGCTGGAAAGACCAAGTAGCGCATAGGGAAAAGAATTGTACATTTATGTAAAGACAACATTCTTCATAAAAAATGAAACAGTGCAAAAAAACCTATCTTCTTCCAAGTATAGATAGGATCACAAAAGGGCACACATATACCCTGAACATTTTTACTCAAATAGACATCACCAGTTTTCCAGTTGTTTGGGTCAATAATCATGTTTTTTTTGTGTGTGTATTTGTGTGAAACTCTCCTTGTAACTCCAACCTGGTGTGAGCTCTTTTGCCTTTCTGGGGATGGATATTTCCCTTGAATAAAAGGATTTTAGAGAGCTTGCCAAGGACATCCAAATAAGGTGTGGAGGCACAGCCTCCACGGAAAAGCTCAGTAAGATACACTTGTCATAGACAGAGGTTCATTTTTCTCTAGTTCTCCCTTTTAAAAATTTATAAATCGCTATGTAAGTGAGAAGCCCCAAGTGCATGAGTGACCACATATCAAGAAGTGTGTCCTCCCACAGCCAGCTCCACAATGTACCTGTAGGAAGCTTTTCTTTTCTCTTGGTTGGGGAGCTGGCTGCCAAGGAATGTTGTACAGAGAAACAAAACAAAACAAAACAAAAATCTATGTCATAATTCCAAAGCCTTACATGATTATTAACCCAAACAACTGGAAAACTGGTGATGTCTATTTGAGTAAAAATGTTCAGGGTATATGTGTGCCCTTTTGTGATCCTATCTATACTTGGAAGAAGATAGGTTTTTTTGCACTGTTCCATTTTTTATGAAGAATGTTGTCTTTACATAAATGTACAATTCTTTTCCCTATGCGCTACTTGGTCTTTCCAGCTAGACACTGTAAGCTGAGCATTGAGATCACGTCCTTTATAATTTTCTGCCGGGGGAAGCTCCCCCAGGCCTATGCTCTGACACAGTCTCTGGGCTCTTCTAAAGAGCAGTGACCAGTATCGACTCCTCCTAGGCCTCTTGGTGCTCCCTGTCTGCTCTGTCCCTGAGGCCTCCTTTTCTTCTGAATGAGCTCATCTGTGCCCAGGCTTTGAATAACATCTGTACCTTCAGACCCTGGCCAGTCCCCTGCACAGCTTCCTGTTATTCTGACCTCTTCCCCTGCAGGGCTCATCGCTATTTTATGCTATCTGTTGTGTACACAAAATCATCTTCCAGAGAAACCATCAGGCCCCACCAAATCCATTGTCACTGTGGAAAGAATCCCCAACCCCTTGCTCCCCAAAGCACGGAGTTCTTTTTGCTATTCTTACCCTGTGCTGAACTAGTCACTAAATCCTGCCATGGTTTTTAACAATAGAGATAAAAATTGGTTCCTTTTTCTTCGTTTTAATAGCTAAGTCTCTGATTCAGGTTGTGTTTAAGTCATCTACAGTCGACCACGACGGGCCTCGTCATGTCCTCCTCTCATCAATTCGAGATACAATGGTTAAAATCATTTTTCATCTCTTGCTTTGACTATAGATTTTTTTTTCAGTTCACAGGCTTAGAATCATAAAATAATAGAATTTTAAGGATAGAAAGGACCTTAAAAATCTCGCAGTCTCCATTCTTTAACAGATGAGGAAATAGATAACTGAGAAAGGCGAAATAGTCCAAGATCACATGAATTGTCTGAGCTGGAATTAGACCCAAGCTGCGACCCAGTGCCGCAGCCCTTCCCTTTAACAGAGCACCTTGCAGCACCCGTGGACGCCACCTGTGCCCTTCCGTGCCACATGGCCAGGCCGGGGCGCCTGCCTCTTGCTGAGCATTTCTTTTTCTCTAGACAGGGAGAGCTGGTTTCCTCCCAGGCCCCTTCACTCAATTTCCCTTCCTTCGTGAGCTCGCCTACTGCTATCTGACTACTAGCAACAGTTCCTTCCTCTGATTCAAAAGTAACTCCCAGTCTAATCTGCAAGAAATTGCCTGCACAGCTAACTCTCTCCTTCACTGTACATTTCAAGTATCTTTCCTCCCCCAGACTTTTTTATAGCTTATTTGAATTCAACAAAATGTTCCGATTATCTATGAGGAGCTAAGCCCTGTACTTTTGAATAATCTCTTTATCAATTAAGAGGCAAAAAAAAAAAACCCTCAGCAACCCAGAAATTATTTCCGATGATCAACTAGTTTGCAGACACAGACAAAGATCAACTCACAAAACACAGCCCAGTTTTAGTCTGTTAGGGTATCTATAGGGCTCATGCTCCTTTGGATCCATTTTATTCTATTTGCAAGTGTTGCACATGCATTCTGGAAGCATTTCTAGGAAGGTCTAGCCCCGGAGTCACTTGTCATGTCATTCTTTGTTAGCAATTCCTGGTCTTACTGGGAAACTCTTATCATTTCCATTCTTTGTCAGTTTTCTCAAGAAATTCTACTTGTTAGTCCTTAGAGCAGAACAATTAGGTATAAAATGCTGCAAGGAGCTATTCGCAATTACTAAATAAAATGGTATCAATACAAATATTACTTAATATTAGTGAACTACTGCCTAGGGCTGGAAACATTTTCATTGTCTGAAGATGTTCTGTTATAGTGGAATTGGACTCATACATGATGTCTAAAATTCTAAATTTACTCCACAATCAACCTGATGGTAAATAGGTAAGCATTATTTATTTAGGGCATGGATAGGCAAACTTTCCTTCTGAGACCAAATTATTGGCAATTCTTTAATTAATATGGTAGAGACAAATTGAGACGCCAGGATGTTGGTTCCTGCAGATAACCTAGCGATATGACAGCCGTATATCATAACTAATGCTCAAATCCCTAGGGACACCGAACTCTGACAATGGTACGCCACGTGAGAACTCCACCACACACACTTGTCGCTGTGATGGGACCACAGTGTGGTTTGGACTCATCTGGCGAGTTTCGGACAGGGCACTGCTCAGTCTGTGGGTAGGGCCCCGTCGCCCGAAAATCCTATCTAAGCCTAATGGAACCTCACAAATGTTTCAAATGAAATCGTCTTGTGGGAGGCAAGTTGTCATTTTCTGACATATTATTTAGGGCTCGGCTTGTGTTTCCCTCTTTCTTTTCGTAAGCCCCCGGCTCACGCTCTGTACGCACCACTTTCTAATTAAGGAAAATGAAATCTGTAATGAGTAGAAGGGAGACTTGGCCTCCCCTGTGAGCCAGCCTTGCTCCTCCTTGCACGCCATTAAAAAGCAGAATCCAGGGGTGGTTGTTTTTTAATTGGTATCACTTTATCTTTAGTGCGAAACACATGGCAATAATTTAGTGAACTCCAGTGTTTCTCTTGTGGCAAATTGATAGCATAATTTTATTATGAGTGGAACAATGACTTCTGGGAGCAGGAGAGATTCTCCCAGCACTACACATAACTCGGTTGACTAAATGTAATACTTGGAGAAGGTAATGAAAATAGAACCGAGGTGCAGCCAGGACTAGAAGATTTCAGTTTCTCGTTCCTGTCAAAAAGCTACTCAATAAATCATACCTGAAGCTTATTTAATGTCAGAAGCCAGTAAGCTGACAAAGTACACTGGGGTGCTTCCCTCAGAAGGAGCACACCAAGTCATGTGATCTCTGGCCCCTGAACCCACGGGGGTCATATAATCTGTCTATGGATTTTAATAAGTAACCTATTATGTTCCCTTTGGTGCTATTTATTTTACACATCACTTGTTTCCTGTTTACTGACTTGCTTTCGTAATTTCATTATGAAACAATCATGAGGAAAGTGAAGCCCTATGGCTCTGACTGTCCTATTATGCAGAGTTTCTCCTTTTCTCATTCCTATTCTTGCATATAATACATTCAATCAAACACAAATGCCAAAGCACAGGGTCCATGGGAACATCACAAGGACAACAGGAGGCCTTCATATTTCTCAGTCACTCTGAGCCACGCAGGTCCAAGGCCATCAGGATTTAGCGAGTCATGGTGCAGGCAGCATTTAGAATCCTATCTAACCTGTCTTCTAGTGACATGGGAAATGGAGCAGCTGGGGCCGATTTCCATTGTGCTGCTTTCTCTAGACCTTCATGAAGAGGAAATGTGCCAGAGGTGGTGAAGAATATACCTGTGCATCCTTTCAACTGCACTGACAAATAAAAAGGTAAGAATTAGTTACGGATCTTTTGTTTTCTTTTTTCCAGACTGGGGAAAACCAGGGCCTTTATGTTGAACTACATTCCCATCCTTGTTATTTTTTTAACTCTGAGGCAGATTCTTACTATTGTTAAGTTGCCCAGGGCTCAAATTTGGACTCTTCTTGCCTCAGTCTCCCAGAGTTCTGGGATTATAATCTCTAACCACCACACCCAACTCATGCACAAATTTTTTTAAAAAATTAATTTTATTGGTATACTGTTGATATACATGATGGTGACAGTCATCATAGGGAATTTGTACCTGTGCATAATAAGAAACAAGATATATTTTTAAAAAAGAAGAATCAAGACCCACAGTTTAAAAGACCAACCAAATGGACCACTATGCTCATCTCTGCATTTCACTGCTTACACTTTGAGTGGTTTAATGCAGCAGATTGGAATCAAAATCCCCTCCTCTGAAGGTGCAACTTTCTAAATTTTTAGAAAATTTAGAGATTTAAGAAAAAGGGAGTTGGCATCTATTTCATTAGTTTAAAGTGAAATTACATCCAAAAGCTAAGTTCAAAGTAGACAAGAACTTGAAATTGCTGACAGCCTAAAGCATGCAAATACCCACAATCAGCTCCGGGAGTGAGATGTACCTATTAATATGGGAAAAAGGCATCTTCCAGAGGCATTCTTATGAGGCAGCCTCAGCCACGGAAGACACATTCCTTCCTCAAGACCTGAGTCCAAACCATTAAGCCTAGACCATTTAGAGATGTTTCTCACCTATATAGTCTTTAAGATAGGTTTGAATCCAGATTTGTGGGGATTAATTCCCTGTTCCATCCACTCTTGGGGTAATTACGGCTAAAGTTTGTTGCTTATCTAAAGGCTTTAAGGAAGTTTGGAATCCAAGAGGTCCAACATGAAACAGCCTGAAACCTCAGCCTGCAGGGACTTATCTAAAAGATAAGCAGTATCTAGAGACAGAGGGGAAATCTTTCTGTCAATGTTTACCTAGGAGAGAAAAAGAGAAAGAACCTTGCATATGTCTCAGTTTGAATGCAGAATTAACCATGCTGGAGGAGGAGTGAGAATGAGCTGAGAATCTCTAAGAAATGATCAGTTTACAGTAACGATTGGAATTCACTCACCAACACAAATGAAACCGGAAACAAGATTTTCTATTATGATTATGATAAAAACAATGAAGCAGGAAAAAGACTTGAAGAAAGCACTTTTGAAACAATACTCTCAATTTTTCTACCTAAGTTTCTAATAGTTCTGCAGATCAAAAAAAAAAAAAATGATTTCCTTTGTTTAGACAATAGAGGAATGTCATAAATTGGGGAGTGTCATAAATAGGGGTGAATTCCTAAAGTAAGCACCTCCCCAGTGCTCATTCTTTCATACTTGAAAAATCCAACACAATAAGGACAGCAGCAGCAATATCAAAACAAGTCCTTGAGATCAGGAGGTTAATAGGACTTACATTTACTCATTAACAAGCACATTCTCAATTAAGTAATTTTTAGAAGGTTGCTTTCCAGTGAGTAAATGCATGAATGAATGAGTGAAGTGAATGAGGACTGGGTATAAAGACTATTCATAAAGTGCTTACTTCCCTGAGAGCGATTTTTTGGACAGAATTTTAAAAGCACTCAATGGTGCAGGTAATGGAAGAAATGAGGGAGCAATTTTATTGACAAAGAAAGAAAAGAACCACTGTAGTAGAAAGCTCTGAAAATTTAGAATCAAGCTATAGCCATCAAAACTCTTATTTTTAAGAGTAAAAAATTTAAAGAATATAAATAACATCATATCGATACATTCTAATTTTTTTAACCTTCCTTTTAATAGCTTCTAAGTTAGGGGCTCTGTTTAACACTGCTTTTACAAGCTCCTTTTCTATTTTCTGCATTCCAGAAATAAAGATTTCCTTTTAAAAAAAAATACAACTTTTACTTTACCCATCTGTGACTGGGACTAGGAATACTTGCTGCATCCATTGCTATGAGAAAAATTTGTAAAATTTTCAATAAGTTTTCATTTTTTTCTACTGAAAAATAAGTAACAAGCCAAGTCAACACCATTCTACTTTAAAATCACACAGCATCCTGAAATATGGACTTTTATTTCAGTATTACTATGAGAAATCCACATAGATCATGCCAAGTGAGGTGGATAAAGGACTTATTTGAGCAAACCTTGTCTCTCTTCCAAATACTGGTATAATGAAGTGCAGACGTAGGTAGAGCCTGTGCCTGACACAGGACTTGTCTGGAGTTTATTGTCTTCATCAGTGAAAAAAGAGATTCTAAAAACATCCAAATATCAAAAACTGTCAATATTTTGGGCCAAATCTCTTTCCATAGTTAGAGATTCTTAGGAAATGGTGATGTTCAATATGGGAAATTTTATCTTTCTGAAAGTTCTCATTTAAATATTTTCTTTTCCTTAAGGGGGCATTTGCTGGAACGATTTCAAAAACTTGTTGCATTCCTTTTTGTTGTTTTGTGTTTTCTCTGTAGCACTGCACTTTCCTCTAAACGAAGAACTTTTTTTCTCCTCTTATTGGCATTCCAACCCAGCAAAGAAATATGCATCCTGAGATAATGCTGCCAGCTTGCTATGAAAACCATATTTCATTCTTTCTTTGCAGAGCAGAAAGGGAGAAGCACAAAGGAGCTGCTATAATTGAATGTAAAGGGTTGCAGCAAACCTCCCCTTTGAGCCCCTTCGCCAGCATTCCCTTCCTTTATTTCCCCCTCTACTCCCTTTGTTTACCACTTTTAAAAGGCTCTTGCTGAGTCTTAGCTGCTTGCCCAAATTTGGACTGAATCTCAATTTCTGGAAATAGTCCTTCCATCACGATAGGACGGAAGGCGTCTGGAAATGCTGACCTGACTGGGCAGTGGCGAGGACGCACAGCTGCCTAGGTAGCAGAAATCTCTTCAATGCTCAGATCAGTGTGGGAATTTCATGAATCTGCTACAGGGTGTGAAATGAGAAAATGTGTAATACTCTGTCTTATTCCAAACTGGCATGCCACATGACAATGCCCTAGCTACCCCAGTTCATTTGTAGTAGACAGGGTGAAATGAAATGCATTTAAATTTCGGGGCAGTCTCTCTGGCTCAACATTAATCATGTTTTCCCTTTTACTTCTCTTAACCTCTCTTACCATCTCCTTTTGATTTTCTTCTCAGAAACATTGTGGGTCTCCAAGAATGATAGTCTGACCATAGAGATGGAACGACCGCCACCTGTCTAGAAAAGGTGGGAGACTGGAAAGCCGAACGCCAACACAGCGCAGCTCTTTCACCCCATGAGTGACTGTTGGGAAGAAAACACTGGTGTAGCAAAAGGCAGCATGGGGCTAGCTGGAGCCACACCCCTGACGCCTCTGCCTCTTTCCCCCGCCTAGGAGTTTTCTGGCATCACCAGCTATCTGAAAGGGAAGCATTTCACCTCCAGCTCTGCAAACAAGGGCTCAAAAGCATGCTTTTTCTCTGGAGATCAAAGTGTCCAGCTGTCTCTGTACCTCATCTAGAATTCTTGCACCACTGGCCAATTATTCCATATGTTTACCACAAAATAATTTTCCTCAATTCCCAGCTTCCCCTTGATGTCCTAACATTACAGCACATTTCTCGGGGCCTGCTCTCCTTGTAGTGGAATGACAACACGTGCACTGAGAAGTGACTTCTGCGTGCTGGAAAGAAGTGCAACCTCTTCCACCACTCCCCTTGCCTCCTGCTAATTAGGCCTCCTATCGGGCTTAGAGACTTGCTGACATAAGGCGGGCAAGTGACCCTCTGTCTGGAAACCCACCTAGAACACTATTATTGCCTTTCAAGTGGGAAGCAGCGAAGCAAAGCATCTGTGCACCCAAATCCATTGGGGCTGATGGATGCCTGAGAAAAATGATGACTTTCCTTAGGCTTCTACTGTCCTCATCCCTATTTCAATCAGCCTTGGAAAGTTGTGACAGTGCGACCTTTCATTCTCAGGGACAGCCTAACCTGCACTGCATTTTCACACACCAATTTCTCTTTTCTTTCTCAACGTCCTTCACTCCGAAGAAAACCAACAGTAAGCCACTTGGGCAGATAGCCTTCCAAAAGGAGAAGGAAAAAGGCTAGAAAGGGACCAGTTGGTCCTCAGGAAAATCATCTATCTCAGCATAGTCCTCCAGTCCTGACTGAACAAACTCTTAACAGTGCATTCTAGAAAACTTGTTGGCAGGGCCTACCTTGAAATAGCTGATGCAGAACTGACACTTTCCATTAAGAAGTTGTTCAAAGTGAGTGTTGGCTATTAAAAGCTGCTACACCTAGAAAGGTGCTTTCTTCTAAGACCATTTTGACAGAAGGTGGAGCAAGCTGGAGGCAGATATTTAACCTCGGTTTGAGAGTTTGTGCAAGGTCACTGAATCTGTTATATGAGGGAATTCTCTAAACCACCCTCAGCTGCAAAGTGCCCTGAAATTCAGGTCTCATGCTTTTTTATTTTGGGGCATCTGGATACCCTCTCAGAGGCTCACCGGGTCACAGGTGGGGTTTTTTGGAGGTGGCTGGACCTAGACTATGATTCTGACGGAAAGTGTGTGATGCTGGGATCAAGCGTACCCCACCCTGGTCAGGCAACCTGGGTGGAATAAAGGGAAAGAAAGAAGGGGCTGCTGCCGCCGCCGCCGCCTCCTCCCTGCTCTGCCACGTGCCTCGGCCACGGAGCCAGCCGAGTACAGACGAACTGCTACAAACTGCGAGCCAAACTAAAACTATTCTCCTTTAGATGTGAGTGTCAAGTATTTATATCTCAGGAAAAAGAAAAGTAACTAAGACAGGGGCCTGGAAACAGCCTTCAACCAAGAAATAAATCCTGGGCTGGACATGCAGCTCAACAGTAGAGGGCTTGCCTGGCATGCGGGAGACCCTGGTTCCATCCCCAGGGCTGAAAGAAAAAGGGGATAGGGAGAGGAGGGAAAAAAAAAATCCTTGTTCCTAATATACAATGCCTGCATTTTGCCAATAGATCACCCTTGTGGCTTTTACTAGATACAAATTGATTATACTATGGGACTGGGGAGATGGCTCAGTAGAATAAGCACTTCCTTGACAAGCACAAGCGTCTGAGTTCAATTTCCAGTTCCAAAAAAAAAAAAAAAAAAAGGTTATGCTTACTTCAGTGGCATGCATTTTTAAATGTAAAAGACTTCTTCCTTTTAAAATAATTTGTCAGTGGGAACTTTACAATTGATCTGACAATTCTTATAGAACATTGAGAAAAGTACCTGAGCACACAGAAATGCCTTACTATTCGTATAGCAGTTTTAGCTCAAGGGATTATAATTGAGCAAGTGAGGATTTTTCCACATCTCAATGAGTACTACTGCCAGAGATGTACATATTTATTTCAACAAATTACTCATGTAGGAACTTTCTCATTAAAAGAATTTTTTTTGTCTTTGTCATGAAAGTAAGCATGACTTCCTGAGAAAACATCAGAGAAGTTAATACTCTAAACTTTTCTTTAAAACATCCATCCTGCATGGTTTAAAGCTACTCTTCTCCTACCTCTGCCTAATGGCATCAAAAACTTAAAAAAAAAAAACAGACAAGCCAGCCTGGTATGTCTGTGATCCCAGCACTCAGGAGGCTGAGGCAGGAGGATTGCTCAGAGTTCAAGGCCAGCCTAGGCTACAAAGTGAGTTCAGTTAGCCAAAGTACAGAGTGAGACCCTCTCTCAAAAAAGTAAAATAAAACAACGTAAAAATCATACAAGAAACTACAAAAATTTATCTTTAACATAGAAGTTAAACACAGTAAATCATTTACACCAAAATATTCTTCTATTATATCTATGTGTCCCCCAACTTCATTCCATCTATAAGCTAATTCATGACATCTTTATTTATATTACTGTATGGACTCATATGTTTCTGATTTTTACATCTGATTAACTGATTGATTATTTATTTTAAAACAAGGTCTTGTTATATGTTCCAAGCTAGTCTTAAATTTGGTATTTAGCCCAAGCTGACCTCAAGCTTACCAAGAGCTGGGATTACAGGCATGTGTCATCACCCTGGCTGATTTATTTTTAATTATTTTAACAATATTCACTACGTACTACATGTACCTAGCAGGCAGTATTTCTGAAAGTCTTACAGTTACATGAAATGTAATATTATCCCATTTTGCAGATGAGAAAACCAAGGCTAAAGGGGATAAGTAACCTGCCAACTGTGAAACACTGATCAATCAAATGGGGGACTCCATTCTAACCCCATGAGGTCTGATTCCTGAGCTTGAGCGCTGATGCTCCCACACTGCCCTCAGACTTTCTATCAATATTCAACCAGGATACCCCGGGTTTCTTGTCTGGGGTGAGGATATAACTCAGGCTCAGCACTGTCTCTTCTGTGATACTCTTTTCCCCCGGTACGAGCACTTTGCTTCTTTTTCCACTTATAATTAGCTTGGGCAGTGAAGAACACACATTGAAATCTGGTTACTGTTTTAGAAAAAGTCTAGATGGGGGTGGTGGTGCACACCTGTAACACTAGCACTCGGGGCGGCTGAGGCAGTACAGCTGAGCTCAAGCCCAGTGCAGGCAGCTGAGCAACTTATGAAGACCCTGCCTCAAAATAAAAATGTGACTCAGTGTGAAAACCCTGGGCAATTCCTAATACTGAAAAGGAAAAAAAAAAAAAAAAAAAAAAAAAAAAAAAAAGATTTCATGAAGTTACTGATTACATCTGTGGACTCTGAGAGGTAACTGCAGGGGCAAATGCCTCCATGCCCTGAGCAGCATGGCTTTCCCCAAATCCCATCTAACTTGGTCACACCACCAGCTTTTGCTTGCTGCCTGCTGCAAATACACAGGCACAGCCCATCAGGACGGTTTCGGGTTCGTCTGCTAAGATGCAACACTCCTTTAATTCTCTTAATTATTTCCTAAACTTGCTTTTTGGCTTATTTGTTTTAAAGTTCGCAATTACTGACTAATCATAACAGGTCTGTTTTTATTGCTTATTGCTTTCATCAAATGCATGTACTGCTGCTTATTACAGTAGACTTCATTTTATAGTGCTACTTAACTGTGGGAGCCTTGGTGGTCCTTCTCCTTTAAGAGATGAGTGACAAGCAGAGCTGGAATGTCCTGTCTCCATGGCTGTCTCATCGGTAGGCTTTCTATGCTACTCTAATTCTTTGGCCACTCACCTTGCAGCCTGGAAGGTTAAGCTGGCTGCAGCCAGAGGAGAGGGTATTAATTTGAGGTATAACTGACTGAATGAGATTGAAGGATTCAGACATACTCTTTGATGGCCTACACTTCCTAAATTTTTGTTTTGTTTTAGTTTTTGGCATTGCGTATAAAACCCAGGGAATTTTGAGCTACATTCCCAACCCTTCTTATATTATTTATTGTCAGACTAAGCCTCTCTATATTGTTCAGGGACTGCACTCAGAATTCCAGTCCGCCCCTTCCCTATTGCAGATGTGCACTGCCACACCTGGCGTCCTGTGCCTTGTGAACGACAGCCCCCCTATCCCGGAGAGGCACAGATGGTTCCTTCTTATTGCCACTCTCTGTGACTTCACACTCAAGACTTCACTCTGAGTGCTTCAGAAACCAAGCTGGGTGGATTTCTCTTCCCTGGAACTGGCTTTGCCAAAGTCCTGGACAGGTTCAAAATGTACTAAACTAAGACATGTTCTTTTTATATTTCTTTTTCAACTCCCCAGTAACAGAATCCACATCTTAATTCTTGGTAATCTTGTTGGGGTGCCTGCTCTCTGAGCTCATGGACCACACCTAATTATTAAAGTTACACTAGCCACCAACTATGAATGGAACCTGAAGGCAGGATTATAGAACTTTTCAGAAGGAAGTGTGAAAATTAGGAAGACGGCATTATTTTGTAGAGACATGGAGGTGCCAATGCTTAGACCGTGTTACAGAGAGGATGCTGTGTGACAGCCCTGTCCCATCCTAACCCGTGGCATACTATGCCAAATGTGGCTCAGGTAATACACAAGCAAGAGACTGAAAAATACCACACCAGCTCCACTTGCATGTGCCCAGGGCTCAGTGGAATTCAGAGAGGGAAGGTGTTTTTACAGGTTCCAGGCAGATGTCTTTGAAAGGCTGGTCTTTAGATATAGCATGTCAGACACCAAAGATTATTCACTATTCCAGTGTAATGATTACACAAAAATAATATAAGGAGTGGGTGATATGCAACAGCATTTGCAAAAAAGAAAATGAGTATAGGTCAGAGCCAAACATCAATATAGAAACATTTCATTTATTTTAAAAATTACCACCACAAACTCCCACAATGTACCCAAAAATTTTAAAAGCAATGCTTTTAAAACATTTTTAATTGCATTAGGGGCCACTGTATTTATAATATGTCAGTTTGGAAGTCAGTATGCTATCACATAATGCACAGGGTAAATAGCCTCCTACTGTTAAAATTCAATGTATTTGTTTTATTTCTTCTAACCACTGATAGCTATGGTAGGAACATGACTAAGAATATATATATATGTTTACATGTATTACATATATTTACACTATGAAGCTCATATCAATGTATAATTACATACACATCCACCTCGAGATTATAACCTTTATTCCAAGTTTTTTGGTCCAAAGGGTATCTTTCAATGTACATAGTTCCAATCGTAGAAGAAAATTAAAGTGAATTCAAGTCTGTATTGTCTATCCTTTCTTTCTGCCTTTCTTTTCAGGTTAGCAGTTTATTTCTGCATTAATCACTCTGACAGAAGCAAGGCAACTCAATTTTCTGCTTCTGTAGGTAGGCCCATCACTTTCTGTACAGCACGAGGCATGAAAAGGGCTACGGCTAAGCTTTGGTTACTGGTGTAATTGAAATGCTATCCACACTATAGGGTGCATTAAAGTCAGATAACGGCAGTTCCTGTGGCCAATTTAAGTAGCTTGACTTCCCTGGGAAAAAAAAAATTGCCTGACAGATAAGGCAGACAAACTGGCTAATTCTCCAAGCATGTCTCTCATTGTGATCCTAGAAAAATGAGAAAAAAATGAATCACAGAACCACAAAATCAATTGACCCTCGGGTAGCTCATCAGGCAGCCGGCCTGATAAACCTAAAAGCTTTGTTAATGTCTGCCTGCCTGTGTCCCGCAGATAGAGCACTTTGTAAATGAACCTGCTTTGATAAATATATTAAGGAAAGCTGTGAATAAAGGCAGAGACTTCTCATTTGTAAATACAACCTCTGCTACATGGAATTAGAATGATAAAATGGAGTTCCATGTAATTAAGTTTGTATAAGGCCTGAAATCCGTGCAAATACTTTCCCTGAATTTTGAAAGAGAACTGTCAGTTCAATTAATCTGAACATCACCCCAAGAATGTACTGAACAAAATTAAGCTTCTGATAAAACCTAGGCCAGTATTTTGATAAGTAATTCCTATATCATTTCTTGGCCACTGAGATCATTTTATTTAATCCCTCGCCCCTCCTTTCCTTACCTCCCCTCTAAGCCGTGTACAAAGGGCGGATGGTCCATGCACCACCACATGAGTAATCTACCAGATCACAAAGCTAAAAAATGGAAAAACCTGTTTTCCTATTTAAAAAAAAAAAATTAGGGTACACAAATTTCTATTAGGAGATACTACAAAGCCTGTGTGCCATTGCCACTCACAGGCTGGACAAAAGCAGCCTTCCTAGAAGCGATCACTCCCTGTGAGGGGTGGGAATGGGCATGCAGCGTAAGTACCTCCAATAGACACGACCTGAGCAGAGTCTGGGACTCCATGGGAGAACTTTCTCACAGATGGGAAAAGCAAGCGAGGAGGAAGGAGAGACAGGGAGGCCGAGAGATGCTGCAAGCAGCGCCCCCTGCGTCACCCCTCCTCTCGCTGAGCTCTGCTTTCAAGGCCCAGGACAGGAGTTATCCTCCTCTTATTTGTTTTGGAAACAAACAAAAACAAAGGTTGAAAGAGAAATGAAGGAAGAAAACAATGACTCTCATTTTAGCGTGGGAGAAAGACATTGATTTTTGGGTCACTCACCAGTTGTTTACTTGGAGAATTGTAAGTCCTGTGTCTTGCGCTAACTGTTTCTTCTGCTCTTCGGAGGGGTACGGATGCTAATGAAAAGACAAATGTTTTAAAAGATGTATCAGAAGTTACGAAAGAGTCACTTGTGATTTTTTTATTCTACGGCTTGATTTTCCTCGCTATATTCTTTTTACAACGCGTGTAAAATAGTGGACAGGGTCAGGGATCTAGAAACTGGGATCTGCAGCCCTCTGTCCCTGCCACACTCAATACGGCCAGCAAGAAAAAGCCAGGTTTCCAAATTACCCAGTTTTTAAAATCAGTCCTAGCATTCTCTTGATGGTATCACAATTTTGCTTATCTGCATTCATGTCAGTTGCACTAAGGAACTCCTTTATTTTGCTTCCTGGAAAACATATGGGCAGTCCTTATTCTAAGTTGTTAGTAAGATGGCTCAATAGAATTACTATTCCTGATTATTCTGAGTTTACTGACAGACAAAGTTTGGAAAGTGAAATAGCAGATAATCACAGCTACTTTGGAAGCAGTGGCAACTGATGCGGTGTAACAGTACTTACAGTATATTTATGTTTGAGTCCTTTATGAGATAGTGGAAGAACCTTTCATCTTGACTGGTTAATGCTCTGAGCTATTGGGGTCATGAGCAGTGAGCATACATCCAGAAGAGTCAGTTATATGGAACGTACATATGAATTTTTACATTTTACTTTAAACTATGGCAGTAAGACAGTAAAGCCATACGCTCCATTTTTAAAAATCCTTTCTTTCCATCACAACTTGCTCACATTTGTAACCAACAGCCTTCTCACTAGCAGCTCACTTTCCTTTCTCATTCTGAAACCAAGGATTGCTGTTTTAGAATCAGACATTTACTTTGAAAGGTGCTGCACTGGAAATAAGCATGAAACATATCTGTTAAGTAAGCTCCGACTCTAAATTCACTAGTTATCGCAATCAGAAGAGTAAACTTTTATCTAGCATGTCAAAGTTGTTCATAAGCTAGAAAGCCTTTAGTAATAAATATTTCCCACCAACATTATTAAAGAATGACATTAGGAACAACAAAGTACTCCATTCAGGGCATTCTAATCATTCCAGTATTTGAGCAAGTGAATGTTTTTCACTCATCTAAAATTGTATTCTTCAGGTATTTCATCTTCTACAATAGCACACATTATCCAAAATGTGCACAATTACTTATTAGCAAACCCAAATGCCATTAGGTTAAACAAAATCTCCTGTACAGCAAAAGGGTTAACTAGATTTGTATTAATATAGAAGCCAGGCTTTTAATATTCTGCAAATGTTAACAAAGAAAGATGATAATGTTGAGTTAATATGGGTTAAGCATAAAATGAAAATAAATTTTTCTGATTGCGAGGTGTTGACACTTTTTTGGCTAGGGCCTCCAGCCTGTTCCTGAAAGCTGTGTAATTACAGAAGGCTTTTCCCTCCTTCCCCTCCTGCTTCGAGCCTACCCACATTAGTAATGACCCCTTCACTGCTTCAAAAACCGCTAATGGTCTTCAGCACGGGCAAGAAAAATGAACAGGATAAATTGGAATCCACAGTCAGTAATTTGCATCCTATGAGGCTGCTTTGGCCACTTGCACTCATTCCTGGCCATCAATCGTCGCCTGTCAGGTGCTGTACTCTGCCACTATGACAAATACTCCTCCTAACACTTGGATTCGTCCAAACAGTGTAATTGTCCTCTATTCTCCCTTTGGTAATGGAGATAACGAAGGGCTGCACAAACAAGAGGGATTGCTCATCACAGACACCGAGGTGGCTTCAAACTGGAAAAGGCCCCGAGTACAAATGTTAATTGACTGCAAACACAGGTTGGGAGGGAAAGGCAAAAAAATTAAGAAAATCTTTCTTGTCATGGTATTTTCTTGCCAAATTCAAGAAAGGAAGTAATACTTCAGTGTTTTTGTGCCTCCAAGATTTTGAGAGCCTAGGTTTACAGGTTGCTTGCTCAATAGGAAAAAGTTTTCCTAATAGCAAAAATGAAAATAAAGTGGCAACAAGGCATGTATAGATCTAACTGGTAATGTCTTCCAGCGTGCAGTTTCTTTATGCAGTGTTTTTAATCTTTTTTGGGTTTAGACTTGTTCACTGTTGTGATATATTTGCCTAGGATGGTTCTGACAAAATGGGGGTTGTTGAGTGTGTGTGTGGTGTGATAGAAAGACAGAGATCAAGTGGGGGGAGAGAAAGCGGGGGTGTGTGAGAGAGGGAGAGAAAGAGAGAGAAAGAGAGAGAGAGAGAGAGAGAGAGAGAGAGAGAGAGAGAGAGAAGAGAGGAGAAAGGCAAAGTTGAAATAAAGGTTTGTAATTCTAAGAAAGTAGAAGAGGCAAAAGTAGATGTTACTAGACAGCTGATTCCTTTAAGTTTGACTGTGAATTCTGGCTGAATAACAAGCATTCTTTCCAACGTCTTATCAGCAATGTAGTTAAATGACCACAGAATTTTATATAAACAGTACATTTTATCTTGGGAATCCCTGAGCTACACTTTCACTATGAAAACAGTTGCAAATTCATCCACAATCATTAAAAAAATTGGTACCTTACCAAAATTCACCTTGCACAGATGGCTTTTTTTAATTAATAGGGAAGACCATAATAACTTTAACTTATTTAAATAATGCTCTGTGGCTTTTGAACATTCATGATTCCATGCCCCTTTTATGCATGGGGTGGACTGTTTATCTGAAAGTGTTCTGGCAGTCGGCCACTCTATTTCTAAAATTAAAAGAGGGATGGAAAACAATCAGCTTTCAGAGGAATTGGAACCATGACAATATGTTTTGGATTAATTTACAAATATATGTATATATTTAAGGCCAAACTCTGGAACTTGAGAGTTTTGAGTACATGGTCTATCATATGCATTCTTCTACTTTATTAGAGCAGACATCATACTGAAATAATAAACATGGGAAGCCTTCACTACTTCTTTGATGTATGTTACTAAATGTCTGACTGGCTCAAATTTAAAATAAACTTTGGTATGTTTGCACTTGAAAACTGGAAGTAGACCACAAGCAATAATTTGTTGTCAGTTTCCATATTCTTAGACTAAAGCTACAGTTTAGTCTGCTCACTGCTGGGGGCTAAGCCACCTGTGTATGGTGGCCAGAGGAGGCTCGGCCAACTCATCAGAGTGCCCCTCGGAATGACGAGGAGTCCATTCATCAAGAATCAGCACAGCTTTTCACAACTCGGAATAATTCCATGGCTACTGGCAAATGGAAGAAGGGAATTATGAAGGTCTCACACCTGAAAACATCAACTAATCAATATTCAAAATGTTGATAAAACAAGTGCGGCTGATGGTTCAATGTAAATTGAGAATATTTTTCATTGTCTTCTAAAAAACTTAGTCAATATCTTAAAACCTAAGATACTATCTTTATTCGAGATACTCAAGGCCTGCTTCTACTGTTTTTATTTGTGGGGAGGGTATGGTATCCAGTTTATCAAGTGCTTGCTTGCAAGCAAATCCACAATAACTTTACAGTACATTGTGGGGCAAGTTGGTGAATGAAATCATGTAATCATAATCTCTTGTGAATAACCCCGCTCCAGTGATATCCATATTAGAACTGATGGTTATTAACTTTATTCTAAATTGAAAGTACTTAAACACTGGTATTTTAAAATGTTAAGGGACAGTTCAAATAACCTCATGAATCAGAAGTGTACAGTTGGGCTAGCGAGATAGCTCAGCTGTCTAAAGCGTCTGCTTAGGCAAGCTCAGGCAAGCAGAGGGACCAAGGTTCAATTCCAGGCACCACATGCCTGGCCACCCAGCCTCCACCGCGGGCTGAGCTGGCCACACACACACACACACACACACACACACACACACACACACACGAAGTACATAATGTATAAAAAAGGTAGTTATTTAAAAACTAAAACACTGGAAACAACCTAAATGTCTGTCAGTTGGATTGGAATTAAATTGTGAGGTTCTCATGAAAAGGTCCCCATATATTGTTAAGTGAAATAGGTAGGTTGAACAATATTATTCATTTTGTTCATTTTTAAATGAACAATATTATTCATTTAAACAAGTAAAATTACACACACACAATTTTGTTTGTAGACAAGAGAATCATTTGGAAAAATACATGCTAAACAATGGTTTACACGGGACAGGGTCTAGAGATGGAGACTTTATCTGCAGATTCCCTCATTGTGTGTATACAACTTTGATCCATTTTTCAATCAAGTATCAATCCAAAAATTATAATTAGTTTATGGTAATTATAACTGTTTTATATACATTCCATTAAAAACATACTCATTTAGCTTTTTTTTATATATATAATTAGACATTTTCTTATATTAAATTAACTCTTTTCCTGGAATTCTTTTTCTGCATGAGGTACTGAACCCAGGAAGCACTGAGCCTAGACCTTTTTGAAATTTTATCTTGACAGAATCTTCTGAATTAAGCTGCCCAGGACACAACAGAACTTGCCATCCTCTTGCCTCAGCCTTCCTTGTAGCTGAGATTATAAACAGGCATTAGCATTCTTGGCATGCTGTGTATTTTTTATAGCAAGGTACTTCCAAGATAAGTCTTGTTCTTAAGTTACCTTTCAACTCCCTCCAAGATTCATATTTTGTGGAGTTAACTTACGTGACTGTAATTTTTATAATGCCAGTTGTGTACAAAACCCTTTAGATCCCTAATGTGGACAGTAAAACTACACTGGACAGATACTTCCTGATCAATGAACATGTTTACTGAGCTAAGGTGCAGGTACACACCAAGAATTTAAGTCCTGAATAAATAAATGCATCTTTCTGTAACATCAAATTTGTTCAACGATCATTAATTTAGCAACATTTTCTTATATGAAAAAGGATTCCTATGCTATGAGAATTTTAAAGCTAAAACAAGAAACATAGCTAATTAAAAATCATCCAGTCCTTGTTGGAGGTTATCTCCTTACCAAGTTCCAATAGCAATTTGCTTAGTGTTTATAATTTTTATCTTTTCACTGTTGTGTCTTATTTACATCTCTATTAAAATAACTTCCCAAAGACAAAGCCTTTTTTTTTCTTTTTTGCAGTACCAGGGATCAAACGTAGGACCTTGAGCTTGCTAGGCAGGCGCCTATGCAACTGAGCTATTTTCCCAACCCCAAAGCCTTTTTTAACTTTTGTATTTCTCCCGTACTCTGTTCACTGTCTCTAAATATTTATAGAAGGAACTGAAGAAAAAAAATGCAAGTTTTCTTTTAACCTTTGTCAGTAGTTATGTCACCTTAAGTAAGACTGGGACTGAGACATAGCTTCTGTGAGGGTAGATAAAAAGGTTAACAAAGTTATGGATGGGATATAAAACACCCAGACAGATTACAATAACAAGGTTTGTGATGACTAATTTAAAATCTCACCGACTCCTCTCACACAAGCAAGCAGCAAGCAAGCATGCATGTACTTACACACACACGCACACTCTTAAGAGCATAACTATAGAACATTAGCATGGGAAAGATTTTTTGAGTGATGTTAGGTCGGGATCTTTTTGTGTAGATGAGAAAATCAAGGCTCCCCAGTGGCCTACGCTAGTCCTACAAGTCCGGATTGGTGAGAGTTGCACTAACTGCTTCCTCTCCCATCACTTAGAGTTTCCTGCTCCCAACGCTGATGTTCTCCATCACTGTTGCCTTTTCTTTCTCTTTTGGTAATGATGTGCTGCTTTCACATTAGGGATGTTGTCAAAGATGGTTAAGTAGCGCAGGCATGGTCAGTCGCCATCACTGATCCAAGCTAGGTG
>PVKA01000199.1:231861-241903 GCA_004027165.1 Ctenomys sociabilis
TCCCTCCCTCTCAGGGGTTAGCAAGTCACAGACTGTTCACACTTGGGGTGATGGTCTTTGTGGCCAATAAGAGGGAATCCAACTGAGAGTGAAGTTCATCCAGGCTAAACCAGAGCCAGTACATACAGAAAATAGATTCCCAACACCATTTCTATACTTTATTCTTAATCAGTTGGATCAATAAATTAGCTCTAACATACACAGTTCAATTTAAATTATCTAAAATTTATCAGAATACTCCCTTTTCCTCTCTAGATGAAAAAATGATTTAAAAAAAGAAAGGTAGGAGGATGAAGAGTGTGTCAGAGGACAAAGATGGAACAGAACTCACTCATTCTGCCTTAGTATTTACACACTGACAATGTCAAACATGCTAAAAATATGACAATGTAGAAATTTTTAAGTCTCTCAGAGATATAATCCCAATAGATTATAAGATCACAAAACCTGGAAGACAGGTTTAAAATATGCAATGTATTTTGAACTGTAAAAATCTTCTATCTAAGTTGGAAAGGCACAGGCTGTCCAAATAGCTCAGGAGATTAAAGTGCCTGCAAGCAGACGCAGGGGCCAGGGATTCAATCCCTGGACCTGCTGCGCTGGCTCTGGCTCTGGTCCCATCAGTGCCCCCAGGGTATGCTGAGGCAGCAATTGAGACTGGGCATGGTGGCGCACACCTGTAATCCCAGCTCTTGGGAGGCTGTAACAGGTGGATCACTAGGAGTCCAATCCAGTAGTGAGACCCTGCACTCCTTGCAGACCTTCCCTAAAGTAAACAAATAAATTGGAAAAGCAGAGCAGAAGGCACAATTTTGATGGATTTGTTAAATGACCAAAGAGTAAATTTCAACATTTTTCTTTGTATGAAATTGAAATAATTAAGGAATATGAATACAGATTTGGAATAAATGTGTTACCTGAGAAACACATTTACATTCAAAAGCTTTATAGTAACCGGAGACAGTGATAACACAAAATGATGCAAAATATATTGCAATCATCTGGCTAATTTAGGACTATTTGTTTGCTTGAGCTCCCTTAGCCAGCTGCAGATGGAGAACACATTGCAAATAGAGTATGACCACAACGGCTCCTTTGATTCCCACAATTCTGGCAATCCAACCCCTATGCGTAGAGAAAGTGGAGAACTCTTCAGAGCCCAAAGTGGTTGCTTCTCCCAACTTCCGCAGCTGTCTCTGACCTTATTGGTGTGTTCACCCTGCATTCCCTGCGTGCACCTGCACGTGGACTATTAGGTCTCACTGGACTGCAAATTGTTTGAGGGTTAGAGTTCAAATCTTATTTGACCTTGAACTTTCCACAGACCAATATTTCTACAAAATAACTGCTGGCTACATGTTGTCAGTACAGCTATTCTTTCTTAAAAATGATACTAGTTTTTTGACAAAAAGGACTGGCTGTGATATATTAGCCCAGTGAATAAAGATCCTACCGGTCATTTAACGGTTTTACCGACACAATATTTGGATATTTGGAAACATCTACTGAATTTTTGACTTTTCATCCAGATGTTTGCTGTCATGGAAACAGACTTCAGAGTTCAAATTAGTAGGTTTTTTAAAAAAGTCTTTTTATGCCAGATGTCTATTTGGGGGAAGAAAATGTAGCTGTTTCTGGAAGGCTCAATTTCATTTAAGCTTACATAGGAATAAATAGACTGAATCAATAATAATTGCATCCTTTAAAATTCATAAAAGGAGAGATTTTAGTAACAGCCAGATGCCAAGACATTGGTGTATCTGGAGCCATACAGGGAACATTGCACAAAGACAGCAAAAAGAAGGGGCCAGGGAGATGGCTCAGTAGAATAAGCGCTTGCCTGCATGTGCAAGGGCCTGAGTTCAATCTCTGGTTCTGACAAAAGAAAAAAAAGCAAAAGAGCACTGAGAACTGGAAATACAACACAGAGGCAGAGCGCATCCAGGCCCTCCTGAGTCCTGCGTTCAATCCCAGTGTGCCAAATACACAGAAAGGGGGCAATAAACTGAAGGAATCTATGTGGTGGACTGTCATAGAAATTTTTATAATATTCATTAAGTTTATCATTATAAAGCTTCAGATAAAACAGAGCAACAGAAAGTATTTTTTAAGACACCAAAAGTGAGTTCTTTAGGACTAGGAAGAAACACTTTTAGCATCTGCAAGGGAAAATGTCACATATACATAGTCCTACCGGACAGACGGAGTTTATACGGATAGGCACGATAAAATCAAGTGATGATCCAATACTACTAACATTCAGTTTATCTAAACTTCCCCAAAGGAAGCCAAAACATATTAGAAAACATTTTCAGATAAGATTCAGAACTTTACGCACAATGAATATAATTACTTCCTATTGACTGAAACTTAAAAGCCGAGCACAGCTGTATTTTGAAAATAGCAGAAATATATTCCCAGGGCTAGAGAAAGGTAATTTTTATTTAACATTTGTTAGGACGCTCCCATGAGCTGCTTACCCATGCATGTCATGCTGCCTACATGGCTAATCTTACTAAATGAGCCCAAAGCCACAAATAAGGCCTTGACTCATTTAACAATCATTTCACATTTCCACACTGTGCCCAAATTAATATTTTATGGGGCTACTCAGTTCTACAGCCAGACCACTTTTCCAAAAAATTGAATTTTGTGCTTATTTATTTTATGGATCATTTGTTGAAATAGATTTCAAAACAGGTTTAGGCTATTTAGATTTTTCAGTGAACTGCAAAAGTAAAACTCACACACTCAGAATTTCAGAGCTGGAAAGGACAGCAGAGGCTGTCCAGACTTCAGTTTGCGCCTAAAGAACTTAGGCTAGGAAAACAAAAAGGCCTGCCCAAGCCTAGCTGGACCTGTCCTCTTTAAAGATGCCCCTGATACTCCAGAGGGAAGACACTGCACAGCTATGAACTCCAAAGAGCACTTCTGTGGGACACTGTATTTCTGCCTAAGAATGACAGACACCAACGTCTAGATTTCATCCAGGTAGTCACCCCCATAGCTCGAGCGTGCCTATACCACCCTATACTTGCATATTTGCCACACTGCACAGTAAATCTTTTTTGTCTGTCCTCTGTGGACTGCATGCTCCTTGAAAGCAAAGAATGACTGGCCACATTTCACTTCAAAAATTTAGGTCACCACTTGGCATGCTGATGCACCCAATAAATTTGGCTTCAATGTGATTACAGATAATAAGGTAGCTGCCTGAGGTGAAAGTTAGAAAGTGAGGAGGAGGATTTATGGGTGGAGACCCTGAGAGAGGCAGGAAATACCGATTTCATACCCATGTCCAGATTGAAATAGTGAGAATCAGGTTGTATCTCCAGAGGGAGCCTTTGTATCTAGAGGCCAGAAAAGGCTGGCAAGCTCAGATGGTAACATTGAGAAGCTGTAAGAATAAAGAAAGTGAAGGGGGGGCAGGGAAATGGCTCAGTGAAATAAGTGCTTCCCTGGCAAGCACAAGGGCCTGAGTTCAATCCCTGGTTCCACCAAAAAACAAAAAGAAAGTGAAGGGGATTTTTCATTCACGTTTCATTTCTTCTTGCTTAATAGGCTAAAAATCACTTTAAAACAAGGATCTGCAGTATACAGTAGAGTTATATAATGTCTAGACAACTGGGACACTTGTATCTAATCTTATGACAACAATCCTGCTGAGCTGGTCCAGACGCTGTGCACTATGGGTCTGAGTTAGGAGGAAACGAGGATTAGCGATTAGTCCATTACAATATTACTTTAATAACATGAAAAAAATTCCAGGCAGACAAAAGGTGGGATAATTATTGAAGACTTATTAAGCAACATTAAAAGTTATAAAAATACTTATAGTATGTTTAGTCCTAGTTTATTTGCATGGACTAATTTTGATTGCATGAATAATTTTGTTTGAATCAGCGTAAGAGTGTACAGAGGGTCTAGTTTGACAAGAGAAACCTAACATAGATTTAAAGAGAAAGAGGCTGTTTAAAAAAGTATTATCTTTTTTCAGAAAGGTTACTATCTCTAGAGTAAGCAATGGAAATGCTGTGGATACTATCATTTTCTCTTGTCTCAGAGGACAAGATAAGAGAATGAGGCTCATGATAAGTTAAAAAGTCATAAAAACAAGAAGGAAGTAGATGTAAACTAATGACTTTTTGAAGATGGACAGCAGTAGTTAAAAAGAGAATGTTAATGGTGAATACTCATTTGCTGTACCTGCTTAAAAGTTTCCTTTAGGGTAGCTATAGTGAAGCATCATTCTTTAATAAGGTTTAATGACTTCATTCAAAAATTGGCCAAAACGAACAACTATGTGGGGTGTAAAACATGACAGCAGCATTAGAAACTTGGTACAAATGTCTGGAATTGCTTTCTATTCCTACCATGACACAAAGCTCCTTTCTGGATACAAATGAATGTTGGATAAAACTGTACACTTGGATGAATACTGTTGTTCAAAACACTTGACTTCACCCCTGTTAATTATAATCTCACACTTTAAATGTGTTTTGGAATTTATCTGATTTTTTAACATACAAGGGAAAGATGATTAACAGTTTATCCAAAAGTACAACAAAGACACCACCAAATATTTACCTTAGGTATGCACTGCACTGACAAATAAAGCAATCAACAGATAGCATGGTAAGAAAAACTCTTAACTAGGCCATCAGAAAGTTCAGTTAGCAGTATTTATTTTGGAATTCCCCACAGTTTTATCTTATCACTTTGTTTTTCCTTCCCTTTTCTTTGAGCAGCTTGTGTAGGAAAAGTTAACTACATCAAGATGAGGACAGAACAAGGCACTGCCACAAGTTCGTCTACTTTCTGTATATAGGCTCATTTATTATTTTAACTAAGTTGTAGAACAAAAATGAATTCTTTTAGATTCATAATATTTTTTGGCAGATAAAAATTTTTTTTGTATGTGTTGGTTCCAGGGATCTAACTGAGGACCTCGAGCTTGCCGTGAGCCGCTGTACCACTGAGTTCTATTCTTGACTCCAAAACGTTACTGTGTACGTTTCCAATTTGCATATCAATAAAATCAGCTCATCAGTACATAGAATATCTTTCAAATGTCTTCTCATCATACTTACGAATGGATTTCTTCTGCTCATTAAATATATAAGATCATAAAGTATAAATTTATGTCATAACCATAACACAATATATATTATTGTCATGCCTGGGAATAGCTATTGACTAAAAATTTATTCATTCAAGTTAAACACAATGGAATATTTTTACAAAATCACTTGACAGAATTTAATCCTTTATCATAATAAATGCTATAATGAATAAATATAAATGAATTAAGAAATTTATAAACTGTAAAATATTGTAGAAACAAAAATTTTAAGGAAGCTTTTTAATAAAACAAAGTTATATAATAATGCATATGTACAGTTTATAGAAATATTAAATTTGACTCCTAATGTGTACAACAAATCAATGAGAAAAGGTCCCCTTTTAGCTTGGGCAGCCAAGTTGAACTCAGCAGAACAAGTCTTCTAATCTACCTCTCTCTGCTGTTTGCATTTGCTTAACAATGTGGACCAAAAAAGACAGAAACAATGAAAGCTGTACCTGAAATGCAGATGTGCCAGGTCACTAGCCATGAGTGTTCAGTTTAAGCAGCAAGATTTTATAGGAAGCAATAGCTAGCAATCTCTTACTTCTCTCAACTTGTAGTCTACAGGTCATGCTATGTCTTTACATTTTCAGAAACAAATAATTAAGTTTTCCATGAGACTACTGCTTATAGGGATTTAAAAAGATATACCTTCTATGTAAACTGAATTCAACTGGTAGGAATTAGTACAGGCATCTTTTCTAATTAGCTGAGTACCTATTCTGCTTGCTGCTGCCTAGTAAACAGTTTAGATATTATCTGTAGCTTTTCTGCACAGTGGGTAGAGTCCTCCGTCACTGCTGACCCATGGTACGCACAGCAGATAAACTTGAGCTTGACCTATTACCAACACATTATAAAGAGAATACTTCAGAGCAAGGTGAGTTAACCAACGAACCATAAGAGAATAAGTTGATCATCTGAAATAAGATAACTTGAATACTTAGCTGTTATTGACCAAATCCTATATGTTATTTAGATTTTTAAAGTAATGTAAGAGCTCCTATCTGAGTAATGGAAACAGATGCTAATATAATGTAAGCCAAGTGGATTTAGTTCTCTAAGTTAATAAAACATTTAAGGATTGCTACATAGCTAGGAATAAGTCAGAAATGGCCTTTGGAATCCAGGTAAAAGTTATCAAACAAGTTCAAGACACTGTTCCTATATATGTAACATAAGAGTACTGAAGACATTTTCCTATAAGAAATAAGGGAATGCAGACCTTAGCAAGAGAAAAAAGATTGTCACAGAAAGACTAAAAGTATAGATAAATCACCACCTAACGCATATCTTTGTCTCTCCACATAAAACTGAGTTGGAGTTGTTGTGAATATTGAGAAAATTATATTAGCAAAATCTACTCTCTTGGGTAGCCCCAGCTGGCCACTGGTATCCACTTAGTATAAAGGTGAAATTAAAGAACTTCTTTCAGTTCAAGTATTTGAACATGTGAAATTTAATATGGAGAACACATACACAGAAACCATGACTTTATAAAGTCTTCATCTCTTTTCTAACCTATTTCCAATCTAAGTAAGCCAATTTTAACATGGTCTAAATATACACTACTACAAGGAATGAATAAATACATGAGTATCATAGAGTAATATTTGTACAACTCCACACACTTTAATGGGTAGCTGCCACAGTGAGAATTAGATATTTAACAAGCCAGCATTTTGTCAGTTCGCTGACTATATTCCCTTTACCTGTCCTGGAAGCTGCTGAACACACCATTCTATTTCATTTTGAGTGACTGGGGTACTGAAGATGTGAAGGTCTCTAGAACCACACTGTCCAGAGATGTTGCTTCCTTCAACTCTTTGGACATCTGGCACATAATTTATAATAAACAAAGACCTCACCAACAAGTGAATCTGAACTGTGCTTTACATAGTAAGTATGTTCAAACTGAAATATCATTCATTTGGCTTATTAAGGGAGTTTCTGCCTTGTTTAAATGAATCCTTTAATATTCCCAGCATCCTGATGTTTTTCTAGTTTCTTTAAAAACAACTCTAGTCATTTGCAAAAAACATCAAATGAAACATTCTTGTGAACTTATTAATAAGCATTTGAGCTTTCCTTCCTGTGCTTTGGAGGAAAATCCATGAGAGATGTACAGCCTCAGTAACTATTTGTAAGGGAAGAGCATTTTTCAGGGCTTAATCTGAAGCAGGTCTGTTTAGTGTCAGGCCAATGGGAAAATGGGAGAAATATGGTATGTACGTTCGCAGTTAGGGTTAGAAGCTCCTATAGGCAACAGACTCTCTGCAAGGGGAGAAGTCATTTTTGCCGATTACCATTTGAAACATATGCTTTGTCAATTCATCTACATAACTTAAAATCTAAATTATTTTTCCCACCAATAATTATATATTTCTAGGCCCATACTGACTAAGATATAAAGGGAAAACCCTGTAGAAAGCCCCCAAGGAATTTATCCCAGTTGCCAGGGCAGAAATACGTGACTGTCATTCTAAGCTAACAGCACTTTCCGTGATTTAATACCCTAGTGGATAAACATTTGAATTTACAGTGTAGGTACAGTTGGGAAACACTCAACCAACTCAGGAAACACATGTGCTGGTGCATCATTGGGCTGTACCTCAGGTGGAGCGCTGGGAAAATTTTTGGAAAATACTGGTACAACTAGGTTACAGAGATAGCACACATATCCATTAGGAATTATATTTGTGCTTTTTTCCATCTGTCATTCCCCAAGCATTTTTCTAATATTAGCTGCTCCATATCTAAGTACATATGGCTCATATCCATTGTCTCATCTCATTTGATAAAGGTAAAGAACTGAATATAGGAGACATATATGATTTATCACTTGTTTGTGATCCAGGTAGAATTAAATGAAAAGACTTAAGTTTGAGATCTAAGTTTTCAGTGGCTCAAATACTACCACCACTAAGTCTGTGAATTTAAATTTTAAGACACATATGTGCTTCTCACTAGAACATGAGCACCTTGAGGGAATGTGAAAGGAACAATGAGAAACTTTTCATTGAACAAAATGTCTCTAACTCAGGCAACAGTCATACAAGAGAGTCGGGATCTGGATGGCTCTGTGGTAGTACACTGTGGTAATGACCAGGAGACCAGCTTGGTACTCAAGTGAGAAAAGGGCTCAGAAAATCTGCAAGAAGCAGAGCTCACCATATTCCGGTAGGGGAAATAGCAAAACAAAACAAAAAACCTTACGAAGAAATTCAGACCATATCTAATGGAGGAAAGAAGAAACTCAAAGAAAAAAAATGGAGAGACAAAGTGAGCTTACACACATTAGAATAATATATGCTAAAGTCTCTGGAGAAAGTCTGTTATATCACAATTAATGCCGAGACTGCAATCCAGCCAGGCTAATTTCAATAGAGTCCAAGTTTTGAACGGTTTCTACGCTATCCAAGTGGGAATTTGGCCAGGACGCTGGGGTTAATCATTCATTTTGAGGATGGCTAATTCTTTGGGAAGCAGCCCACTCTGCAGGAGGAAACATTTGGCCATGTGAGCAAATTCAGCCCCTATTAGCTCCACAAGGCACCTTTTTTTGAGGGGGAAGAAGGGAGCGTGAGTTGAGTCTCTCATAAATAGACATGTTTATTGAGTTTTCAATAAATATATATTAATATCAGAGAAATGACACAAGTATACATATCTAATGTCTGGATTCTTAAAGAACCATTTTCACACCAACATTATTGGAATACAGCATTATTAGAAGGCTGCAGTGGCTGAAAGAAGATGCAGTGGATTCAGAGGCACCTGGGCTTCCATCTTGCCTCTGGATTTCTAGCTGTGAAGCCCTGAAGAGCTTATCCAGGTGTGGGTTCTTCATTGTCAACACAGGAATGGTAATGGTGCTTACCCCAGAGATGTCTTTTGGGGCATACATAAGCCATTCGTTAATTGGACACACAGATATTGAGTGCCAGCACTGTCCCCGAAGACATATATTCCTGACTTCAGGAGCTTATATTCTGGTGAGGGATGTAAATAATAAACAAACATAGAATACAGCCTGTAGTGGTCTTAAGTTTTATGCCGAAAAATTAGGCTCTCTGCTCTCTACTGAGATACAGAGTGACTGGCTGTAGCTGCTGCTCCTTGCCACAGGGTAGCCAGGAGAGCATTTTGAGAAGGTGACATTTGAGCAGAGGCTCGAGTGAAGTCAGAGCCAGCTAGGAGGCAGGGATGGCAGGAAGCCCAGCCCAGCACGAGAGAGGCTGTGCAGAAGGATGAGGCTGGAGACACAGCCGGTGCCAGGCCTTCCCGAGTCTTGGGGGTCACGCTAAAGACCTAAGTACTAACATGGTGTCTGACACAAGTAATTAAGCATGTAACAAATAGTAGCTATTTATTTAACCATATTGGGTGAATATAGTCATACATCAAAATCATTCATCATTTCTATCACTCTGCTATGTACTTAGAGTTTCCCACATCAATTCTGCTATCCTAACACAGCTGATTGCTAGCGGATATCTTAACACATTTTAAATGCTCATGAGTATCACCAAAGCTTCTAAATATAAATGTTTTCTGTGATCTATGGTTATTCAGCATCTTATTTTTTCTATCTGTGGGTCTCAAAATGATGGGTTCTTTAAAGGCATTTTGGTTTGAAAAGTAAGATTTTTTTTTCCACTGGGGCATGCATAGTGGATTCTATATGGTCCTCTGCATCATTGCAAGAATACCAGAATGAGGCGTTAATTCATATTTAACTAATTAGGAAGATTCTGGGCCTGAAGGCACTCGAGAGGCTGAGGCAGGAGGATTGCCATAAGTTTGAGACCAGCCTGGGATCCAGAGTGATTCAAGGCCAGCCTGAACTATTCAAGACCCTGAGAGAGAAGGCAGAGAAGATAGAGGGATAGGGCAAGGCAGGCAGAGAGGAAAAAT
>PVKA01000200.1:0-41350 GCA_004027165.1 Ctenomys sociabilis
CACCACCACCACCACCACCACCACCACACCACCATCAACTCCACCATCACTGCCATCACCACCACTACCCTGCAGTTCAAAGCTCTTCCATAAGCACCATCCTCTCCAACTGCCTAAAGTAACTTCTATGAACTTTCAGCCACTTTTAGGAATACTATAAGAACCTTCTTTCTGCATTCCTATGGTCCCCATGCCCCACAGAATGAGCTCTTAGGCTCGTGTGTCTAATCTGCAGCCATAATTACTTATTTCCACACATTAGCCGCTCAGTTGTGGTTTCCATTGCTGCTGGTTTTGCCAGGAATGGTCCTGCATACAAGAGTGTAGCTCCTCTGGCGTCATCCCAGAGGCCGGGGAAGTTCGCCCACTCCAGGCAGGACCAAATATTTTGGAGGAATGAAATGGCTGAGGCTGTCACTTGCTATAGTGCTTCACACTAAGATAGCACAGAGTGTTCTGTCCTAAACTGCTCTGCCCTGGGTGTCTGCGCAGAGGCATGATGCCCAAGCTGCACAGTGGACAGCAGGTGGCAGTCTGGTCTTAGCATTCCAGCTCCAAAGTAAAATGTAGCTAGGGAAAATTTCAGGTGCATTTTTCAATTTATTTATATATTTTTTCTCTGCCAAGACAGAAATGTACTCCATTTTCCTTAATCAGGTTCATTTGCTCCCTACCGGGTGATTTTGGTTGGATAGCAGTCAGCCAGACTTCTCCGCGCAGCCTTTCCAGGGCGTGAGGCTTGCAATGGCCTGAGTTTGGAAGTGTGAGGCTGGGCCTGGCAAAGACAGCAGAAGCATGAGGCCATGTGCAGAGCTGGTGTCTTTCTCAGTGGCTCCAATTGCCTCCTGCACACGCAGGGCCTGTGTGGTGGAACATGTTTACCCCACAATAGGACTGTGTGCCCCGGCAGGGGCAAGCTGGGCCCAGCAGAGGGCTCCCTCACAAGGCTTGCCTGGAACCCTGGAGGAGGTCGGGCGGCCAAGTCGAATTTCACTCCACGCTGCTGGCTTCCCAGGCTGGCAGCACCTGTGTTCACACCTGCAGCGCATGCACAGAGCGAAGGCAGTTGCCAAACAGCACTGGGTACACTGAGTCCTTCCTTCCTTCCTTCCTTCCTTCCTTCCTTCCTTCCTTCCTTCCTTCCTTCAGTCATTCATTTATTCACTTACTTTTGCTTGTAGTCCCTTTGCTCATGCCAGGGAATAGAAACCATACTGCTCTTATGAGAGAGAATTTAATATGAAGAACAGTCAACTACACCTAAAGCAGCTAGGGAACTAAAAGACAAAAAGGGCCCAGCAGGGCCCAGGAAGTGGGGACAATAGGGCCTGCTGTCAGCCCCTCCCTTGGCTGGGAAGCCCAGGGCCTGGGGGCAGCCAGCTGGTGCTGTCACTGAGCCACGGGGTTGGGGAGGGGGTAGGGGGGGTGGGGGGGTTGTGAGCACCCACATAAAGCACCCATAGTGAGGCACCATTCTGGAGGGTAAGAAGAGTCACCAGGGTGCCTTCTGCAGGGACAGTGGGCTCGGGAAGGCAAATCCAGTCCTTGGTCCTTGCTTCCTCCAAGCCCCTCGGGCAGAACCTAGCCAGAGCTAGAGACTCGCAGAGACGTGTGCTGCTCCAGGCCCTGGGACAGAGGATGGGCACCCAGAGGAAACCGCTGGGTCAGTGCCACACTCACAGCTGCCTCGCCCTTCACCCCAGACACTCAGGAGAGTGCCCCTGGGACTGAAGTGGGCCGCCTGTCATGCAGCTCCCAGCCTGGAGGGCAGACTGCAGTCTGTTAACTCATTTCTTCTGACTATTCCAATGTGGCAGAAAATGTCACAAAGCCTTGTACTGTAGCATTGTTTATTTTCTCTTTTGTGAAAAGATTCATATAAAATGTGTTCAGTCTATCCTCACTCACACACACACACACACACACACACACACACACACACATGCGCACGCACTTGCCCACGATGTGTTCATGTGTTCTTTGCGTGACGCTGCTCTTCACACAAATCGGCCCTGCTATCAGAGAGCCACAGTGGGGCTTCTGTTGGCTGTGCCTATACGCGAGGGACTGAACGAAGGGGCTTTGAAACCAGGCACAGTTGCTGTACTTCCAGTAACTTCCATTATAATGATAACAGCTCCACTGTTGGCTCTAATAATGGACACACTGCCACTCCCATTTTTTGCTAGGACTGTTTATGTATGTAATTTTTTAACTCACGGAGGAAAGTAGAAGTGGAAGGGGTTGGGAGGCTTCAGTCCAAAGGAGAGAAGGTGGACGTGGGTGGAAAATTATTTTCAAGGCAACCTAGCCCTTGCTGCTACCCAGGGCGAGCGCTGAACAGCGAGCGGCAGCAGGCAGGCACGCAGCACAGCTCTGCCTTACTGGGCTGTATCAGCGCGCGTGTGTTCCTGAGCTCAGCAGATCTTTGAAGCTAAAAGGTCGTGCCTGGCTAGGAAAGGAGAACTCTACGGTTCCTGGGTTCAGGAAGGCAGATGGTTGGTTAGCGAGGGAAGGGTGCCGAGCTAGAAATGTTTAATGTGGCTCCCATGCCGTGGACTTGCTGTTGGCAGTAGATTGCCTTCTATGCTTCTTCTACTTCACAGGCTGGAAGCTCGGAAACTATGTTCCTCTTCTCGCTTGCCGGGACTGTTCTGCACGCCTCCGGCTCTGCCTATGAGCTGAGCTCTTTTGCAAACTGGGGAGTGGGTGGAAGGAGACAGGGTCCATTTGGGTTCTCCTGCCACGGTGAAGCTCCTGAAGGATGTGAATTGCTTAGAAGCCTTGGCCTCTTCGCAGCCCTCTCCTCAGGCATGGGAGGGTCCCCAAGCCCTGTAGCAATCGTCCGTAGACTTCTGACTCTTGGCAGCGTCAGCTGCTAATGGAGCACCAGCTGTGAATGGCAGGCCCTAAATGCTTGTGTTTTCAGGCTTCCCTGGGTGCACCTAATTCCTATGTAGACTCCGGGTCTTGGGTCACTTAGGACGGGCTTTGCTTTTCTGAGCAAACCCATGCTGACTCAGAGGTACAGCCAGCACTTCTACACTGGAAGGTTCCATATCTAAGGGCTCAACTAATCACAGATGAAAAACATTTGATAAAATATTTCCAGAAAGTGTCAAAATGCAGAACGTGAGTTTCCATGCACAGGGTGTTCTGCTGTTTGCACCTCGACAGTGACACCCAGGTGCCTCCTGCTGTAGGTTTCTCTCTACTTGACAGCAACTTAGCCTTAGGCCAGGAGAGCGCCGTTCACCTTGTGCCCATTCATGGGCACTGCAGCCGCACTCCTGCTGGTGAAGCTGCACTGAGCACATACAGGTGTTTTCCTTTCTCAATTCCCTCCACAGAACAGAATAAGCCGTTGTCATGCAGGAGCTGCAGACGCTCCCTGAGGGCCCACTGTGTGGGAGCCTGGGGTGATGGTGGGCTTCGGGGAAGCACTTGGATCATAGGGGCTCTAACTTTATCCTAGGGGCTCTAACCCACAGTTGAAATCATAATCAGATGGCACAACTGGGAGGTGATGGAAGCAAGAGAAGGCGCCTTGCAGAAGGGGGTGGGCCCTTGGGGTGGGTCCTGAATGGTGGCCTTGGGAACCTCGCCCAGTTCCCGGTCTCTTTCTCTGGCTGGTTCCATTTCTGTCTGCTTCCTGGCAGCCATGAAGCAAACAGCTTTCATGGCATTCTGGCCTCACAACAGGCCTGGAGCAATGCAGCCGGCAACCAGGGACTGGCCTCTCTGAAACCCTAGATGTGGGGGAAGGACACTGTTCTTTCTTTACTTGTTTTTCTCAGGTTTGTGTCATAGCAACGGAAAGCTGACTGGCACACAGTACTTACGTGGCATTAGGTATTGTTATCAAGAGATGATTTCAAGCCTACAGGAGGACGGGCATAGCTTGCATGCAGACACTGCACCATCCTATGGGAAGGTGTAAACAGTCACATTTTGGTGTCTGCTGAGGTCTTGGAACCAATTCCCTGGGGACAGTGGGGAGAACGAGACAGGCAAGGAGGCACACTCTACCAGAGTCACTTCACCCGAGGAGCGAGTCTAATTTTATTACACTTAGAATCTAGGCAAGTTTTAAGGGGCTCAAGGGATTATGCTTTTTTCATTTTTTGATGATAAAATTTAGATTTGGAAAAATATTGAGAAATATGGAAACTGGTTCTGAGTCTAAATATTTCTGTGCACCCTTCATGTACAAGAGGCAACTGAGGTGGCCAGAGGAGGCGACTCCTTTTGTGTTTGCTGATGTGAGCCAGGCAATGCAAATTAGAAATAAGAAAACAAGGTTGGGGAGATGGCTCAGTGTAATAAGGGCTTCTCTGGCAAGCACAAAGGCCTGAGTTCGATCCCTGGTTCCATAAAAATAAAAAATAAAAAAAAGGAAAGAAAGAATGAAATAAGAGTGGTCTCCTGCTTCCTTGTGGGTGACAGTAGCAGAGCGTCACTTCTCATGGAATAGATCTGGCTCAAGTCGTTCATGAAATATGAAACTTCATACTCACTCCCAGAATAAAGACTGTTCTTTCTAAAAGCCACTCACTGTGTCCCTCGAGATGCCGACACTCGCTAGGGGTGGACTCCAGGGGCCACATCGATTCTGCCTTCCCAGAGGTAGCACAGAAGAAGGATGTAGGCCCGAGACTCAGAGCAAGCCTTCTTTGAGCTTCTTTGCCCCAATGCCTCCTGGATCTTTTTGTTGTTTCTTTGTACTTTTTATTATTATTTTTAAAGAATTCAAAATAATGATAGAAGAAAACAACATTATGCATGATACAAGATTTCACTAAACAAAGAAATATGAATCTAACAATGGTTGTTGCTGTATCACGTGATGCTATGTGCAGATTAGTTTTTCAGATTACCAGATATAAATGTAAAAGTTTTGTTTTTTTTAAAAAAAACAATAACTAAGAAGTTATAAGAAATTCAAGAGAGGAAAAAAATCAGAGTAAAAACAAAAATTGTAAACATTAACTGTTCCTTTCTTTTTTTTATATTCATATAATTAGAATTCTCAGAGTAGAAAGGAGTGGGCAATAAATATTTAAAGATTTAAAATTTCTGAATTTAGTCCAACTTATCATACCACATTTCCAAGAAAAATGAACCTTTCACACAAGAAATTTAAATAAAATCATACCAAGATACACAGAAAAGAAATTGTTCAAAACTTGTAACGAAAAAAATGGTTAAAGCATAGACATAAAAATATTAGTTATGGAGGAACAAAATTAATTTTTTTATTGAAGAACAAGTAGCAATGAGGCAGTTCCACACCAAATCACTAGGACAGATTCAACAGTTTACACATTGCACACTGTTTTCGTATTGGCCTTCTTTGCACAAGGTGCACACATGATACCCCAGGCACAAACACTGTTAAAGCAGATGCATCTGATCAATGGATTAAGAGAAGGTAGCTGCATACCTATCTTTTTTTCCAAAGCTGAATTATAGTACAGTTTCAATAACTAATACTTAGCTGGGTGTGGTGGTGCACGCCTGTAATCCTAGCACTCAGGAGACTGAGACAGGAGGATTGTTATGAGTTTGAGACCAGCCTGAGCTACAAAGTGAGCTTAAGGCCAGCCTGAACTGCATAGTGAGACCCTGTCTCAAAAAGACAAAAAAGAAACAAAAACTAATACTTTTTACACTGTTATATTCCCATTGGTTATCCATAGCACAAGAAGCAGACAGGATATCCTGTCCAAACACCACTAGTGCATATATTTCTTCCCATAGAACTACACCAAAGCACTGCATATCTATCCTAACTGTACTGTTTATACAAACACAGAATGGTTCTTCCCCTGCATCCCCCCTTTTGTTTAGTCCTGTCAAAGATGGGTGTTCCATTGTCATTCAGTTATTATAGGTGCTTGAATTCAGTGAAACATTCCAACACAGTCCAGAAGTCCACAATAATAGTGGGTTATCCAAAGTTGTTGACTAGAGCCATCCACAGCTCAGCCCACTATTATGGCCTTACTGTATATACCTCATTTTTATACTTTTCTGCTGCATGATTAAGATCGAGCTAAAGCAAGACCTATATAACAAAAAATGTAACTTTTGTATCTGATGAGGTCAGTCAAGTTCCCTCAGGGTTTATCCTGTAACCCTGTACCTCACTCTGTAGATCCTTTGTCAGTGTCAGCCATGTGGATGAGTCATGGCCATTGCTTGACCAGTTTGCTCTCTGTGAAAGCCTGAGAGAATGCTTTCTGTCCATGTGACTCTCCCCAGGCACACTATGGATCATCGTTCACTTTCCTCTGTGGCTCCATAATCTCCTTGATCAGAAAATTTGGGGCACAACTGAGTTCCATGGTGGTACAGTACAGGCTCTCCTATGTCCTGAGTGGAAGAACAAAATTAAATAGCATCTTATTACGCATTAGAAAGAAAAAAAAGGACCAAATGGGTAAGAAATTAGACTAATTAAAGGACTGATTAACGAAAGATCTGTCCTCTTTACTTTTTATACTTAGCAAACATACCTTTGAAAACTAAAAGTAAAATATTTTCTAGATATACAAACTTGAAATATTTTAATACCTCCAGATGTAGCATATAGAAAATAACAAAGAGCATAATTGAAAAGGCTGGAGAAGTTGCAGTATGCTCCTGGATGAATAATAAAGAGCTCTCAAACTGATAGTTATGCAGGACTGTATAAAATATATTAGATGAACCCTTATTTAAAAGGTCATTGAAGATTTCTATGAAACAGTACCAATCTCATGTCAGGTTATACATGTATTTTTTTCATATATATATATATATATGTGTGTGTGTGTGTGTATAAAGGACAGGGAAGAAGTAATATAAAGTCAACAGAAAATTGAAATATACTTTTTAAAGTTTCTAATACTAGGAGAAGACATCATACGATGTCTTTTAGATAAATTATAATTCAAAGATATCATATAAATCTCAAAACAAAAATTAAGGTTTAACATTATTCAGATAATTAAATTCTAATTAATTAAAAATTAAATGTTTCAAAACATTTGAACTAAGAAAAGGTTTTCACAGTAGTAAAGAAGTACTCAGAATAAAACATAAGATAAATGCTGGAGTGACAAATAAGTGACCATCACTTCTGACAGTTTGGGGATAGGATATCACACACATTCTAGTGTGTTGTGGACGTAGACACTGACCGTGACACTTACTGGTGGTCAGTGACCCTTGTGGGACTGAGCTACAGCTGTTTCCTTGAAATCCCCCCTGTAGTCGCATACGGAATCTTGATGCCTCCTGTATCTCTTAAGGAAAGGCATAGTATATTTTCAACATGTGTTTATAAATACATTAGTTTTTACCAACTGCTGAAGGTGAGAGACATGTTCATTGTCATGACTTCTTGAGTGTTCTTTCCACATTAAGAGGGACACGTGGATGGATGGCTCTGTTGGGACCAACATCCCAAAGGGCAGTGTAGGTGAGGTCACGGCCTCATGCTTGCCAGGCAGGCAGGCACTGTGTTGCTGAACTAAATCCTAGGCCCAGAATTAATATTTGATTGTGTGTATCTATCTGTCTATCTATACAACACACACACACACACACACACACACACACACACACACACACACACACATTTCTGCACAAGTGCCAGGGCTCATTCTCCTGGGTGAACACTGCAATCAGCTTCATTGTGATCCTGTGTGCTGGGGCCGGTGGGAGCCAGACCTGCCACACCTGGCCATCACGCCTGGCTTAGGCCAGCAGCGTGTGTTCCATGGATTCATGTCTGACACACCTCCTCGTGCTAAGAGCTGATTGCCCTGCTTTCAAGTCCTGGCCCTCTTGTGACACTTTCCAAGTTGCCATGATGCATCTGTCCAGGCAGCAGGCTCTGCCAAGCTCTTGGAGCTCAGCGGAGTGCTGGAGCAGGGAGCAGGAGAATTACCCAGACACACAGCAAACAGTAAGTTCTCTGCAAATAAAAAAATGATGGAGGAATATGATGCTTTCCTTAACAACACATAGAAGAACGTGGTTTGCTCCATCTTTTTTTCAATCTTGGTGGAATGAATACACTCAGTGATGACATTACCCAGCAACTGCTGACTTCAAGCGACGCAATGCATGCATTACCACTGCAACTAAGGGCGCAGGTGTGCAGCAGAGCTGGGCTCCACTCCAGCACCAAGCGATCGCAATGAAGATGCAGGCAAGCAGCAAATAAATAGGACACCAGGTGCCTAGCAGGGAAGAAGGAGCACTGCACGACACTGAGCCAGCCCTATAATTTTCCATTCTCTATCACTTTTATAAATTGGGAGTAAGGAAAAGTAGGTACTGGTATTAATCTGTACCTGGATTTTATTAATTTATGACTCCCAGTTGCTGATCCCTTATGTGCTTAGCCCTCATACAAAACCATTCCAGTAACAAGTAGAGCGAACCCAGAAAGAGGCTGAGATGGTGATCCTGGTCTATCAGGTGATTCAAAGCCAGCTGAGGAGTCAACCTGAATCAGGGCTCACATAACTAGAAATATCAGGTGTGGTGGCTGCGTGTCCCGTGAGGAGGATCGCTCCGAGGCAAGGCGTGGAGGGTGCTGTCTGGCCTTGGCCTCGAAGGGTGAGCAGGGCTTCAGGGAGAAGAGGTGGCCGAACCGGGCTGGGTGCACCTGGGAGCAGGACAGCAGAATACACAAGAGCAAAATGTTCAGTCAGGAAGCCAAGGGCGCTGGAGCTGGAAAGGGCAACAGGACGAAATTACGGGAGCTTTAAATGTCAGCTGAGGCCTTTCCATTTCATTACAAAGGACGAAGGGGACTTTGGAGTCTTTGAGGAGAGGAAGGTCAAAGTCAGTGTGGTGGTTTAGGAAAGTCATCCTCCCCCTTGGTGTTGTGGACGCTTGGTGGGAAGGAAGCAGGGGCCTGGGAAGGGCTGTGGGGCTGGGGGGAGGTGCCACGGCGGCCATGGCAGGTGGCGCGGTGCAGACACCAGACGTGGCTTATCTCACTGTGGGAGGCTGGTGGCCCACGGTCACGGCCAGGCAGGGCCAGCTTCCCTGAAGTGTCTCGAGGGTTCTCCCACCTCCTCCCACAGCCTTTCCTCTTCGTTGTCCTAGTCCCCTTGTCTCGAGGTGACGTCAGCCAACCTGGCTCGAATCCCACTCTATGACCTCATTTTATCTTAAATACCTCTTCCAAGCTCCACTTGTGACTTCAATTCAGTCACACTCTGAGTACCAGGGTGAGGACTTAATGACATAATGAGTTCGGTTCATTTCACACTAAGAACAATCAAGGCTTGGCTGAGGATGGCGTCCTTGCCCTGCACCAAGGCTACTCCAGAGCAGGGGGCTTGCTGGAGGTGCCCAGAGATTATGAGGAAAGGTCTGGGGGAAGTGACAGCACACAAAGGCTTTTTGGTCTGCATAGGACAGAGTTCAGCACCAGACAACAGGAAGGGGGACGCAGGAGAGGAGAGCCAGCAAGATCTGGGGGTGGGGCTGACTGGGGGCCCTCAATGTGGAAGCTCTTTCCTTTGAGCTACTCTAGAGAAAAACAGTGAGCATGGATGACTGCAAAGATGCGCAGATGCAGAGAGGCTGAAGAACAAGGCTTCACGCCTTGGTAAAGCTCAGGACAGCATGAGGAGGAAACTTCCGGACCTATCATGAGCTCGAATTTGATGTTTGGGTCTCAGAAGACTGAAGGAGTCCAGGGTTTCTGGAGAGACCCTGAGACGCTAGCACTCTGCTCTCGGAAGCAGAGGTGCTGCTCATCCCGGACATGAAGGAGATGCACGCCCGGTGTGATCAGAAAATGCAGTGCACGCCTAGGTGGAAGCTCTTGCTGCAGCAGCTGCCCCACCGCTGTGAGTCCCCCTCACTCACTCTGTGCTTGCGGCTTTCTGCAGTGGTTCTGGAGTGGTTCTCTTTCACTTGTGTCTTTACTTGTGCTGCCATGGCTGCCTTGGGGTCCTGAATTAACTGAAAACCATTACTTTTGTGGTCATTTTGACTTTTTTTTTGTTTTTTGGGGCAGAACTTGGGATTGAACTCGCCTTGCACTTGCAAGGGAAGTAATTATTCCACTGAGCCATCTCCCCGGCACCCTCATTTTGACTTTTTAAAAATCATTTTTTTTTTAGAGAGTAAAAAAAAAAAACATTAAAAAAGATTAGAAATAATGCAGAATTTTATTAAGCAAAGTGATAGGATTTCAACAGTGGTTGCTGTATTGCATGTTATCTTCAAATCATTGTGACTTTGAGGAGCAGTCAGCTGTCACATGGTCCCAGGTGCGGGGAAGAAGGCGGCAAGGCACACGGTCACCTCTCTTTGCCAGCCTGCCTTTCAGTTGGAGGGCCCTTGGCAGTGGCATTCACCATACTTTTTTACCACACCCAGTAAAGACCTGAGGGACACCTTCCAGAACTGCTTCAGCAAGTGGCGGGAACAGTAGCCTGGAGGTGCTAGAAACAGGAATGCTCTGAAAGGGATTGATGCAATGCATCTTTTATGACAATATGTTTTTAATTTACATATTCATTATATATGTTGATTAGACCTCATGTATAACACCATTTTGCAAACAAGTCTTCTAAAATCCTTCGCTATGATTATCTCACGACTGTGACCACCACAGAGACAGTAGGTGCTCCAGACCATCCTAGACCTAAGCATATCTTTACCATCATGTGTCCAGGGCCCTCTCCTGGACCTGACTGGGCTGAAATAGCCCTCTCTGCATACGCGGTAAGGCCAGCCTGTGAAGCCCCTTCCCCAGGGCTGAGCCAGAGGCTGTTTCTAACACTGGACCTGGAACCCAGCTCTTTCATAACACACAGTACTGAGGCCTCTCACGAAAACGTCCAAAGTAATTTAGGGCCCACAGTGAGGCTCACCGGGGAGCTGGCTGCTGGCACTTCATAAATTATTTCAGTTTCCTGCATTTTTATATCAGAGTGTCATATTCCCTTCAATTCTAATATATCACTTCAAGACACAATGTCACTCTAAAAGTTTTGAAATATGATAGAGAAGATTCTTCACTCCTTTGTGAATACAATGACTCTGACTACTCAAAAATGGCCAGTTTTACCCTGTAATTGATCAAAAGGACAGATTCCAAAAGTTTGTTTGAGGTTAACTGGTTTTTCCAAGATGAAAATTTTATATTATGTACAAATGATATACATGTTGGTTAGGTTTCCGGAAATCCATGCGACTCTAACAGAGAATGCCCTGCCTTATCACAGCACTGTACCAGTGCTGTGTCACACTGTCCTGGCTTCCTCAGCTGGGGCGGAGATTCTTAGACATGTTCTCTGACTGCCCCAGTGGGGGGTGTGTCCATTTCAAAGTACTTTTGCTTCAGTGGGAGGGCCTCCAGGGAACTGGAGGGCTAGCTCAGCTTTCCCAGGAATCCCTCGGCCCTAGGACATGGGATCAACTCCTGAATGACCAGGGAAAGGGAAAGGAGCGTGAACAGAGGGCCCATGGCCCAGGGCAACAGCGCATTCACCGCACCTGAGCAGCGAGAGGACGACGCGCTTTCTCTTCTGCTTGCATAAGGCCGGCTCGCAGCCTCTGGCTCCCCCTTCCTGCAGTCCTTGCCTTCTGGGAGGCCACTTGGACCACATCCAAAGTGTGCACTCTGAAAACCTAATGTGAATTGCAGGCCCTCGCCCAGAGCCCCATGCCGCTTGCAGCGCTCTCCCCGCCTGTCTTGCCAACTTCTGCAAGGTAGTAAGAGAAAGGTGGTCAGCATGGTAAGTCAGCAACTCAAAGGGCTGTGAATTTAAAGTAGGTTATTTCAACCCCCAATGTTTTAATACACTGAAATTTTGGGCAGCGTAAACCTAAAGAAAAAACAAGGAGGAATCCAGTGACTGACGGAGAACGGCCGAGCCCTGGACCCAGCAGCGCAGGGCACCTCCCTCTGCAGGCCCTCCATGCTATTCCTCCTCGTCATGAAAACCCCTTCCTCGCTTCTGTGACCTCTGAACCGTGGTGCTAGGAGGCCCCTGAGAATGTGCCCGCAGCAGCAGAGAGGTTGGAAGGGCCTGTGGGACTCTGACCTAAGTTATGCACTCCTTGCATGTCCATTCATCAAGGAAAGGCCACAGTGTGGAATTACAGATGAATTACTGTATGGGAATACGACAAGTGATAGATATAAGCACACAGCACTTCGCCAGCTTTAGATCATCATCGGTGATAAGAGGCACCATTATTTTACTAAACGCTAAGAAGGAGAAGTGCTACCAGTTTTAAGAGCCACCAGTTGCAGAAATCCCAATCTCAGTCCTATGAATGGCCAAACAAGTTTTACAACTGATGAACATTCTCTCCCAAATCAGATTATTTTTTAATTAAGTCATAGTGCAGTTAAAAATAAGTAGTTATTGTCAAATTTGTTGCTCAGTTTACCGGGTATAGGGGTGCAAGATTGGTCAATTAAACATTAACTATTAACTCTTCCTTTCAATAAACCATAATTTTCTTTTTGTCTTTTTTAGTCTTTATTTTTTAATTTATTTTAAAGAGAGTATAATAATAATCGACGACAACAATACATGATAAAACAGCCATTACTACTTTTCTGTTTTTGTTTTGAAATTCTGTACCATTTGTACTGTTTTGTGTTTGCTTTTCCTCTTTTAAAAACATGAGTAGGCAGGAATGATAATGTCCCAGGAAAGCATCAAAGGAAGCTCTTGTAACTGTTCAGGAATAGCCTTGCTGATGGACGTTTGAAGAGTTAGTGTTCATTTTCATTGAAAACCCAGGCAAGTAAAGATTCATCACTGGCTCTTCTGGATTATTCATTCGAGAGCACTCTAGTCCCACATGAGCACTAATAATAGGGTCAAAAGCATGCTATGCTCAAGGCCTGTGGTGGGCAGTGTGTGAGGGACAGGACACAAGACTGCGGCCACAGCTCAGAAAGTGGAACTGAAGTGGACAGATCAGAGCAAATAAAACCAACTCTTCACCTGTAGAACAAACCTGCATACTCTGCAATAAATGTCCAGGGAGGATTACTGGGGCCTTGCCCTGGGGGGGAGACCTTGGCCTGGGGCTGGATCTTGGGGATGGAGCGAGGTTTGGACTGCAGGGACAGGGCTGTGTGTTCTGCTCTTCAGAGTCGTTTTGGAATATTTCTGGTGAGGGGAAGCACAAAACACTCTGTGACTCATCAGCAAATCCCTGGAGCCATCTCGCAGCTTACTAGCCCATGGCCAGCCGTCCAGAGTCTAGCTAGAGCCTCCCGAGGACAGTGGCAGACTGAGGGCTGCGATCTTCGGTCTTCACCAAGTTCCTTTGCTTTAGCCACCAGATCCAAGCAGTGTCCTGCAGTGGCAGACTGACTGCTCCCAGCTGACTGACGTCTCCTTTTGGCTATAACTGTCTATCTCATCATGGGATTCCTGGGTAGAGTTGTGGTCTGGTGAGACCAGAAGGCATCAGAAAGCAATCTGAGAGCAGCTGCTTACGGGCCACTATGAGTCCACACTACTGGCCGCTGGCCCTCCTGGGCCTCCAAGGAGCTATGAGGAGCACAGGAAGTTAAGGAGTGAGTGAGCTGCCACTTCTGGAGCCTAAAGCCCAGCGCAGACCCCAGTGTGCTAGGCTGTGTGTAGCAGGGACCCATTTGCCGGGACTCAGCGCTAAGTAACTGTTCTCTTTTTGGCTAAAACTAAATTTCACATTATATTGCACCACAAAGAAGGAGCAAATTATACTTTCCTGACCTACAAGGACCAGAAGAGAGTCCTCATTTCCTGCTGACAGCAGTGTTTACCTCTGAGCTCAGTTCACTGGAAAAAGTCGCTTTTGTGGGTCTGTGGACTGTCCCCGCCACTTTCTTGTTGCTGAGACAAAATACCCGACACCCAGTGGCAAGGAAGAAAGGTTTGTTTAGCTCACAGTTGGTAGAGGTTTCAGCCCCGAATCAGGGGGATCCAAGGCAGCGTGGCTTGGTGGAGAACAGCTCATGGCAGGCAGCAGGCCGCAAAAACCACGAAGGAAGGAGAGGACAAGCCTGCCTCTTCCCATACTCAGTGTGCGTGCTACCCTCCCCAGAGTACGCCAAAGCAATCACTGGACTGATTTGCTGATCGCAGGCCCCTGAGGCCAGCACCACACACTCTAGGTCTAACTGCTCTGAAAAGCTCATCCCTCCATGACTGCACGAGGCTTAGGGGACAGCTAGACACAGCATGAAACACAGTCAATGGTAGCAGAAGAATCGAGGAGACAGAGACAACTCCCTCCAAAACTGGAGCATGTACACGGGCAAGGGAATTAAACTTACATCTTATAGGATTCTCTATTGGATATCATTTACTGAAAACAGTAAGTCAGTCACAGAGGAAAGCTAGACACTACAAATATGAATGAAGGTATATTAGAGTTCTCCAGAGAAATGACGCAGCAGGATATATATAGCTCTGTAAGAGGAGACTGATGATAGGAATTGACATACAGAATTATGAAAGATGAAAAGCCACACGCTCTGGGAGACCAGCGATGGATTCACACTTTGACCAGCAGCTCCTCCCTGGATAAAGGGAGATGCATGGGACACTGGTTTAAGTCCCAGAAGGACTGGAGGCTGACAACCAGAACCAGGGTCCAAGGACAGAAGATGGAGATCTAGCTCCAGGGGAAAGAGGAACAGCCTCCCTCCTTCTCACCCTGTCTGGGCCTTCTGTCGATGGCATGATGTTCATTCTCCAGGGTCAAGATGGGGCGTCTTGATCAGTCTGTGGGCTACAGTGCCAGTCTGTTCCAAAAACATTCTCGCAGCTATACTGGTTGATACAATGTGTCAACTTCAGCAGTCAAAAGCTTAACTAAATTGGCTCAGCAATTGCGCACACCAGGGTGTGGAGGCCCCATGCTAGAGTGACTCATCGCTTAAAGGTTATGAAAGGGAATTGAGGAAGGATGGAGCAGCCACTTCCTCCAAGGAGCTATGGTTTTCCCAGTCAGCTTGGATTTGGTGTCTCCTAGGACAGATTCTTCCGCCTCGGCTCCAACCCTCCAGTCTTCGGGTGTAGACTCACCAGCCTTCAGCCGCAGACCCACCGGCCTCCTGAGACAGACTGCAGGGAGCCTCAGACCTGGGACTGCACGCTGCCCTACCCAACTCTGCGGTCGACCATTGTAAGCCAGTCTTGGAATTCTTATACATTTGTGCAGCTTGTGTTCTACATGTTCCTCCAGTAAAACCCTGACTGATACACGGAAATACTGGAAATAGTGTTTCACTAGCTCTCTGGGCATTCCTTAACCTGGACAATTTGGTATCTAAAATGAACTAACCATAGGAAGGTAAAATTCTGTGATAATTTTGTATGAAGAATGATCTAAAAGCTACAGTGAATGTCTAAATGTTTTTGAAAAAACGTGTTACAGTAAAAGACACATTGTCATTTGTGACCCTCAAAATATTCCTCCATGCTACCTTTTCCACTGTTATTGCTGCTTGCTGAAGCAGTTCAGTAAGTGCTTTTAAAAAAAAAAATATATATATATATATATAATTTTCAATATGGATTTTTTAATGAAATAAAGATTATTGCAAAGCAACTGTACCTCCACTTTGTGGTGACAAACAAAAACAAAGCACATTGCCTACAAGAATATCAAAATATGAAATAGTGATAAATTGCACAAAATTTTGAAAAACTATGTATAGAAAGCAATGATGAGAAATTAATCATTTTAAGAAACATTTTGAAGAGAAATGCTTGAAGTAACAATTTTCCAAAAACTGATCTAATAATCTAATTCCTTTTTTGTGTGGCAGGCTCAGCCCACCCGGGGGGTGGGGCTGGTGCCACATGTGGTGCTGGGATCGAGCCACGGTCCTGAGCACTCGCCTAAGCAGGTGCTTTAGACTGCTGAGCGACCCTGCTGGCCCTACTAATCTAATTCTAGTGATGATTCAGGCTTTTTCCTCGGAAGGCTTTTCTAAAATTGATATGAAACTCCAAAAGACCTGAAATCTTTGAAACAACCTTGAAAAGCAAGAAAAACTTTGGAAGCCTAACGTGACATTATTTCTAGAATTAATATCCATTTTTAGCATCTTATTTACTCTTTCAGTTTTTTACACCACAGAGGCAATATGAGTCTGATTTATTTCAGTTATGAGTGTGGACTCGAATTGCACCCATTTACCTATGAAAGGCTCCAGTTTATCTGTTTCATTGCTGAGTAGTACTCCATTGCATAAAAAGACCAAATCGTGTTTCATCCACTCCTTGGCTGACGGACATTCGTGCTGTTCCCAAGATTCAGCTACTACAAACTGTGCTGATATAAACACGGGTGCACGTATATTGCTGTCAATGGGCATTTTTGAAATGTACGTCTAGATGGCTGGGAAGACTTTCATCACCACCCTAAACCACTCCATTTAAAAAATAATAATAAAAGAATAGTAGATAAAATACAGCAATTCACCAATAAAATTATAGAACAATCTCTGTTTGTAATCAGCCACAAGACCAATGACATGAAAAACAGGATAAAGTTGTCCTGGGTCACAAAAATATTTAAATAGCACAAGGGACTGTGTGGTTTTATCTAAACAAAAAGCACCTCCTTTTGCCAGATGAGGAGAATATCCTAGGAAGGGTTGTGTGAGTTGTCAAGGATAGATGTAGAGCTATTTATGTGCTTGCTTTTCAAATGATTTCTATTTATGAGACACAAAAATAGTGATGGTGATTTTTTTTTCTTGTATACATTGAGTCCTGATCACTTTGGAATAGTCCTGGAAGTGCTCTTTGCTGAGGGTCTCTGGTTACGCTGTCACAGCCATCTCAGTGTCCTGAGTTGATTAAAGAAAGTTCCCTTCCATGACCATTTTGATTGTGGTGCAGAGCCAGCGGTTGCATGTGCTTTATCTTGTGAACAAGGTGGAAGAGGACACTTGGTTGTGCTTTTAGGGCTGTCTTCATGAGCCTGCCTTTGCACTGCATGGCCCTGGGCCGTAGCAGTCACTGTTTATTTGTTTGTACCTGGTAAAGACATTCATGAGGGCCAGCCAAATAGCTCAGCAGATTAAAGTGAAGGGGCTGGGGGTTTGATCCCCAGGCCAGCTGCGCTGGCCCCACCCCCGGGGTGAGCTGAGATGGCAAGTGAGACTGGGCGTGGTGGCACACACCTGCAATCCCAGCTCTTGGGAGGCTGTAAACAGGCGAATCAGTATGAGTCTGATCTAGTAGCGAGACCCTGAACACCCTGTAGACCCTTCCCTAAAATAAAAAAAAAATTTAAAAAAAGCCAAAAAGACACTCATGAAAGTACACTTCCAGAACTGTTTCAGGAAATGGCAAGAACATGGGATAAATGTCCTCAGAGTGAGAGGACGTATTCTAAGGGGTTAATGGTGACATGTCTTTTACTTTAATAGGTTTTAAAACCATTTGGTATATTCTGACCACATCTTATCAGTGTAGGCTATCAGAATGTTTTGGTTTATCATAAAAAATATCTTTTTCTATTTATTTATTTATTTTTTGTCTTTTTGAGACAGGGTCTCACTATGCAGTTCAGGCTGGCCTTATGCTCACTTTGTAGCTCAGGCCAGTCTCGAACTCACAACAATCCTCCAGCCTCAGCCTCCCCAGTGCTGGGATTACAGGCCTGCGCCACCATGCCCGGCTTTTAAAAAATGTCTTTTCAAAGACCACTGAGGGCCTTCAGAAACACCCCAGAGTGCGGCCAGCAGTGCTTTGGCTGATTGTGTCTTTCTGGTTTTGCTGGTGGCACCAACTACAGCACTGTCTGGGTCGAGCTTTCCAGCCTCTGCCTCCTGGCCCAAGGGCGGGAAAGCCCTGCGTGTGCTGTGGGTGAGGGGCGCTGTGGTGCCTCAGATTCCTGGTAAATAGCAAAATGCCCAAGGGCTTCTTGATTTATTTCATTTTGTTTTATTGAAGAACAAATAGCAATGAGAGTTTCAAACCAAATTAATAGGATAGATTCAACAATTAATACATTGCACATTGATTCTGTAGTGACTTTTGGTTGTACAAGGTGCATACTCCATCTGCAAACACAATAAAGCAGATGCCTCTAATCAATGAATTAAGAGAATGTAGCTGTATACCTATCTTTTTTTTTTTTAAGCTGAATTATAGCACAGTTTCAGTAATTAATACTTTTTACATTGTTATCTTCCTAGTAGTTATCCATAGCACAAGAAGCAGACAGGATACCCTGTCCAAACACTATTAGTGCAAATCTTTCCTCTCATAGAATTATGCAAAAGTACTGCATATTTATCCTAACTGTACTGTTTATACAGACACAGAATGGTTCTTCTTTGAATCCCCTTTTTGTGTTTAGTCCTGTCAAATATGGGTATTCTATTGTCATTCAGTTGTTATAGGTGCTTGAATTCAGAAAAATAATCCAACACAGTCTAGCAGTCCATAATAATAGTGGATTGTCCAAAGAAGTTGATGACTAGAGCTATTTACAGCTCAGCTTATTATGCCCTTATTTTATATACCTTGTGTTTATACTTTTCTGTTGGATGATTAAGACCCAGATAAAGCAAGACATATATAACAAAAAACATAACTTTTGTGTTTGATGAGGTCAGTCAAGTCCCTTCAGCATTTATCCTGTAACCCTGTACCTCACTCTGTAGATCCTTTGTCAGTGTCAGCCATGTGGATGAGTCACAGCCATTGCTTCACCAATTTGCTCTTTGTGAAAGCCTGAGACAAAGTGTTTTCTCTCAGACTTTCACAAAGAGAAAATTTTTCTTAGGCACACTATAGATCATTGATCACATTCCTCTGTGGCTCCATCATCTCCTTGATCAGAAAATTTGGGACACAACTGAGTTCCACGATGTTACAGTTCATGTAGAGAGCAAGATTTTCCAGCACCATTTGTTAAAGAGGCTATCTTTCTTCCAGTAAGCATATTTGGCCCCTTGTCAAAGATAAGGTGGCTGAGTGTGTTTGAAGAGACCTGTGCATCTTCTAATCTGTTCCACTGATCCTCAGGTCTATTTTGTTGCCAATACCATGTTGATTTTATCACAGTGGCTTTGTAGTATAATTTCAAGTCAGGAATTGTGATGCCTCCTGGCTTGTCTTTGGCCAGGATTGCCTTTGCTATTCTAGCTCTTTTCTGGTTCCAAATAAATTTTAGGAATGATTTCTCTAGGTCTGAGAGGTATGTTGGTGGCAGTTTGATAGGGATTGCATTAAATCTATATAACAATTTTGGGAGTATGGCCATCTTCACGATGTTGGTTCTTCCTATCCAGGAGCAGGGAATATCTGTGCATTTTCTGAAATTCTCTACAATCTCTTTTCTTAACATACTGTAATTTTCTGTGAAAAGATCTCTGACTTCCTTGGTTAAGTGAATTCCAAGGTATTTCATTTTCCGCAGTGCTATTGTAAAAGGTATTATTTCTATAGTTTTCCTCTCAGTGTGTTTGTTATCTGTGTAGAGAAATGCTATTGACTCTTGAGTATTGACTTTGTATCCTGCTATGCTACTGAATTTGTGTATCTATTCTAGTAGCTTCTTGGTGGAGTTTTTGGTTCTTCAAAACAAAGTATCATGTCATCCGCAAAAAGCAATAATTGAACTTCTTCTTTACCTATTCTTATTCTTTTTATTTCTGTCTCTTGTCTAATGGCTGTAGCTAATGATCCCAAAACTATATTGAATGGGAGGGGTGATAGAGGACATCCTTGTCTTCTACCAGATCTAAGAGCAAAAGATTTCAGTATTTACCTGTTTAGAATTCTATTAGCCATTGGGTTCTCAGAGATGGCTTTTATCAAATTGAGGTAGAGGCCTTCTATTCCAATTTTCTGTAGGACTTTGAACATGAATGAGTGTTGGACTTTGTCAAAAGCTTTTTCTTCATCAATTGAGATGATCATGTGGCTTTTACATTTCAGTCTATTAATACAGTGTATTACATTATATAGAGTTTCAAGTACTGAGCCATCCTTGCATCCCTGGGATGAATCCTACCTGCTCATGGTGCATGATCTTCTTGATGATTTGCTGCATTCTATTTGCTAGGATTTATTGAGGATTTTTGCATTTTTGTTCATGAGAGAGATTGACCTGTAGTTCTCTTTTTTAGTTGTGTCTTTCCCTGGTTTTGGAATCAGTATAATACTTACCTCCAGAAATGATTTTTGGAGGGCTGCTTCCTTTTCAATTTCATTGAAGAGTTTGTGGACTGTAGGTATTATATCTTCTATAGATTTATTGTAGAATTCAGCTGTGATTCCATCAGGACCTGGACTTTTCTTGGTCAGCAGGCTTTTTATTATGTTTCATATTTCATTGGGTTATTGAAAGTTGTTATATATTCTTGATTCAGTTTTGGTAATTTGTACCTTTCGAGGAATCTGTCCATTTCTTCTGTGTCTTCCGTTCTGTGAGCATAGAGCTTCTCAAAGTAGCTATTGATAATCTTCTGAATTTCCACTGGGTCTGTAGTGATTTCACCCTTTTCATTCCTTGCTGCTTGTATTTGAATTTTTTCTTTCCTCTTTTGGATGAGGTTTGCTAGGGGCTTATCAACTTTATTTAGTCTTTCAAATAACCAGCTTTTTGATTCGTTGATTCTTTGAACTGTTTTCTTCATCTCAATTGAATTGATTTCTGCTCTAATCTTTATAATTTCTTCCCATCTTTGGGTTCTGGGTTTGGTTCTTCCTTTTCTAGATGTCGTAGGTGCAACATTAGTGTGTTCATTTGTTCTTCTTCTGCTTTTCTAACATGTGCATTCATAACTATGATTTTCCCTCTAAGAAATGCTTTCATTGCATCCCATAAATAAGTTGTGGTTGAATTTTCATTGAATTGTAGATATTGTTGAATTTGTTGTTTAATTTCACCTGTGAGCCATTGATTGCTGAGTAGGGTGTTGTTTAATTTCTATGCATTTAGTGGTTTTTTTTCTGGTTTCTTTTGTCATTTATTTCCAGTTTCATTGCACTGTGGTCAGATAATATGCATGGGATAATTTGTGTTTTCTTGCATATACTTAAGCATGACCTATGTACTACTATGTGGTCTATTTTAGAAAGTGACCCATGTGCAGCTGAAAAAAATGTGTATTCAGCTGTGGTTGGGTGGAACACTCTGTATATGTCCACCAGGTCCATTTGTTCCAAGCTCTGGTTCAGTTCTGCTGCTTCTTTACTAATTTTTGTCTGGTTGACCTATCTTTTTGAGATAAGGGTGTGTTAAGGTCTCCTGTTAAGACTGTGGTCTTGGATATTAGATTTTTCATGTCCATTAAGATTTGTCTTATATAGTTGGGTGCTCCTGTGTTTGTTGCATAGATATTTATGAGAATTATCTCTTGAACTTGAATTTTTCCCCTAACCAATATATAGTGGCCTTCTTTATTTAATTTTATTCTTCTTGGTTTGAAGTTGGGACTGTCTGAAAACAGAATTGTGACTCCTGCTTTTTTCTAAGGTGCTGGAGCATGTAGTATTTTTTCCATCCTTTGACTTTAAGCCTATGAATGTCTTTTTGAGTTAAGTGTGTTTCTTGTATACAGCATATTGTTCAGTTTTGTTTCCTAATCCACTATTCTTCTTAATTGGAGAATTGAGTCCATTTACATTGATGGTTATAATTGAGATGTGTTGACTTATGATTGTCATGTTATCTACCTGCTGTTGTTTACTCCTTTTTGTCCCGTGTTTAATTATTTGCCCTATTTATTGGGTCCCTCGTCTTCTCAGTCGTGGAGTTCTAGTCATTGTGGTCCCTCTCTAGAACATCTTTCAGTAGTCTGTGTAGGGTTGGCTTTGTTATCGTGATATTCTGTAGTTGTTCTTTGTCATGAAAATATTTCACTTCTCCATCAAACCTGAAAGAGAGTTTTGCAGAGTATATTCCAGTCTGAGCTGGAATTTGTTTTCATACAGGATTTGAAGAACTTGCTCCATTCTCTCCTTGCCTTCATGGTTTGTGAAGAGAAGTAGGATGTAATTCTGATGGGTTTTCCTTTAAATGTGATCTGGTTCTTTTCTCTAGCAGGTTTCAGTATGTTATTCTTGTGTTGGATTTCTGGGATCTTGACTATTATATATGTCCGTGTGTTTTTACTTGGGTTGAAATTATTTGGCATTCTCTATACTTTGGTATGCAGAATGTCAGATTGTTGCCCCATATTTGGGAAGTTTTCTGCTATTACTTCTGCCCATATTCTTCTTATATCATTTGTATTGACTCCTTCTTTCTCACAGATGCCTATTAGTTTCACATTGTTCATCTTGGCATCTTCTTGCAGGTTATGGATTATTTTTTCCTGCATCTTCATTGTTTTTAAGAGATCCTTTCTCACCTTTTCACTAGCTACACTAGTGTCTTGAGGATCTGAAACTCTGTCTTTACTTTCACTCAAATGGTTTTATAGACTCGTGATTGAGATTTTAAGTTCTTCTGTATCTCTTTGACTCTGCTTCATGTAATCTATTTCTTTCCTGTATTGCTCTTCAAGGAATCCATCATATTTCTAATCTCTATTTTTTATCAATATCTTCTTTAGCAGTAGGTATTAATTCTTTTACTGCAGAGTTTTTTCCAAATTGAGTTTCCTCCACATATTTCTGTATTTGATTCTCTACTTCAGGTGCTAGGATTTCAAAGATTTCTTTTTTTATTTCAGAAATTATTTCTGAGTTCCTCTTTACCTTTCTGCTGTTGTTTCTATGCTTGTGATGCTGTTAATTCATGTTTCAGCTGGAACAGTGTTCTCTGCACTTGTTCTGGGTGGGCATTGAGTTTCCCCCATAAGTTTCTGGATTTGATTCATTACTTCAGATGCTATGTTTTCAAACATTTCTTTTTTTATTTCAGGCACTAATTTGGGTCTGAGTTCCTCTATACCTTTCTGCTATTGCTTCTTTGCTTCTGCCTCTGTTAATTCATTCATTTCAGCTGAGCTAGTGTCCTCTGTACTTATTATTAGTGGGTTCAAGGCCTGAGGTTGCATTTTGCTCCTTGTCTTTTTCATTTTGTATAGCACTGACCTCTGACCTTTGGTATAGAGCTTTGGTGCAGTTACAACCTTGGTGTGTATTGAGATTCAGATGCCAATCTATTAAATTTGAGATAATCTTGTTATGCCTGGCCTCAATCAAGCTGTTTTGTTCATCTCCTTTTTGCTGAAGCCCTTGTGGCACAACTGTGAGCCTGTGGTCCCCCTTTGTTGTGACTCTAGTCCAGGGAGCACCAGGGAGCACAGACGCTTTCCCACACACTCACTGGGCTGTGCTAGGCTTGATCAGGCCCCAAAGAATCACAAAAATTCTCACTCTCTCAGCGGGCTTGGGGGCAGAGGATCCAGGGAGTTGCAGGGCTCAATGGGTTGGGGTGGATCAGATGAGAGAATCTCAGAAATTCTTGCTTGCTCTGGACTCTTGATTTTTACTCTTTGTTTCAACCAGTTATGGAAAACAAAGCCACCAGTCCCATCCCACTAGGGTAGCAACCATGGGAGGTCATCTTGCTTTAAAGATGAGAAAGGATCTACCCAAGTTGTACCTTCCTGCCACGCTGAAATTGAATGAATGGGGCGTGCTCACTTTCTAATACCTTGTGCCAGTCCCCAGCCTCTAACTAAGAGAAATACAGCTGCATTATCCACTGACGGTGATGGGCTGCTGCTGCTGCTTGCCCTCTGAGGGGCCAGTGCAGGAGCTGGGAGGGCCAGGCTGCTTTCTTTCTTAGGTCAAATGCTCCTCTTGGGCTATAGCTCACTGTCAAAGAACTTACCTTGCATGCGTGAAGGCTTGAACCCCAGTACTGAAAAAACATGGATCCTAGCTTGGCATGGTGGCAAGCGCTTATAATCCCAGCACTCTGGGAGGCTGAGGCAGGAGGATCACAAGTTTGAGCCTGGCCTGTGCAGGTTAATGACTTAGTGAGAGAGACCTTGCCTCAAAATTTGAAATGAACAAAGATGTGGGTTAGAGCCTACATGTCCCCTCTGCACCTGGACAGCATTTCCAGTGACCTCTGTCACTCTCCACAGCTCCCTGGCTCCTTTACAAGTGACACAGAAGAAGACTTGTATTAATATAATGTGTAAGGTAATCAATGTGAGCTAACAAGAATCCATACTGCTCATTCTGGCTCTAATTAGAATCTGAAAATAAATTCTCTGCTGTGGAATCGGCGTCATTTAATGGAGTGGGAAGGCCAATGCCCAGTGATGTCTTATGGGGGTTGTCTAGGAGCAAGGAGAAGCCCCGACTCCTGGGGTGCCCACCCACACCTGCTCTCCGTGCCCTGCACAGGGCCTGCGGCTTGGGCTTGCCTCTGTGCGCTGCTGTTCGCCAAGCTCACCTGGATGAGATCACAAAGAAATGAGCAATCACGCACTGCTGGCCTTGCAACACACACATGCGTGCACTCATGTGTACGTGCACACACGGGTATACTCACATGCACACACACACGCACACCCACATGTGCACACTTGGGAGTGTATGTGCACATGCGCCGTGTGCTGATGTGAGTGTGCATGCCTACACACACACATACACACCTCCACACATGTAATTTTTTTCTCTAGTCATTAGACTATTTCTTTCCAGACAAATTTCTGGCTCTCGGCGCTGGCATTTCTTGTTGGCTGGCAGTGCTGGAGTCAAAGGCTGTAAATAACACCTCCCAACAGAATGACACCTGCTGGAAAGTTACTCTTTATGGGCCCGAGAACACGGAAGCTGGAGCAGGGAGCAGTGAAGGGTAGATCTGAGCTTTTCAAACACCACTCTATTGATTTATGTGTGACAAAGCATGGAACCTGTCAGCGCTGTGGCTTCTGCTGCAGTTTCTCTTTGGGTCAGGTAAAGCTGCAGACCGCCCTCGGGTATGGGCAGCACAGAGGCACTGAGGCAAGCAAAACAGCGCTGCTTCCCTGGTGTCCTCCTGCCCTGGCTGAAGGGCACCGCGGGTTCTGCAGTCTAAGGTGTGCAGTGACACCAGGCCTGTGGCTTTCTGATGCCCAGAGCAACCGAGGCTGCTTCTCCCCACCCTGGCAAGTGCTGGAGCCGCTGATGCTGAGGACCAGGAGTAGGGACTCCCCACACTCCTGCAGCTGGGCAGGCATTGCTTGACCGAGGGCACCCATCCCACATCGAGTTGGAGAGCCAGCCGAAGCCACCAGGGAGCATCAGTCCACGCAGTGGCACTTTTTGAGCATGGAAAGAGGGTCTCGCTGGGCGGGTCACAAGAGACCTCGTGGACACAGCGGTTCTGCCACCACCGCACAGTGAGGGGACTCAGCTAAGGAGGCCCGCGACCCCCTTTGCACACCTGGGCAGTGTCTCTGGTGACCTCTGTCATTCTCTGCAACTCTCTGGCTCCTTTGCAAATGATACAGAGAAAGACTTGTATTAATATTCTTATATACAAGATAATCCATGTGAGCTAACAAGAATTTACACTGCTCATTCTGGCTCTAATTAGAATCTGAAAATAAATTCTCTGCTGTGAAATCCGTATCATTTAATGGAGGAATGACATGTCCCATCTGTGTGAGTCCCTGCGTTGCGATGCCTTTCGTATAAATGCCAATATAGAGTGGATTACATGCTTTTAGTCTGATATCATGAACACAGATAGATGCTTTTGGAAGGATTACAGAGAAATCCCTTTCATGCCATTGGCTTCCCCTGGCTGCTGCCCCGGTATCCCGTGGGACTTGGGGAGATGTACATAGCATGTGGGAACAGTGGGCAGCCCGTGGTATAGCAAGCTCTGATGATTCCAGTGACCACCCCATGTCTCTGTCACTGTATCATATTCTCTGTCTCTCTCTCTCTCTTCCTTCATCCCTTCCCCACCCCTAGGCATGGTGAGCTGGGCTCTGAGATTGGGCATGGTAATGCATGCCTGTAATCCCAGGGCTGGGGAGGCTGAAAACAGGAGGGTCATTACACGTCCAAGCTGCATGGTGAAAATAAATGGGAAAAAAAATGACTATGAAACAGTTTTACTGAGGTGTAATTCACACACCACAGGATCGTTACATTTTCAGTGTGCAGCTCAGTATTTTTAATGCATTCACAGAGTTGTGTCATCATCACTAATGTCCAGTCACGGGGCGATCTTGTCACCACCCCAATATGCATGTGCCCAACCCCCAGGACCACCATACCACTTTCTGCCTGTCTCTCATGCTCTGGATATTTCACATAAATGAATCCTCACAGCTGTGTGGCCTCTGTCCTTGCTTCTATTGCTTTGCTCAGTGTCTCTGTGATTGGCTCATGCTGTGGCATGTCACAGCGCTCCAGTCCTCGGCATGCACCGTGTGCACGCCCAAGTGTCCCCTTGTCCATCCACTAGTCGGCTGGGAACGTTGGGTTGTTCACACTTCCTGTGTACTGGTGCGAGTGGTGCTGCCGAGAGCCCTGGTGCTTTGTGGGGTGGTCGTCTCCAGTCATCGTGTTCTGAAATCACCTGGGATGACACTGCCATCACGTCCTTATCACATCCTTTGCCCACTTCTAATTCTGCTGCCTTTCAGGGCTGAGTCGAAGAGCTTCTACTGATGTACCTCCCTTACTTGTCTAATTTACAGCTGGTGTTCTGTGACTCTCAGGCTGCTTCTCGCTTCCTTGATAGTTTCACTTGAAGCCAAAAGCTTTAGCTGTGATGATGTCTGAGCTATATGCATTGTTTTATTTTTTAAATTATTTATTTATTTGTTTGCTACAGAATCTTTCTAAGCAGCGCAGACTCATAGTGATCCTCCTGTCTCCGCCTCCCCAGCCCTAGGATTACAGGCATGCACCACCATGCCCAGTTCTGGGCTAGCATGGCATGTGATACTGGAGATTGGACCCAGGTCCTTGTGCTTGCCACACAGGTGCTTGGACCACCGAGCTATCTCCCCAGCCTGAGCTCTATGCATTTCTCTTGCTGCTTATACATTTTGATGTCAAAGCTGAGAAACCATAGCCTATGAGATTTCCTTATGCCTGTCTATGGGTTTTATGGTGCTACCTTTTATGTTTAGGTCTGTTATGCATTTGAGCTAGGCTTCAGATAGAACGAGAGTCAGCGGTGCAATTTCAGTATTTCCTGTTCTTTTGAAGCTTGCCACATGTCAATTGGATCAGGATAATGAGATTTAATTCTAGACTTTCAGTTCTATCTCAGTCATGTAGACCTGTTGCAATACCTCGTGTCTTCATTGCTGCGGCTTCGTAGTAAACTTTAATCTGGTGAGAGTGAATTCTCTAGTATTGTTATTCTCTTTGAAGATTCTTTGTCTCTTCTGTGTATTTCCAAGGGAATTTTGGGATCAGCTTGTGAATTTGAACAGAAAAAGCAATTGGAGCTTTGAATGGATCACATTAGACCTGTAGTTCATTTGGCAAATACTGCCAACTCTGACTATGCATATCTTTCTTTTTTACGTATTTAGGACAGGGTCTCACTATGTAGATTGGGCTCAGTGATTCTCCTGTTTCAGCCTCCCAAGCGCTGGTACTGCAGGCGGGCACCACCATACCCAGTCTCAGTTGCCATCTTGGTGTGCCCAGCAGCAGAGCCAGCATGGCATGCAGGGGATTGAACCTGGCTGCTGTGCTCTGCCAAAGCAGGTGCTTTAGTCCTCTGAGCTATCTGGTCAGCCCATTGGATATCTTTCTATTTATTTAGACTTCTTAAATTTCTTTGGATGATGTCATGCCCAGTATTCAAATCTTGTACCTCAAATTATATTCTTGATACTGTAGTAACTATATTTGTGATCTTAATTTTACTTTTTAATTGCTTAATTGCTGGCATTTAGAAATATATTTGTCTTTGTGTATTGATCTTTTATCCTGCAACCTTGCTGAATGTAGTAGTGCTAACAGAATTGTTGCAGATTCTTTAGAACTTTCTCTATATAAGACCAGGTCATTCATGAATGAAGCTAGTTTTAGTTCCTTCACAATCTTGATTCTTCTTGAGATCTACTGCCCCTGGCCCAAACCAAAGGACAACTCTGAATAGATGGAGCAGATTGGGAAACCGTGTCTTGTTCCTAATTTTACAGAAAAGGGAGTGGTCAGTGTTTCATAATTATGGCTGTAGACTTAAGCAAGCTGATCAAGTTCCTTCTATAACTGGTTGGTGTATTTTTAATAAGAAGGGGTATCTGATGTTTTAAAAATAAAATCAACAAGCAAGATGTATCACAACACTTGAGTTCAAAACAAAGTTACATAATTTTAGTAACCAAAGCTGCGTGGTCCTGGTACAAATCAGACACAGGGACCAATGGAACAGAACAGAGATCAGAGACACAAAGCCACAGATTTACAGTGAACTGACTTTCAATGAAGATAGCAACAACTCACACAGGATAAAGAAAAGTCTGTCCAGTAAATGGTGCTGGGAAAATTGGATCTCCACATACAGAAGAAAAGAACTCCCACCTCTCTCCAAACACAAGAATCATCTCAAAATAGATCAAAGACTTAAGGGCCAGTGAGATAGCTCAGTGGACTAAGCCTCTGCTTAGGCAAGTGCAGGGGCTGGGGTTCGAGTCCCAGCACTGAGTCCAGGTATGGTGGCTCACCTTTAATCCCAGTGCTGGGGAGGCTGAAAACAGGAGGATCACTGTGAGTTTGACTTGCTTAGTGAGACCCTGTACCAAATACATTAAAGAAATACATCAAACACTTAAACACTAGAGCAAAATCTATACAACCACTAGAAAAAACTGAGGAAATGCTTATCAACATTGACCTAGACAAAGTTTTTTGGGCTATGTTGCTACAAGTACAAGCAGAAAAGCAAAAATCAACAAATGAGATTACATCAAACTAAATTTCTGCAAAGGTCACAACAGGACTAAGTGATGACAGACAGAGCAGGAGAAGCTATTTAGGCACTAGTAATGTGACGAAGGACTAATACCCAAAACACATAAGGAACTCAGCACAGCAGCAAACCCTCAGGTAATGAAGTTTTAAAATTTGCAGATCATCTGAATAGATATTCTTTTAAAAAGATAGGCAAATGGACAGGGATATTGAAAAACATCTGATATCATGAACAACACAATGAAATCTCATCCCTCCCTAGCTAGAATGGGTGCTACCAAAAAACAAAACAAAAAAATTACAAATGTGTGCAGGGAAAAGGGAACTTGCATACGTTATGCTGGGGAACGTAAACTAATACAGTCATTGTGGAAAACAGAACAAGCACACCTTAACGAAAGAACCACAAAGCTAACCACAGAGTCCCACTGGGACCCAGCAACCCCCGGACTGAGTGTACATCAGGAGAAGTGCGGTCAGAGTGTGGCAAAGGCCCCTGGGCTCCTATGTTCCTGTGCGGCACTGTCCAGGCGGCTGGGGCGAAGGCTCAGGTTAGCTGCCCAGTCGTTGATAAAAGGCCAAAGCAAACACGAGACTACACTTACATCTATACCTTTGTATCTGTACTATGAAAACTTGATCCTGAAAAGAATTAAGGCTTGACATCTATAGCCCAGACAATTAGAAGGGGCGCTTAAAATACATGGTGAGGATTAGATTAGAAAACATGTGTTTCAATGAGAGACACCCTGCTGTTAATCCCTTCACAGTCCTTCCCCTCACGCCAAACACTCTCATGCCATCCTCCTTGCCACTTTCGGAAGCACTTCTGGAAGCCCTCTTTCATGAACTTCTCTGCGAGGTGTGAGAAAAAATACCGTGAGTGCTGCTGCCAGGTGACCTCCGGCAGAAAGGCGGGCTTCCCAGAGGTCGCCGCTGCAGCTTCCTCTGCCTTCTTCACCGATCTTCCCTAAAGTCAGTGTGACCGCAAAAGAAAAGCAGCTGGAGTAGATTCAGGACCGCAGGCAGCCAGCGCCGTGCAGCGGATGCTGCGCACAGAAAAAGCCTTCCAGAGCTGCTTCGGAAAGCACCGCGAGAGGTGCGGCCCGCGTGCTGGAAGCGAGGGTGGCATTTTGAGAGGTTCTTATCTCAATGTCTTTTACTGTAATAATGGCTAAAAGGATGTAAATATCTGCCATCTTTCTCAGTCACACTAGGTGCTTTGCGTTGGCAGTCCCTGGCACCACTTTGAGCTGCAGGACCCCTGTAGTGCACGGGAGAACCTTCCGGAACTTTTCCAGATCCATTAGTGGTTGAGGGACATAACGCCAAGCCAGACCTGAATATATATTCTTTACAAAGATACATAAATGGACAAGTATGTGAAAAAATACTTGACATCACTAAAAATCACAGTGAAATATTATCTCACCGTTGTTACAACGGGTACTAACCCCAGTCAGAATGGGAGACCAGATGGTTGGTTACCCTAGAGGGATTCCATTTTGATTCTTCTTGAAACTCCTCAGGTGATTCTTTGGATCTGTGTGTGGCGCCCCCTTGCTATGAAGTCTTCCATCCTTTCAGGTTGCCTGGCTGATGGCTGATGGCTCTCACTCCTCTCCAGAAACACTGATGGTTTCTCGGGCTCTGCTGGCTCCCGGCCAGGCACACATGGCGCACAACCCGCAGCAGAATCCTGGAGGAGTCATTTCTATGCGCTGTAGGGCTTCAGCTCCCTGGGAGACTGGCATTATTTCTTATTGTAACCATGCTACTGTCACTCTCGGGGCTGCTCACTGCTGCCGGGGCCTCCCACCAAGGACCATCAGCTGTGGCTGGGTGGATCCCTCCCTCCACGGGGGTTGGGGGCAGGCCTCACTGGGGGGCCACATAGGTGGTTTCGGTGGCACAGAGATGGAGGAGCTGTGCCTGGCCTGTCACATTCACATGCTGTTTTGGTGCTCTGTGACAGTGCTCTCAGGGAGGTGAAGCTATCTCAGTCCTGTGCCAGACCGAACAGTGGCATTGTCTCTAGGAATGCTCCTTGTGGAACAATGATCCTCAGTCCAGCCAAGCTCTGGAGCAAGCCAGAGCTGGTGGAGTGACCACTGCCCAGGTTGTAGAGCAAAAACAAAACAAAAGAAAAACCAGAATAAACTTAGGTGAAACCTTCCTGAATGTGCAGGGGACACAGGGTCCCAGAAGGGGCCCACATCTCCGAGGGAAGCCTGGAAACCTCCCAAAGGCTAAGCAGCACCAGGCAATTCCCAGCTAACCACGAGAAGCACATCAAGAAAGGCTAACTGATCCCTACACTGAAGGTTCACAGACCCGTGCTCAGAACTTTTATTTCTTTTCAACAAGTATTTATTAAACATCACACCAACCTGAAGGAAGCTTTCCAGGACAGGGAGACACAGGCACAGAACATCTGATGGAGATTTCCCCCTCACAGAGTGTTTACCTGGAAAAGACCTAGCTGACTTTTATTAAGCACCTACTGAGTGTGGGCCAGTGTCAGCAGGCGGATTAAGGCAAGGAAGGGGAGGAAGTGGCTTCCCTTATGCAGTTTGTATCTAATGTGGGAAAAAAATATTGAGTAAGTGACAAATAATTTCATTTTAATTTTGTATTACTGGAGATTGAGCCCAGGGCCTTCATATTGAGTCACATCTGTAGCCCTTTATAATCATTTTTTATCTTGAGATGTTTCCCCCAAGTTGCTAAATTGCTCAGACTGGGTTTGAATTTGTAACCCCCCTGCCTCAGCCTCCTGAAGTGCTGGGATCACAGGCATGTGCCACTGTGCCCAGCTGAACCTGCCTCTGACATGACATCTACCATCCTGGAGACCCCCGTGCGTCGCGTGCCACACCCGGGCCATTCTGTACCCCCCCTCCTCCCAGCACCGCTGCGGCAGTTGTACCCTCAGCCCTGCCCCAAGGACACAGTGACCACACTGGGTGGGCAGTTTCCCAGCACATCCTCCGTTTGCTCTACTCAGACCAGATCCTACAAGCAGTGGTGGGTAAGAGGACGAGAGGCCAGGAGGCAGAGACCCGCGAGGCGGTGGCTGGGACTGGGAGTGATGCTGATTAGGGGCCCTGGCCGCTTGTACTTGGTTGCCAGCGCCTGCAGAGCTGTGTGTCTCAGTGGTCAGTGCTGGGCCCCCATGGTTTGCACATGGGGCCTCAGGAAGCCTGGCTGTGTGGCCTTGGGTCCTATGTCTGCACATGGCTACGTGGTCCCCACAGATTCACTTGGGGAGCTCAGTTAAGAGGTGGGACAGGCTCTGTGGGTGGTGACAAGGTGAGCTGCCCTGGGAAGGTGGGAAGGGCTTAGCATGGCCCCAGATTCCCTGTCTCACTCTGGCTTTGGGTGTTGTCTTGGGAACTTTCCTTTTCCCATGTCATAACACCACTGCCAGTGATATGTCACAATCAGAGGCACCCTCAGCCTGTGAGCACAGAAATCCTCTTTTCCTTCTAAGTATGCAGCCTTTGGCATTTTGTTAGAATCCTGGAGTGTCCTCAAAGGGCCCTGTGCTGAAGGCTTAGTTCCAGTCCTCTGCTGCTATCAGTGGAAGTTTCAGGAGGTGGGGCCTAGTGGGAGCAAGCGAGGTCACGGGCATGGCCTGGAGGGCATTGTGGGACCCTAACCCCTTCGCTCCTTTTGCTTCCTAGTGCCATCCATGAAATGTTCAGCCTCCTCAAATGCACATTCCTGCCGCGATGTGCCCATGGGCCCCATGTAGCCGTGCCCACTCACCCTGGACTGAAGCTTCTGAGACTGAGATCCAAAATAACCCTTTTCTCTTTTTCAGTTTATGTCTTGGATTTCCTGTTATAGTAACAGAAATGGGCTGACACAATTACTCACCCTCTTTGACCCTTCTTTTCCGTATGTCACAGAATGAAAATGCCCAGTTAACAAAATTGCTGGGAAGATCAGCTTACGTAATAAAAATGAAGGAAATAGGGTGGTTCTTGGGGCATGAAAGTAGGAGATAAATATGACTGTTTTCTTTTTCAAAAGCAGTTTTCACTATTTCCCTCATTTGCTTGAAAGACTTTCCATCCTTCCCTTGGCTCAGCTAGTGTCCCGAGCTCTGGGGCTATCCCTGGAGATTCCCAGCCTAATCTTGCACTCTTGCCTTGTGACCTCCCTGCCCAGGTCTGATGCCTTCATTTGGCTTTTGGAGAAATCCCATCAGCTGCCTGGAGAGCAGAAACAGAAGGAACTGCACATTTCTTATCTCTCTGGGGTGAAGCGCAGGTAGCCGTGCTCCTCTGCTTCTTCATATCGCCAGCCTCATTCTCTGACTCTCTTTCCTTGTTTTCTCTTTTTGTTTTATATAATCATACAGAACTGCTCTAGTCACCAGGGAAAGGGCTGAGCTGTTGGTTGTAGCTCTGGCAATGGAGGGAAGGTGAGTGAATGAGTGGAATCACGGGCATGCCTTTCACTGGGTAGCACAGTCTGCATGTGAGTGTGGTGCATGCGTGTGTGTGTGTGTGTGTGTGTGTGTGTGTGTGTGTGTATCTCTGCTCCCAAGACCATCAGAGGCTTCAACAACAAAGTTCCATGTTGGAGGCTATCTGCCAGTGTAGTGTACACAGGCTCTACATAAAGATATGCCCGTTGTCTGCACCGCTAGCTTTGGCCTAGGGCCTTGGCCATTTGCAGCTCCTCCACGTGTGCAAGACAAATGCAACCAGCTGTGGCAATGATGACCTGCTGCACACTTACCTCCCAGAAGCCTTCTGATTCCATGAGTGCCAGGACATTGTTCTGTGGGCTGTAAGGTCCCTAGGGCCTGTTGGCCTACACTGTGGAGACACAAATGTTGGTCACTCGCACATTCCAAGAGAATACTCTGAGCTCAGGCAAAACACAATGAAGACAGCACCTCCCCGCAGTGCAGAGGAGGTGTGCGAGAGCCTGGAGCTCGGCCTTTCTTCAGGCACCACAGGTGGATTCCTGGACCTACAGGAAGTAGAAGTACCCCACATGCCGGGCCTTGCAGGGTAGGCGCACCTAGTGTTCTACAGCATGGCTGTCACTGGGAGAGGACAAAAATTCTATAACTTTGCACTTTGTTTAATGTCATCCTTTTAAAAAAAATGTATATTTATGCATATCTTGTGATAAACTTATCAAGTATGTGTACCTGTAAATAGGTAGCATGTATTTATATAGATTGAGAATGCTTAAAGTTCATTATTAATGGAGTAAACATTACAAATGTTTGGAAAGTGTTTCTCCAAATATTTACATACAGTTTCTGACTTGTGTACAACTTGTGCATGGCTATTAATAAATATTTAAATTTAATCTGTAACTTGTTGGGGTAATTTCCTTTTCACAAGATAGGTACAATGAATTTTATAGATGGATGGTTGGAAGGACGGATGGATGGATGGGTGGTACATGGTTTAGAGTTAGCTGTCCCCAAAGAGGATCTTTGGAAAGGTGACTGGACCATGGGAGTTTGTAGCTGACTTGCTATTAGGAAGTGAGGCCAGGTAGGAGGAGGTGGGCCCTGGGGGCAAGGCTTGGAAGGTTTGTCTCCTCCCGGCTCTGCCCTTGGGCTCTGACTCCTGACCGCCATGCCTCGCACAGCCCTCCTCTGCTGCGGGTCCCACCTAGGAACCAGCCAGCAGTGGACCCAAGCACGAGCCCACGCCGACCTCCACTTCCCTAACTGCTAGTGTCAGATATCTGACTGGGCAGTTGGGATTCCGAGGGCTCCGGCAGTGCTCAGCAAGGCCCATGGCTTGCTCAGCGGTGGGCAGGGTTTCCAGAGAAGCTTTCATGCCTAACACGATTGGAGGAGCTTGAGAGCATTTTACCCTTGGAATCACATTCATTACACAGGCTCAAGTAGCAGGATTACGTATCCTGGGGCCACTGGGACAGAAAGCTTCTGCCACTGGGGCTGGTGAGACAGCTCAGTGGTCTAAAGTGCCTGCTTAGTCGAGCTTAGACAACTGCAGGGACCTCAGTTCAATCCCTGGCCACCGTGTGCCACACTAGCCCCCAGGCAGGCTCAGCCAGCCACAAAAAAAAAAAAAGAAAAGCCTCTGCTTTAAGGTAGGAAAGGGACAGGATGCGACAGCAACAACTGACTTCTTCCTCCTCATAAACTCAACTCATTCCTAAATTAGAAGTTATAATTTCCAACACCGATCAGCATTTTAGTATTTAGATGTTTACAGGAGCTGTTTGACTATCAGGAGATGATCCAGTTTCAATGCACTTATTCGTTCAGAGCAGCCAATCAAATCCAGGTCCTCACAGCACTCCCCACTCCAAGTCAGTTCTTGAGCAACCTTTGTCCCCTTGAGTGTTTGCCTCTCCCCTGAGCCCCTCCAGAGCACTGCAGACTAGCCAGGTGTGGCCTGGGCGTGGCCCATGCTCCGGGTCTGGGGCGGGGAGGGAAGGGGCGGGCAAGGCTGCGACCACATCCACTCGGGCCAGGGTGGCTTTCTGCCTCCCTTGTGCAATTTCAGCAGCAAAACCCTGCATGCCGTGATAAAGCCATCAGGATGATGAACAGCGGCCTTAATTGGTATTAAAGGATATTTATGTTGCTATGACTAAGTTAAAGCCCCTAATTGATTGGAGACACTTGAGTAATAGGATCCGCAGAGGCCCATTAGTATTGCATTGACATATTAGCTTATCTTCACGCTTGATGGCAAAGGATACACTGGGGAGCAGCACACAGTAGCACACACAGGGTAAGATTTCTGACCTTAGATTTATGTTATCTACAGCAACAAACCCAGCTGCCTACTTCATGGTCTGAATTACAGATTTTCCATTTAGCTGGACAACATGAATCTGCTGCTACAATTATGTCTCCAATTACAGCCCCCCTGAGTGCGCGTGGCATTCTGATGCAGTTGTTTGCTTTATGCTTGGCCCTCTATACATAGAGTAAAAGCAAGCAGGCAGCACCCGCTCCCTGCCCCAGGAGGGCTGCCCCTTCTTCCTGGTGGAGCTGTTGTCTGAGGAGATAAAGGAGGGGCTGGGCACTGGCCCCACTGTTCTGCTCTCCTGCCTTTCTCTCTCCAAAGAAGACCTGCTTTCATCAGAACTTTCCCATCAAAGAAATAATGAACTGAGTTCTCCCCTGTGTTCAGAGTTCAGATCCGCAGAGCAGAGAGATTTAAAAAGCTGTGAGTGCTCCTGGAGCAGGCCTGCAGCGGCCTGGCTCCCACCCCAGCAGGAGGGACCTTTGACTTCTCACTCCACACCCTCCATGCTGCTTTCTTGTTTTTCTAAAGAGAAAGTGTGATGATGACACACGTGCTGCTTTGGGAACTGCTTTTAAAAAACATACAGCATTAAAAAACCCTTAAAAATATACATTTTAAGCCGGGCGTGGTGGCGCATGCCTGTAATCCCAGCACTTGGGAGGCTGAGGCAGGAGGATTGTTGTGAGTTCGAGACCAGCCTGAGCTACAAAGTGAGCTTAATAAGGCCAGCCTGAACTGCATAGTGAGACCCTATCTCAAAAAGACAAAAAAAAAAAAAAAAAAAAAAAAATATATATATATATATATATATATATATATACATTTTAATTTTAACAGCAACACAGCCTTAGTTTGAAAATTCATGTATTACCTAATAGACAAAAGAAAGTCTTCAGAGAAAAAGTTGGGATTTCCAGATAAAAAGTTAGGCACAAACATATAAGTCGGCCCTTGAAATCACGTGAAAATTTGATGATGACTGGACATCTTGACCTGAAAATCTAAAAGGCTCCTTAGGGCACTAGTAGCAAATGACTTACCTCATGCAATGAGTCAATTTCAACCTGCATGAACTTATTAAAACATCGTATAAAAGCAGCTTCAGCCTGGGTGTGTAAGACGCGTATGGAACATAAATTTTGTGTTGGACTTGGGTTATCCCCAAGGTATCTCATTATGTATATGCAAAATATTTCAAAATGCAAACTCAGAAGCACATCTCATTACAGCACTTGGGTAAGGGATACTCTCCTCACTCGCTCCTGCTGGAGTGTTTCTCCTTGGTGCTAGGAGCCAACCACACTACATGCTCTCGTACTGAGCTGAGCCCCGGGCCTTGGAGGCGTTCTCGCTCTGTGGCGCGCTGACGTCACGTCTGCGTCGCTGAGGGCGTCTGTGCAGAGGCCGGATGCAGCACCTTACAGCCAATACGCTCCCTATTTTAGTATCATAACCATAGAACGGGCTCTCTTTTAGCCAAATCTTCCTCCTTTTAAATAGGAGAATACCCGAGGTGAAGAGTATAATCGTCTCTGCGTCTGGGTTGCCTCACTTTAAAATCATCAACATTGGTCGATCTTGTTTCACGCCTTTTTTGCTTTCATTTTTCTTTTCCTTTCCTGGATTATTTTCTAGCAAATCTGATACCTTGAAATTCTATCTTAGAGGCTGGAATAGAAGAGAAAGAATGAGTACTGTGAGGGGCCTGCTGGGCTGCTGCTCCCCCTGCCATCTTTGAGCAGTGGGTGCATGCACAGAGCCCACCTTGTAAGGCGCCAGCAGCAGCTGGGCTTCAGATCAGAGTGCTGTCCGCCCCACCCTGGGACCTACCTCCTTTGCCTTTACAGCCAGTAGATGCACTAACATCCCAGCTGCAAGGGCTGTGAGGAGACATGCACAGAGCTTGGGTGGGTGCAGTGCCAGCCTGATATCTGGGACAGGGGAAGCACTCAGCAGCTAGGCCTGGTTCCATGCCCTGAGAAAAGCAGGTCAAGCAGCTCCTCTGGACACCTGAACCCACAGCTGAGGCCCTGACCCTGCAGCAAGCAGCTCAGCTTACAGTGCCACCTTGGTGTGCATCTTGAGTTGTCTCCAAGTCAGGAAAATAAATGCCTTGTTGCATTGCTGTGCAGGGGCCAGGCCAGGCCAGGCAGCGAAGTGGGTTGTGACACCTGCGATCTGGGCAAATGCACAGAAATCCACTGTGAGCAAAAATGACGCAACTGTCTCAGCAAGCCACGGCTGGATAACAGCCGTGTACCTCTCTCTCTTGGAGCGCTGGACTCAGCCCCACGTGGTCCCACTCCTGCTCCGCACAGGGCTAGGCACCAAGCATGAGTCAGAATTTTTCCAAGTAGAGTCCAGGGGACTCAGGGGACCCTGAGATCTTTACAGGCTGGGTTGAAACTATGTTTACAGTAATGGGGTGGACTTATCCCTCCTTGTGTTCCTTCTCTCCCCCATGCAGCAGGATTTTGCAGACAATACAGCATCCACAGCTATAGATGGGAGCCTGGCACTGAGGAAAACCTGGCCCAGGATGCTGGAAGCAAATGCGCTCTGCAAAGCCTGGGCTGCAGCTTCTCACTCACTTTTAGGCGTGAGGGCTCCAATACAACAGAAAAGGTGTAGAGAACGCTGCACAGGCAGAGTTGCTCAGGTGGAGAAAGGGCCTGAGGGGGAATCCAGGATGACTCTTTCAGAGGAAAAGAGGGGCAGGGAGCAGGCAGAGCACAGGGCAGCTCTGCCACCGTCCCTGCTGAAATGAAGCCAGCTCATCTCTGAGCATCAGGACAGGGCTGGAGGAGCCAGAGCTTAAAGACTGATTGTTGCCTAGGTAACTAAGACCCCTCGAGGTAAACTCCAGGCTTCAGGATAAGTGCTGGATGCCATTATTTTTAAATCTTGCTGTGGGAAAGCCTTGCGACTCTTCACTGTATCTTATGATATTCCTCACTGTCTTCATCACTCTCTCTTTCTGAGACAATACCTGATATTCACAGCTAAGAGGAGAAGATATTTAACTTAGATCATGTTCTTGGGGACTCAGTGCATGGTCCTGGCTCTGAAGCAGTGACAAATTGGTGGAAAGCCTTGGCGGAGGAAAGCCACTTACCTCATGGAGGCCAAGAAGCAGGAGCTAGGGAGGGGACATGTGCATGGGCACTTCCCTGGGACTGTTCTTCCTACCAGCTCCCAATCCTAAAAGCACATTTAGCTGTGAACTCATCTGTGGGTGAGGGTAATGAGCCGTGACCCAGACACCTTCTAAGAGTCCCATCCCTGAGCATGGGGGGCCTCTGGGGGACAGTTGAGATACAACTGGTACCTTTCCTTGAAAGAGATTCTTGTTCTTGGGTGCTCAAATGCACACAGGCAGGAATATCTGTCTTTATCCTAATGGCTTCCCAGACTTCCCTCCTGGGAGCTGCATCTTAAATCTTCAGGCAGAGGGCAAGCAAGCAGGCAGTAAGACAGGAAAGCCTCATATTCTCTTTGCAGGGATTCCTCTAGGCCTTCCTCCAGCCTGGTTCCCAGTGGGGCCCCACCACTGTCCCCAGGGAGGCTGCCACTGCAGAGCTAGAGAGCAAATACAGAGCATTCTTGGCTTTGAAGCTCAGGGTTTCTTTCCCTCTCCCTGCTCCAAGCATGAGACAACACATAGCAAAAGGCAAAGACAAAACGGGAAGGTGGTCACTGCCTCCTCCCCCCAGCTGTGGGGCTGGGGGAGGGCAGAGAAAGGGCAGTGCCCAGGAAAACATCCCAACCTTTTCCCAGAACTGCTTCTTGCCAGAGCCATTAATGCAGGAGGCGCTCAGGGTGCGAGGGAGACCTGAGTCCTGTCCACAGTTCTTTAGATCCTCTGAGTTCATGCATGTAACAAAGACTTGCACCTCCTACCTCCTTGAACTAAAGTATACTTGTCACTTTTCTATCACTGGGACAAAATCCTGGATACCTGTAGCTGCAAGCCTGAGAGCTTTGTTTGGTTCATGGTTCTGCATGGTTCAGTCCATGGTGAATGGTGGAAGGGCCGAGCGAGGAAAGCTGGCCACTGCACATACCCAGGAAGCAGAGAGAGACAGAGAGACAGACAGACAGACAGACAGAGAGGAGACAGAGCAGGGTGCCCCTGCTAGGTCACACTCCATGGACCCTGCCCTGACCAGGCCTTGCCTCCCAACAGCACAGTCAGCTAGGACTAAATGCAGATAAGAATCAATGGCTCAAATGTATTTTGTACATGTTGTCTCTCCATAATGAATACAATCCTCACACACTGCAAATATGGACTAATAAAAATCAATGGGTGACACCCCTGTTGAGTATAGCACCCAAATGTCTAGTTGCCCTCAAAGGCCCACCTCTGAAGACATAGCTTTTGGGGGAACACTTGAGACCCAAACCATGGCATATAGTCATCTGGATTCTCACTTCATCTCCTTGTAAAATATTTTAACTTCCCCCAGAACAAGACAAGAAACTATTTTCCAAGGAGCTCTTTAGGGTCCTTGTTAGAGACTCTGTAGACATCCATTGACTATAAGCTCTTTTGAATATTACTGTTGGCTGCATTTAAAAGTTTATTTTCTGAGTTGGCTTATGTAGACTTATAAAAGTGCTGTTATTTTATTTTGAGATAGGGTCTTGTCAAGTTGACAAGTTGCCCAAGTTGGGATCCAACTTGTGATCCTCCTGCCTCAGCTTCCTAGAGTGCTGGGATTACAGACATGGAGTGTATCTTAAAAGGCTTGTACTCACATATGAGACATATCTGCTGTTTGACTGTAGCTAAGCTGAAAGTACCCATTTTAAATTGAAGAGCTTTGAAGCAGAGTAGCTTTTGCTCACATGCAGAGTATGTGCTATGTGAATGCAGCCTGTGTCTGTGAATACAGAACATCCAAGGCAGGAAGAACTAACAAAGAGACAGAAGAATCTGGGGTAGGGTGGCCAGGGACCTGGGGGATGGTGCCGGATCTCTGCCTCTCTGTCTACCTGCTGGACCCAGCCATGGACAGAAGTTAGGCAGGTAATGGGAAGGACACATGGGATACCTCCTTCTGGGGGTCTGAGGGAATACTATTTGCCAGGCATGGGGGAGAAGGCAGGACGTGTTCCATCCAATCCTTGAAGCCTCCAAGCTCCTGGCTGTGGAGTCCAGCACTGACCCAAGGTTAGGTGGATGGATCGTGCAGAGCTGGAGCTGGAGCTCTGTTGCGCATGCTGTGAGAGCTGGGAAGGAGGTGATGGGTTTCCTGCCTAAGAGGAGGGTGGGGCTGCCAAGGTGGCACATGGGCTCCACCTGGCTGTGGGTGCAGGGCTTCTTCCCTGCACCCACTCTACACAACCTGTCTGCACCCAGGTGACCATAAGTGGTGCAGGCCAGGTGAGAAACTGAGACACAAGTGGTGATGTGCAGCCCCCGTTTTCTTTTAGTTAGATTTACTAATCCTTGCCAAGTGACCAGTGCTTTTCTACATTCTGTAGAAGCTTTGAAGATCTGATATCATTTTATTCTGTCTGCCTGAAATGTAGTCACATGACTCTCCCAGTTATTTCCATATCTGAGATCTGTTGCTGTCTCAGAGGAATGAATGACATTAGCTCTCCTGACACGAGTCTGGTCAGCATGCAGCCCTCAGGAGATGTGAGGATGGACTCATGGAGTGCCTGGTTGTCCCTAAATAATTATGTTCCTCTGCCAATGCTTGACCTGCTTCCTTCCTT
>PVKA01000200.1:41450-115307 GCA_004027165.1 Ctenomys sociabilis
TTTTTAATGTTTTAGGGAAGGGCTGGGTGTTCAGGGTCTCACTACTAGATCGGACTAGTACTGATCTGCCTGTTCACAGCCTCCCAAGAGCTGGGTTTACAGGCTTGTGGCACCACGCCCAGGCTCAACTGCCATCTTGGCAGCCCCTTGGGTGGGGCTGGCACAGCAGCCCAGGGATTGAGCCCCCAGCCCTTGGCCCTCACTAAGTCTTTTGAGTTTCCCACGTTGGGCTTGAACTTGCAATCGTGCTTCAGCTTCCTTAGTGCTGGGGTTACAGGCCTGGGCCACTGCACATGGCTAAACTGCCTTTTCCTACAGATACGTGCTTGGGACAGGCCTGAGGAGTGTGACCTTCCTGCAGCCTTCAGGCGAGGTGACCACAGATTCCTCTAGCAGAGGGGATGGGCAGGGCAAAGGTCAGATCTTCGTCTTCGCTGCCCGTGTTTTTTCCCCAGCACGATAGAAATGACAATAATAAGGAGACTAAAGACTCCATTCATTGAGTGTCTGCTGAGCACTCGGTCCTCCGAAGCCAAGGTAGATGAGCGCAGGTGTACCAAGTCTTCTCCTATACAGGTAAAGGTCGGCCACGGGGAGCCTAGCACAGAAGAGGCCTTCTGGAAATGCACGCGAGTCGGCTGTCTTCCACTGTAACAAACGACAGTGACAAGAAACTTCAAAGAGGGAAGTTTCTCGGGCCAGCATAGCAGAGGCTTCGGCCCGTGGTCTTTCAGTGCACTGCTTTAGATGAAGGCTGTGACAAGGGCGCGCACCACATGGTGATGGTGGCGCAGGACCTCACCCAGCCAGGAGCCGAAAGGAGAAACAGGGAAGAGCTGGCTAATCCCCGAAGGCCACGCCCCCGGCGACCTTGCTTCCTTTCTCCTAGGGGTCCCACCACCTCCCAGTGCAAGCCTGCAGCACATGGCCTTTGAAAGACATTCCTGACCCAAACTACAGCAGGGAGCACTCTGCTGTGGATGTTATTTCTGCTTTTTACAGATTTGGAAATTGAGATCAGAGAGTAAACTGGATTTCTTTCCTTTCATATGACAGGTTTTGCATCCGCTCTCCAGTGAGTGATGGTTTCTTCTTTCCCTTTTCTTCTCTGTGACAAAGCAATATGGCAGCTGTACAGCAGTGAGCAACTGTTATTTTCAGAAGAGCACTTTTTCTTTTTGGAATCTTGAGACCATATTTCAAAAGCCACTCGTGCGCAAAGTCAGTCCATGGGTCCACCCCATTCCCAAGTCAAGGTGCTTGCCCACAGCAAGGGTTGGCAGGGTGGTGAAGGATGGCTTTGTGGGGCGTCATCGCATGTGGCCTGGACCTGCATCTGTGGCAGCCTATCACTAGCCCAGGCCTGCTCTGAGTCCTGGTGAGGGGCTGTAGAGCTATTATGGCACACAACACGTAAGAGGCCTCAGGCAGGCCTGCTGGATGGCGAGGTCAGCACTACAGACCTCAGAGCAAGGAGATGGGGCCTCAGAGGCCGCCCATCCCAGCTCAGGTCAGAACTGGAGCTTTCTTCTCTCATCTTGGGGCATGGTGCCAGGAATTGAACCCAGGGCCTTGCGCATGCCGAGTCATGCCAGCCCCTGAGCTACCCTTGCAGCCCTCACTCCACTCCTCCTAGTGAAGTTCCGTGGTCTGGTTCACTACCTGCTGCGGCCAGATGTGGTTTATTCCCTCTAAAGACCTGTAAAAGGGGCTTAGGACTCTGCTGTCACGAACGTATCAGGCCCTTTATGGGATTAAGGGGCGAGTAGGTGCATTGTCATACGGAGCCTGGGACCCGCTGAAGCCAGGTTGGCCAGGCCCTTTGTACCCTCTGTCTTTTGCCAGGTGCTGCCCAGCACAGCTTGGGACCCCAGAACATCCTTTCTACTTTGCTTCAGAACCACAAGCCCAAATCTACCTGTTTTCTTTGTCTTTTACCAGCAACACAAGGCAGAATAACACTACCATTTCTGCCTGGGCACCAGTCTCACAGCAGGAACCTGTCCACAGTGAGGCCGCCCGGATTCTCCTCTCCTGCTTCCTCCCCAGAGCCCTACGAAGCAGGTCCCCAGTCCCCACCGCTGGGTAGGTGAGCCGGGAAGCTCACTCAGGGTGCAGACACTAATGCGCTCTGGTGCACAGCTCTGGCTAGCAACTGCACAAGAACGTGGCTTCTCCCAGCTCCCCGGTGATCCTGCAGCAGGCGCAGGTCTGAGAGTGCTGGAGCAGCGCGGCTTACAGCACACGTGCGTGTCCTGTACCCTCCCTCATCTCGTTCTCCAGGGAGCACTGGTCACTGATGAGCACAGGGGCTCAGCTCCCCTCCTGAGCCGGACACCTCGGAGCTCCTGTCACCTCACGGGAATGTGTTTGGGCCCAAAACGCATTGTGTACGGTTTGGGCTTACAGATTTCTGAAGTGGCACAGGCAGTGCTTTCCAGAAATCTTTCCAGGCAGTTGGTGATAAAGAACCATTTTGCTTTTGTTTTGATTTATTTTTGAAATTTATGACTCACTGCAAGCTGACAATTATTATAAACACAATAAAAATGAGTTATAAGAAAATGTTAATGAAAAAGGACATAAAAATATAAGCCCCAGATTTTAAGTACTGCATTCTGCTGACATGAATTGCTCCGCCACGCGCAAGCCATCTGTAACTGCTTCCTGCGGATCTCTGGGCTCATCTGCTCACAGGCCAGAGACAAACTGCTGCCAGGCCCCGTCCTGGGGCCACAGTGCCGCTCCACTGTACGCCAAGCCACAGATGAGGCTGAGCTCTGGGCAGCCTCTGGCTCCAGTGTTCAGTAACTCTGTCTACAAAGGGTGATACAACGCGAGGTGAATGTTCACTTTAAAAAAGAAATGTGTTAGAATAAAAGTCACATTGCCATCCATTTCATTCAAGCTGCAGCCCCAGTTTCACACACCCTTCCCCGCTTGCCTGGCCAATGCTGGAAGCAGCTCGGGTAGCCTTCTTTCCTGAGCGTCTTTGCAAGGAGTGATCAAAATACAGCGAGTGCTGCTGCCAGCTGCTGTTCATTGAAAAGGCAGCTCCGGACCACAGGACTGGCCGCCTGCGTCTACCTGCTCACTAGATCTGGATCCTGCCACTTCCAGCTCTTCTTCAAAGTGAAAATGGTCATGAAACAGAAACATTTTGAATCCATTCAGGACATCAGGGCAGCCAGCCTCGGGAACCTGTTAGGCTTTAGACTCTGAGGGAAGAGGTGTTCAGAGCTGCTACAGACCAGGACAGATAAATGAGGGCAAAGCAAGGGGAGGGTCTGGAGGCATGAACAGGAGAGCAGGTCTTGTTGTGGTAACATTAAAGAGTTTAAACATTCATCAAATATTCTGCCCGCACCCTGTATCTCGAGATGTGGCCAGAGTGTGTTGCTCTGGACTGGGTGTCTGCGTCTCCTCAGAGTCATCTGTCCATGCTGTGACTCCACCGTAGCAGTATTTGGGGTGGGGTTTTCAAGGGTGAATAAGATGAGGGAGTGCAAGTTGGCTCACTGATGGGTCTTATGACCTTAGGAGGAGGGAGCCCTGAGCACTCCTTGCCCTTTGACCCCAGAGGACCCTGCTATCTGCACCCTGAGGAGGAACCCTTCCCAGCAATTGGGTCTGTAGCACCTTGACTCTGGGCTCCCAGCTTTTGGAAGGGCAAGGAGCAGGTGGGCACCCCTCCCCCGCACACTGCCTCCCACCCATTGTATTTTTTTTGTTGAAACGGGGAATTGAACTCAGGCCCTCGAGCTTGCCAGGGAAGTACTTATTCCACTGAGCCATCTCCCAGGCTCCAATACCCACCCGTTGCATTTTGCTCACCACACTAACCCTCCTGGATTTGCAGCCAGCGCCAAGGGCTGGGTCTTCTCACTGAATGGCCTTGGCCTCCTCAGTGATGACCCTGATTCTGTCAACACCTGGGTCAAGGGCGCCACTGACTGCTGCCTCCTCCTCGTGAACACAGGAATCACGGCTCTTTAGCTGGTCCCCAAAGAGCGGATGCCTTACTGTTCCAATTAATTATGTATCAGCTAATTAATTTGTTGGCTTTAGCGAATTGAATCAATTATTTTAAGTGGCTTTTAATTGTTAATATATGCATTATAACAGAAGACAAAAGCTGTTAACAGAACTCAACATGAATACCTCCCAGGACAGGGGTTGGCCTTGTGAAAGAAATCATTTAAAGTTTCCCAAGGAGTCTCTGTGATTTCCCAAAAGCCAATTTTGTCTGAGACAATATGGAACTCTGGGCAGGTCCTGTTAGAAGCAGACCCACCTGAATTGAGATAAATAAAGTGTGGGCGTGCATTCAGATTGTCATCCGCCTAACGGCCTGTGCTCTTGCACTCTGGGCTCTTGGGAAAGCCAGAAGCTCCATGAGGGCAGGAAGGCCTCTAATGCACAGAGCCAACCCCAGACCCTCACAGGGCCTAGGCAGGAGGACCACTAGACCCTCATCACCTGCAGGGAGTGCTGGGAAGGTTCCTTGTGCTCTGCTGCTAGAATCTCCCACTGCAGAGAGACTGGACAGTGCTAAGGGTTGGACAGTGTTTGGTTTTGTGTCCCAGAGGTCCACGCGCTGGAAGCCTGGTCTCTGGTATGGGCGTTGTGCGCTTCAGAGGGGCCCAGTGTGGTGGATCAGCTCCTGGGGATACTCTCCTCGAAAGGGATTAATTCACTTCTCATGAGACCCTGGTCAGTTTCCATAAGAGCAGTGGTTATGAGATTATCAAGCCTGATCCTAGACTCTCTCCTGCTTCCTGTCCCTTGGCTGTCCCTCACTCTTGTGCTTGCTTCTCCCATACCAGCCAGTGTTGTGGTGCAGGCAGAAAGCTCTCGCCACAGGTGTCAGTGCTAGGACCCACACTCAGTTCTGCAAGATCATGAGCTAAATAAACCCTTTCCTCCACACAAATTATCCAGCACTGCTATTCTGTTATAGTAACAGAAAATGGATGGATAGAGCCAGTGAAGGCTGGCATTTGGGTACTAGGTGGGTGGAGCCAGTGAGGGTGCCCTGGGTGTCAGCACCTCTTCTGCTGTGATCTTGGTCCTGAGCCCCAGGAGCAGGTGCAGAGAACCCTGTCCACGCAGCTCTGCAGCCACCCCTCCTGTGCCCAGGGTCTTTGTACAACGTGTAGAGGAACAAGCTTGAAGAGAACTGGAGGCTGCCATTGGAACTGTGTGGTGCCCCCCTGCCTCCTACCCAGCAGACACGAGGGGGAGGGCCTCACCCTGAGCCAAGGCCACACCCGGTGACAAGCGATGGGCTGCAGTGTCTCCATGGGGCAGCCCCAAGTAACCCTCATTTCAGAGATAGAGTCCTGCTTCTGACAAGGCTGTCATAGATGTTTGTGCTCAGATCTTGGTGAACAGGAGAATAAAACTCGGTGAGAATATTTTAGAGCTTTTTTATTATTTAGTTTATGTACTAACTAAACATCTTAAAGCTCTGTGGTAGGTACTGAGCTAAAGAGAAAACTGTCTGGATTCTCAACAGGATAAGTTGCTGGTAACAGACTTCAGAGGATTGCATAACAAATGCCATGAAAAGGCGCAGGGAGCGAGGCGTGACAGCACACACCTGTGATCACAGCACTCTGAGAGGCTGAGGCAGCAGGATCCCTAGTAAATCCCAGGTTGGGTGATTTAGTGACACAAGGAGACTGCCTCACAATAAAAGACAGAAAGTGCTAGGGGTCAGGGAGGAACTCTTGGCTCGGTCCTCAGCACTGGGAAAAACCAGGCACATGAGGAGAAGCTGGATGACCCACAGCTGGGCTCACAGAGGCCTGGAAGCTTCACGAAGGGGCAGAGTCTGGAAGATGAGGCAGGCGGAGCGTGTGGAGCAAAACCATGGGTCCAAGGGGGAAGGCATCTGTCCGAGAAAGAGCCAGAAACACATCAGAGAAAGCCTGGCCTCGCCCCATGAGTGGGCTCAGAGTGCAGGGAGGGTGGAGCCGACCGCAAGTCCTTCAGGAGTGGGAGCCCTCGGGGTTTTAGGAAAAGCAGAGTGATTACGGCTGTGCCTGGCATGGGAACCAAACACCAGGTACTGCGAGAACAAAGATAGGCAGCCGGGCCGGAGCCCTGCCCGCCCTTCCATGGGGCTGACCCAGGGCCACCCCAGTGAGCTCCACATTCATGGGCTTCCTGTGGAATCTACATGGGCAGAGTAACCAGCTGGACCCATTGGCAAGGAAGAGGGGAATCACGGAGAATTCCAAGACATGTCACCTCAGGCAGGGAGGTAGGAAATAAGGAAGAAGAAAGACTTTGGAGGGGAAGCAGTGGGTCCCCCTTGAGCGCTATCTCCATTTCCTGATGAAGCCTCTATTTTCAGATCTCCTTGGCTTGAAACTCAAGGGTCACGGGGGCCCTCCCTTCCCTTTGAGCTCAACGGTCATTGCAGCCTATCAATTTTCACTTTACGTGGCTCTGGGATTCATTCACCTGCTGTGTGCCACCTCCTCTGGTTTAGCATCCCGAGCCTTACCACTTTATACCCGAGTGGTGACTTTGCCCTGTGCCTCGGAGCAGACTTTCCTCGTCTCGGTGCCTGGCTGATGGTTCAAGCACACCCTCCTGGCCTCTCGTTGTGCCTCTTCGGCGTAGCCATCTGGACATTTGGTCCACTGGTGGCAGCTGGTGCCTGGGTTGTTCTAGCAGCAACCAGGCCTGAGCACCCACCTTGCTCTAGACAGGACACCAACGCTTGGGCAGCCCCAGATTGATTTCTGCTCTCCAGAAATTCTCAGTGAACTGGAGGAGAATCATACTTAATTGTGAAACAGAATAAAGAGAGAAACTGAGGCGTTTCCAGAAAACAGGATGGAAGGAATGACTTCCGTCCCAGCTCTCTGGTGCCCAGAGCTCTGGCTTAATTCTGCACTCAGCCTTACTCCTCCTCCCCAGAATGCTGTAGAAGAGGACCATCCTCTCAGTGGAAGTGATATAGGGTGGCTTCTGAGCTAGGTCCTAAGAGGCATCTACTTCCTGTGGGTAGAAACCCGACACACTGGCGAGGCTGTGGATGTCAGTCACCAAGGACAATGACCTCTGCATGATAGGAAGTGTGCTACATGAGCAGCACATCTCCTGGGGCCCACCTGAGAGATCCAGGCCACGGCTCCGGAAGGGAGGTGCAGAAGAGCAAAGCCTTGGGCAGAGGAGGCAGAGGCGAGCTTGTGTCTGCAGGAGGGGAGGAAGGCCAGAGGCAAGGTTCAGGTGTCTGCAGAGGTCACTCAGAGGCCAGCTGAGCTCTGATCAGTGTGCAAGTGGGGTGCAGGGGGAGCAGCAGTCTTATCTTAAAGGACAGGAAGGACGAGTGGCCAGCACTCACAAGCCACGCTCAGCGCCAGGCCCAGAACGCACTCAGAAGGGCCTTGTCTCAGCAGTGAGTGACAGCTGCCCTACTGTGGTCCCTGCTAACCAACCTTAAATTCAAGACCTGCAGAACCAGACTATTCCCACACAAGCCTGCTACATCCCAGAACAAATCCCAAGAAGACTCACACCAGCTCAAAACTAACCAGCACCCAAAATGGAACAATTCAGAGTTGGTATCTAATGTAAAGCTGCTCGGTGTTCAAACCAGCATGCACTGTGGCTCACAAGGAAGGGCAGAATCATTCAGTTGAAGCTGATCCAGAAGTGACACTGGTGTTTGAATTAGTTACAAAGACACTAAAATGGCTATCGTTCTATTCCATGGGTCCAAAAAGTCAAGTACAGACTCAGGAGATATAAAATTACCAAGTCCAGTTTCTAGAAGTATAACAGGAGTTGGAGCAGGCTGGAGATCCTGGAAGAAAGGATGGAGGAGCTGGAACACAGCCATGGCGACGAGCAGTTTCTAGAGTAAAAGGATGACCAGTGAGACAATGGCAAGCATCCCAAGTCACATGTCATTGGAGTCCCCAAAAGAGAATAGGAAAAATAGAGAGAAATAATTGCCAACAATTCACCCAAATTGCTGGAAACAGTAAACCTAGGATCCCAATTTCCAGGAGACCCAAGCACAACGAGTAGACATAAAACTCCACAAGGGTGAAGGAAACTAAAGATGCTTAATGGAAACCCCATATCTACACAAAGAAATAGTAAGTACTACAGATAGTAAATGCGATTCAACATATGCTTGATTTTCTTATTAAATAGGGTTCTAAACATTGATGTTTGGTTTTGTGTTTCTTTGTGGTACTGGGATTTGAATCCAGGGCCTTTGCACTAAGCTATCATCCCCAGCCTAATTTTCACTTTGAGAGAGGATCTTGCTAAGTCAATGAATACTCACGCTGGGCAGACATCTCCCCTCTTCCCGTCTCAGCATGCTAGAGTTCCAGGATAACAGGCATGCGGGCTGCACCTCGATGGTAACTGGCCTTTTTAAACAAGCGGTAATGATATATTGATGCACTGAGATATATTGATACCACAATATTTCAACAAGAGGCAATGGTGTGTTATGGGGCTGGTCATGTACATGAAGGACAGCAAGGACTCGGGTGTGAAGGCTGGCAGGGAGACACAGAACACGCCTCCATGTGTCCTTGTGATGCTGTACGTGTGACATGGAGTGGCCTCGCCTGGAGGACAAGAAGGGTGCACCGCAATGAGCCTGATTTCATCTCCTCTGCTGGCACTTTAGCTTGAGCTCTTTGTTCTATGTTGGTCCAGCTCCTCAGCCCCCTCCTCCCGCCTTCTTCTCTCCTCCTCTTCCTTCTGTCCCCTCCCCATCTCTTTCTTTTTGTCCTTCCTTCTTGCCTTTCTCCTTTCTTTCATTCTTTTTCTTCTCTCTCTTTTTTTGTATTTTAGGGAAGGGTCTCCAGGATGTTCATGGTCTCACTACTAGATCAGATGCATAGTGATCTGCCTGTTTACAGTCTCCCAAGTGCTGGGATTACAGGCACGCCCCACCATACCTAGTCTCAATTGCCATCTCAACCCTCTCCGGGGGTGGGGCCAGCATGGCAGGCCTAGGGACTGGAACCCCAGCCCCTGCTTGCAGGTGCTTTAATCCACTGAGCTGGCTGTTATTGTTTTCGTTGTTGTTGTTCTTCTTCTTTCCTTTTTTTCTTCTTCCTCTTCCTCTTCCCCTCTCCTCCCCCTCCCCTCCCCTCTTCCCCTCCTCTTCCTCTCCTTCTTCCTCTCTCTCTCTCTCACTCTAAGTTGCCCAGGCTGGGCCGAATATAATAGTCCCAAGTTTCCCAGAGTGCCACACTTGCAGGCATGTGCTACCATGCTTGGCTAAGATTAGAAGATAAAATGGAATAATGGAAACAGAAAGCAGAGGAGGAAAAGAGGAAAAAGAAAAGGACAAACAGAACATAGACAGTAAGGTGGCTGATTGAAAGCTGAGCATATCCCTCTCCAAGGTACACAGTACCAGTCTAAGCATTCCAACTAAGACGCTGAAATGGTCAAACTGGACCAAAAAGCAAAGCAGCCCTATGATGCCTATACAAAGCACAATTTAAATATAAAGACATAGATTAAAATCAAATAAATAATAAACAAAAGTAAATAAATATTACATGATAAGGTCAATGAAACTTTGGCAGCTATATTAATTTCAAACAAGCCAGATTTCAGAACAAATAATATTAGGGATAAAGCATGTCATTTCACAGTGATAAAAGGGTCAGGCACTCACCAGTAAAGTGTAAACATCCTAGCTTTAGGCCCCTTCTAAAATCAGTAAAGATATAGAACTCCTGTGTACAACTCAGAACCAAGTTGGCCTAATCAATAGTGTTCAAAATTGATATTAATTCAAAATAGATCATTTTGAATACAAAATCAGATGCTATCCAACTTCTAAAGAAGAGACAGGGGAAAACTAGAAGCCTTGGTTAGGTGAAGATTTCTAAATAAGACACCAAATACATAAGCCATAGAACAATTTGATCAATAGCATTTCATGACTATTTAGGTCTGCTCTTTAACAGATATTGTATAGAGAATGAAAAGAAATCAAGACAGATAAAATATCTGCAAAGCTGGTGCAGTAAAGGACTAATATCTGGAAAATACAAGAAATCCTCTAAACATGATAATAGGAAGATCAACAATCTGTGAAACACCAGTGAAGGGTTTGAGAAAACATTTCTTTCTTTTTCTTTTTTTGTATTTTAGGGAAGGGTCTACAGAATGTTCAGGGTCTCACTACTAGATCAGACCACAGTGATCCGCTTGTTCACAGCCAAGAGCTGGGATTACAGGTATGCGCCACCATGCCTAGTCTCAGTTGCCATCTCAGTGCACCCCAGGGGCAGGTCCAACACGGTAGGCCTGGGGATTGGACCCCTGGCTCCTGCGCCTGCCTGCAGGTGCTTTAATATGCTGAGCTATTTGGCTGGCCCTGAACAAACATTTCATCATCAGTCCTTAGACAGATACAAGTCCAAACTGCAGTGCTAAGCAATTCCACAAGCATTGAAATAACCTAGAAAACACCGGCCCTAGTGATGTCGAGAGGGAGGAACTGGAAATCCTGTTTGCTGCTGGTGTAAGTACAGATCAGTAACAATCACTTCTGAAAACAGCTTATAGTTTCTATGAACAGTAGGCAAGGACTTTCTGAACAGAACTCCAGCTGCATAGGAAGTACCACCAAGAATCAACCAACGTGATCAATGTAGGAAGCCTCTACCCAGCGAAAGTGAAAAAAACCAACGGAGTGAAAAAAACGCCTGTGGGAACCATTTTTGCCTGCTATCCCTCAGAAAGAGGATCAAGATTTAGAGCATATAGCAAACTTGAAAGATTAATAGTCCCAGAATTGAAGATTTGCAATAAATAATGGGCAAGTGAAATGAATAGTCGCTTTTCAGAAAAACTACAAATGGCCAAAAAAAAAAAAAATACACAAAGAAATGTCATTAGGGAAATGAGAATTAAAACACCACTGAGATCTCATCTCACTCCCAAAAGAAGGGCCATGGCCAAGAAATCAAACAGAACAAATGCCAGAGGCCACAGGGAGGAACAGGAAGCTGCCTGCACCGTTGGTGGAAATGTAAAGTAACGCAAGCACTGTGGAGATCTGCATGGAAACGCCTCAAAACTAACTGGAAAGTCCACTTGACCCAGGTGTTACACTTCTAGGTGTAGTGGATTGGTACCTGGTGGCAACTTCTTACACCCAGCTGAATTAAACTAGCGTGGTTCTGGTGCAGGAGGCCCACCTGAGGGTTGCTCCCACAGCATAAAGGCAGAACAGAAGTTACCAAAACACTGTCTGGGATGCTGTTTGGGGAAGCTGTTGGAGCTGTTAGAAGCTGATAGTTCTTCTGGGCTGCTCTGCAGGAGGGCCTGGTCATGCTGGCTTTCCCGACGAACTCTGGAGAGCTCTGGTCCTCATCTTGAGCATCGCTTCCTAGCTCTAGTTTGGGTCCCTCAGCTGCTAGCACAGACCCTTCACCCTGCTGGCACAGACTTCCCAGCTTCCACCACTGACCTCTGGGCCTTTCCAGCACAGATCTGTGAAGCGGGCCTGCGTGAGACTTTGTCGTGGGCTCCAGGCCTCCAGTTGGACTTGTGGGAGGCGCTGCTATGAGCTCTAGGTTTCCAGCTGGACTCACGCAGGACATCAGGATCCAGGCCCTGGGCTGGGTTCTTTGGTCTTTAGTGTGAGCAGATTTTTGTACTTCTTGTATATGATCTTGGGTGATTCCTTATAATATTATAAAATTTGTCCTATATTATATTGCTCACCTTATAAAAACCCCAAACCTCAACACTTGGTATCTTCCCAAAAAATGAAAATATCACGCTACAGTGATCCGCACACACAGTGCTTATAGCAGGGCAGCTCACAACGGCTAAATCCCGGAGGTGGCTGCGTGTCTGCCCACGGATGCATAGATGCGAGCTGTGGCCTTCAGAGAAGGATGAGCCTGAGTTACCTGTAGGCAAACGGGTGCCCCTCGGGGCTGTATTGCCAAGCGAAACACTTCGACTCCTACTAGCCACCAGCTTAGTTCTCATGTGGGAGAAACCCCGTGACGGATAAGAGGAAGTGGGGGTTGGACCTTGCTCTAGCAGGAGAGGGATCGAGAGTTGAAGGGAAGGAAGGGAGAGGGGACGAGAGACGGGACGGGACGCGGTGCGCAGGCGCCGGCTCCACAGGGCGTGCGAGCACCAGGAGCAGCGGACGCGTACTGATAACAACGAGGAAAAGGATGTCAATTGCCCTGACCATTTGGGACAAAAAAGATACACTGGCGCCTACCATGTCGTGTGGAATAAATTCCACTGTCGGAATTTATTTTCCCTGGAGAAGAGAAAGCATACACAGAACTGCACATAAATGTTTACAGCAGCTTAATTTGCAAAAGCTCAAACCACAGGCAACTGCATGTCCTTCAGCAGGTGATCTAATAAGCGAATATCAATGTATTCACAGTTCATCAAAGAAAAGGAGAAGGCCCGTGTTATGTGCGAGAACGCGTGTGCATCTCGCAAGCGCAACGCTGCATAGATAAGCCAGGCGGAAGACTCCTGCGCTGTGCGACCCAGCTTGCTGAACATTCTAGGAGGGCCGCGGGATGTACAGAAGCACAAAGCACGTGACAGTGTGCTGCAGAGGAGGCACTGGGGGCGTGCGGGAGCAAGAGTGGGTCGCTAGGGGACAGGGCAGACCTCATACAATGATGCGTGTGGTTTGATGGTGGCGATGTTTACACACACATAACACCGCCCATTTTATGATTTAAATATGTATATTTCATTGTGTGAGCATCATAGATGAATAAGTGGCTTTTGAAACTAGAGATTTTGTGTTTGCCTCCCAACAGTGCATAAATAAAAAGTGAGCCACTGGGAAAGTGAGGCTGACGTGATTTCAGACATCTGACCCAGCTGTGGAGGCAGCCAGAGGTGATGACTTCTGCCCTCTCTGCCAGCTACAGTGTGGCCAGGTGGGCCGTGGCACCTACAGCTCCTCCTGCTGGCCTGAATGCCACCCAGGCCTGGTGGATACCACGTCACAGCTGGCTGCACTCCGACCTTGTCATCCTGGCCCAGCCAAGAGGACCTGTGATTCGGAGGGGCCACCCCCTCTGCCTGGGTGCTATGAGTCTGCCCCGGTTGTTGCTGAACTGGGGTCTCATCAAGGTCCTTGAGGTCCGAAACAAAGAACTGAGTAGGAACCCCGAGACTAGCGGATCAGATGTGGTCACCCAGGGCAGGGACTTAGATGAAGAGAAGAGACAAGGTGCCAGGCTGAGGGGCGAGGAGGAGGCGCTCAGGGCTGAGGAGCCGGGTTTCGAGGGTTTCAGGTTTCAGTGTCTGGGCCGGGCTTGAAGTTTTGGCCTGACTGAGGCCTTCTAACTTGTGACCTTGGAGTTTTCCTGCCCTTGAAGGACCTGTTCTGGTGTCCAAAGCCCAAGTGGGGTTCGAATCTGCATACCAATGACACGGTGACTAGGGCTGGGGTCTCCGAGGGGTACCAAGGTGGTCCAGACCTCAGGTGGGTGCATGCCTGGGACTTGCTTCGTTGAAGTTGTGCTGAAGCTGCGTTCGCTGGCTTCTGTCCTTAGTCCTGGAACAGGTGCCAGGCCAATGCTTATGTCAGGGCCAATCCACGCTCAGGAAGTGGGCACCAGCCTGCCCTCCTTTTTCTCTCCATGTGTTTCCTTGGTTACCGGATGCCTCACATTGAGCCAAGAAAGTAGATTCCAAGGCAGCCGGAGCCTCCCTTCCTCTCCGGTCTTGCCCATAGCTGCCTCCTGCTTCCAGGCGAACACACAGCTTCCCTAGGAAACCCGCACCCACTCGAGCCAGGGTGGGGCCCAGGCTGCCCGGAGAAGCCCCCTTCCGCCACCCTGCACAAGAGCAGGTGGCCAAGAGCCTTCAGGGGCACCATGTCCAGGTCCTCGGCCCATCCTAGAGACACTGCAACTCTTCTTGGTGCCAGCACAGCGCCTGGCTCCAACTCAGCCATGGGTACATTTGTTGGCTGGGTGAGTGGGTGTGTGACGTAAATATTTTCCAGGTAACGCCGGCTCCTATTGAGTTTGGGAGCAGACTGGTTTACATAAATTCTAAGAGGTTGCTGAGAGCCAGTGGCCTGCTTTCTCATGCAGCAATGTTCCCTGACTCAGTCTACTCGCGGACTCTGGCTCATACTGGCTCCTGGGCTCATCGAAAGCCCTTGTGTCCCTGCACTAGGACCGCTGTGCAGCCTAGCATGGACACATGGCTTTCACCTTGGAAATGGATTTTCTTGCAATTTCAAAGGCTAAAGTACAGGAGTGAGTGCTGGCAGGGCTTGTTTCTTCCAAGCTTCTCCCCATGGCTCACAGATGGCCATCTTGTCCCCTTGTCCTTGTCCTCTTCTTTTTTTTTTTTTGGTGGAACCAGGGCTTGAACTCAGGCCCTTGTGCTTGCCTGGGAAGCACTTATTCCACTGAGCCATCTCCCGGGCCCCCTTGCACTTTTCTTTTTTCCCCAATCTCCTTTCTTTAAAAGGACTCTGGTCACATGTGCTAGGGTCCATCCTAAGGACCTCTTGACTCACCTTTGGAATGAGGTCACATTTGAAGGTCGTAGATTTGGGCTTAATGTACACTCTGGCCTGTATATGTACCGTCAGGTTGCTCTGGTTATTGTTCCCATTGCACAGGTGAGAAAACTGAGGCCAAGAACAATCAAGGCATTCGAAGTCATTCCCTTTTTAATTTTTTTAATGATTTTATTGAGAATCAAATAGCAATGAGACAGTTTCAAAACCGATTAGTAGGACAGTTTCAATAATTAATGCATTACATATTGTTGTCTTAGTGGTTATTCATTGTACAAGATGCAGACATGATATCCCGTCCACAAACAGTATTAGAACAAATCTTTCTTTTCATTAAGAAAAAGTAGCTGTATATCCTGTTTTGCGTATACAGATACAAAATGGTTTCATTTGCATCCCCTTTTTTGTTTAGCTTTGTCAAAGATGGGTATTCCATTGTTGTTTAAATCTTATAGGTGTGTGAATTCAGCAAAATATTCCAAAATAGTCCAGTAGTCCATAATAGTACTGGGTTATCCATAGGACTGGCTATGTCAGAAGTTGTTGACTTAAACCTTTTACAGCTCAGCATATTAATAAGGCTTTACTTTTCATACGATGTTTTTATGCTTTTCTGCTGGATGGTTAAGACCAAGATAAAGCAAGACCTATATAATAAGAAATGCAGTTTTTGCATCTGACGAGGTCAGCCAGACCCCCTTCAAGGTCACTCCCTCAATAGCTATCAGAGCCTTGAAGCAAATAGCAGCGGCCTGACCTTCCCAGAACCCATATTGAGAATAGCCCTACGTATTGAGCGTAGGGAAAGCTGCTGCACATGCTCTCAGAGAAGGGGGGGTCCCAGGTCAGCGTGGAAGCCCACCCATCCCAGCACAGTTGGAAGGCAGCCCTCCAGGCTGCAAGACAGGCTGCCCCATCCCAGCACAGTTGGAAGGCAGCCCTCCAGGCTGCAAGACGGGCTGCCTGCAGCCCCTAAGGCCCAAAGCTGCGCTGGAGCCAGGAGGTCCACAACCTTGGCTCTGGAGCGCTGTCAAGCAAAAGCTAGGCAGGACCTTTGGTGCAGCCCTCCTGGGCCACCAGGGTCGAGAGTCAGTGGTGCCTCTGCCCACCGCAGGGACAGAAGACCAACAAGACCTCTGCACTAGGGCCACAATGAGATAAGGGGCTGCTCCTGAGATGGAACCAAGAACGACAAGAAGGATAGAAAAGTCATATGAACGTGCCACTGAGACCTTGGAATAATATATGGATTGTTTTAGGGCTTTTAATTTACTTCAACTTTCTTAATACACTATATTATACTACATAGATACAGGCAATATAATTTTAAATCACTGGAGGCTTTCTTTTGATAGTAATTAATTTCATAGCACAGCAATATTTCTCAGACTAACCCTCTCAGGCAGCCGAAAGTGATGATTCCTTTTGTTCCTCCACTTAAAATGCACTCAGGAACCCATCCATGTCTTTAAATCATTTTCTTCTGGCCCGTCTGCACCCCGCACAACACACAAGCTTGTCAGCCTTGAAATGCTTATCTCTAAATGTTCGCAAAAGAGCTCATGCAAAAGCTGGCCATGTCAAGGGTGTGTTCTCATTCCCCCTCTTTCTGTCTCTCTCTGTCTCCTTGTCTCTGTCTCCTCTCTGACTCTGTGTCTCTGTCTTTGGCTCTGTCTCTGTTTTCTCTCTGTTTCTGTCTCTCTGTGGCTCCAGCTCTCTCTCTCTCTCTGTTTCTCTCTCTCTCCCTGATTAAACCCAGGGCCTTGGCACTAAGCTACATTCGTAGCCCCCTCTTTTAAATTTTGAGACCATCTTACAAAGTCAGTAAGTTGCCCAGGCTGGGTTCCAACTTGTCAACTGCCGTCATCCTGCCTCTTCCTCCCAGAGGGGTGGGACTGTAGAAGCCACCACACCCAGACAAGGAATACTTCTCTGTCCATATGATGCCACTCAGCACACATTTAGGAGCTGTCCTCTGTGTTGGGAATGCAGCAGCGGGAGTGTCCTTCCTGTGGTGGAGCTTGGTTGGGGTCAGCTGGGCATAGCCCCTGAGGTGGACACCCACCCTCCTGAGGAGAGCAGCTCCTGCAAGTGCAGTGCCTGTGTCCATGAGGAAGGCAAGGGGGTGTCCCTGGGGTGGTGGGTACTGAACAAGTTCTCTGAATCCCATGTTCCAGGTGGCCTCAGCCTCAGGGACAGGGGCTATGTTGGGCAGCAGCACCCTTGTCTAGATTCTCCCTAGAGACAGTGACACAGTCCACACAACATGTAACCCAAAAGGGACGGAATCTTCATGTCAACATGACAGCATCACTTTGAAAAGGAGTTTGGTTACCATGATGGTAACCAAAAAGCCAATTATAAGCCATAATATGATATTAATAAAATCCCCCAAAGGCCCTCGAAAGGGGTCTATTCACCCATTGAGCAAAGCTATGAGCTCTCTTGGCTCTGTCTCCTGGAATCCTGGTCTGGCTGCTGGATGGAAATGGACAGACAGGGCCACCAGAACTTCTCCCCTAGCTCGAGGTTCTGTGATGGAACCCAGCCCAAAGTGACAGCCTTGAGTGCTGGGACAGTTAGGAGGTGACTAGCTCCGGAGCACTTTTCTCTCCTGAAGTGAGAAGGGCTTTCCAAGTGGCTGGCCCCCTGTTGGCCTCCTGCCATGTGGGGTCCCAGCAAAGGGTGTGCTCTTAGAAACAGATTTTGATTCTGCTGGGATCTTTGGCTGTCTGGCTTGGTTTTGGAGACTGGGCCTTGCCATGCGGTTCAGGCCAGCCTTGAACTCACTATGGAACCCAGGCTGGCTTTGAACTTGCGCTGACCCTTCTGACTCGGCCTCCAAGCGCTGGGATTGCAGGCATGTGCTACCCCCCAGCCCTGCTGGGACCTGGATGTTGGACTTGCAACCTCTGTAAGTGTAAGAAGTCCAGTCTGCCCTCCTCCTGCTGGCTGGGACCCTCACCCCACTGCTGCTGTGGAGGAGCTTCGACTACATGGTGAGGCCCTGCCTCAAAAACCAAACCAAACAAACACAAATAAAGCCTGCTTCATTGGAAGCTGGCTTGTACTCATAGGTATCATGTACAGAGTGAGAGGCTGCACACATTCCTTATTCCTGAGTCTTCTAGGCCATGAGCTCTGAGCGGTGCGGGTCCCTGCTTCCTCTCTGTCTGCTCAGGAGCTCTGGCTGGTGCAGTGGATAGAGCTGCTTCCCCCTCCAAGGCCCCCACACTACCACTTTTCTTTCATCCCCTGCCCCTTGGTGCTCTGTTCTTGGTGACTACTCAAGACCCCTGATGCTCAAGCCTTGCCTTGGAGACATGAGGCACCTGATGGGTTATCCTGGCTTCTTTTTGCCAACTCTGTCTCTGTTCCAGGCTCCTCATTGGGACATTTTCACCACCTATGAGTGATCACCTGCTACCGCTGTAGTTTTTAAATGACACCTCCCTCTGTTTCTTTGGGGGGCACAGCGCTTCTCCTCAGAGCTCTTGAGTACCTGAGTGTTTTCACTTCTTCAGGAATGAGGTCTCCACTTAGGAGTAGGGCTGCTCCCCTTCCCCACTCAGCTTCCCACCTTATCTGGAGCTGTGAGTGTACGCTCCTGCCCTCCTCCCCTAGGCACCGTGCCTGAGGGGCAAATCCTAAGCACAGCCTGGCCCCTAGGGAGGTGCAGCAGGGCGCTTCCTGCTGTGGCTTCTCTGTTTCTGTCTGTCTCTGGGGAAGACACCTCCTTCTGCAGAGAGGGGAGGACAGGGCTCAGGGTTCAGCAGGGAGCCCGGAGCACCCCACTTGGTTGTGCTGGGACATCTGTGCCCCTGCCCCTCCCTGTCTCATGCTGGCCCTGTGGGTAGTGGCAGGGTTGCTGCCTGCAGCCTTGTGTCCCCATTTTGTCTCTCTGTAGGGATGGTTCAGTTTCTCTTGAGGACTGAATATATTTCATTGAGACTTTATTTTTTTATTTTTTTATTTTTTTGTCTTTTTTGAGACAGGGTCTCACTATGCAGTTCAGGCTGGCCTTAAGCTCACTTTGTAGCTCAGGCTGGTCTCAAACTCACAACAATCCTCCTGCCTCAGCCTCCCAAGTGCTGGGATTACAGGCCTGCGCCACCACGCCTGGCTCTCATTGAGACTTTAAAACAATTCAGCGAATATGTACTTTAGAGGTATTTGTTAGGGCTCTAAAGTAGAGGTGGAGAGTGGGATTCCTGAAGGAACTTTCTTCCCCTACCTCTGCAGCCTTGCCTTGGGCCCTTCTTCCTCCACGCAGTCTGCATGGCAGAGACGAATGCCGCTCTGAGTCCTTGCTCCAGCGTGGGTGTCTTCCTTCGCCTGCACATCGAATCTTTCTCTTTCTTTGCAGGAAGAAGGCTTTGCCTAGCATTGAGTTTCACTTAGTCCTTGAGAGACAGACAGGAGTACCCTGGTGTTGGAAGAACGGGCCTTTGGCCTCCTGCGACACTGCCCAGAGTGAGGCCCAGGGCTACCTCCGTCTCTGCGTCGGGGCATAACGCGACCGCTCCGTTTGCTCCCCGCCTCGACTCGAGTATTCGCCCATGTTTCGGACACGTCGCCTTCTGGCTGAGCCCTAGGGCTCTGGTCCCTGTGTTCCTTGTGTACTCTCAGGTCCAGGAGCTTCTGGAGAGATTCCCTGGCAGTGTGCCCACAACCCGCGACTCTGAAAGCCCAGGTCACCTGTGCCATGCTCTGTCACACCCAGGAGCTTGCAGTGTGAGGTGCAGACCGCTAGGCATTCGTCACAGCCCAGATCCACAGGCCGTGAAGACCCCTGGGAAGCCAGCGTGGCATTATGCATAAGGACAGCAAACGTTCTGTGATCAATCGCACTAGGAAAATGTTGGCTTGGTGCTGATTCTAGACATCTAAGACTAACAAGATAAGAAAAATATTTAAATTTTCTCTGCCTTGTTGGGGGCTTCTCACAAGGCTTCTTCCAAAAGACCCACATACCTCATGGACATGAAAAACTAACTTCTATGTTTCATTTTCTTATAAAAAAGAAACATTTGTTATGGATAGAGATCTAAAATTAATACCTATCAGGGCTGGCCAAATAGCTCAGTGGATTAAATCACCTGCAAGGAAGCACAGGGGCTGGGGGTTCGATCCTCGGGGCTGCCGTGCCAGCCTGCCCCTGGGGTGCTGAGATGGCAACTGAGACTGGGCTGCTGGTGCGTGCGCCTGAATCCCAGCTCTTGGGAGGCTGTAAACAGGCAGATCCTACGAGTCGGATCTAGTAGTGAGACCCTGAACGCCAAGTAGACCCTTATATAATTGATAACTGTCCGTACAGGGTGTAATATACATGTGTGTTGCACATATTTTTATGTATTTGTCATGAAGTTTCTTCAATTGAAGTTTTATGTTTCCCTCAAAACTAGAAAAAATTAGGAGAAAGCGAATGTGTCAGGGGCTTGCCAGCAGCTAATCTGCGGAGCTTATCTTCCCAGTGGTGTAGCTGCCGATGGCTGAGAGCTCGCCACGCTTAGATAATACGCTGCATTTTAATAATTTCCGTGAAAATCATATCTAAAGACCGAGAAGGGGAGGAACTTAATTACCAATATTAAGCTAAGTGGGAGACACTCTGCACAGCTTTTCTGGTGCTCTTCATACTCCAGAGGGCTGAGGAGGTGGCATAATGCCCACTCTGAGCAAAATGAGGCACTTGTCCTCATGAAGATGGAGTCTCGTGGTAAGAGGGTGCAATTTGCCACAGGAAAAGTGGAAATGAGTGCTCAATCATTTTACTGCACTTATTTTTGACCATTAATAGAAAAACACATTTTAATGTGTCTCTGGTCATCTAGATTTCTTGTTGTAAATTGTCCTCTCTTTTAGGGCTTTCTTACGGATTTAGAAAAGCTTTGTATATATTTAAGGCTACTATGATATTTTAATTGATTAAAAAGTTTAAAGAAATGGCTAGAAGGAGTTCGCTGTCATATTTCACAATGTAAGTTTCTCAGTCTGTAATCATGGGAAGTGGCTCCAACTCAGTGTGACCCCACTTTCTGTCCATCCCAAATATTCCAATTGGTCATGTGTCCCCGAGGAAAAGCACATGGCTTTCTTATTTCTCCTTTCTGACATTTAAATCATTCTGAATTTGGCCAATCTACAAAAAAAAAGACTGGAAAAGAACCTGTCTCGGTGTCTTGCCATGAAGGGCCTGTGAGAGTCTCCCGCAGTGTCGCTGGCTTTGCACTCACAGCAGTGAGAGCTTGAGGCCTGGGAAGGCTTGATTCCTCAGCAGGGAGAGTTTAAGTGTCACAAGTGGAAGCTCCACCCCTTTCAGTCAGCCATGCAGTGTGACCGGACTGCCCAGTTGGCAGCAACCTTCCGAAGGCGCCTCAGGACACCTCAGGACACCTCAGGACACGTCTCCCGTCCGAGTCACTTTCTTTTCCTCCTCTGCAGACTCCTTGCTAAATCACACTTCACCACTTACTTCTCCCTGTGTGCTAGGAAATGTTTCTGGCGTAAAAACACACAGAGAAGTACAGGGCAAGTATCAGTGTGTCCCACTGTATCAGTCAGGGTTGTGCTAGAGGAACAAATATAATCCAAGATGTACAAATGTACTAGAAGTTACAAGATTGACTTACAACAGTCACCACAGTGTTGGATGAGGAAGCGTGTAGAGGGCTTCAGTCCAAGGTCTGGAGCTCACAGCAGTGTTCTGTGCAGGTCTGTATTAGTCGCTGATGGGTCTGTGAAGGGAGGGATGGAAGATTGAGGAGTGTGTGATGGAAGTCGGAAGAGTCTGCCGGAGGCCAGGAGACCACGTCCATGCTGGCTGTGAAGGCTGAAGTTCCTCAGAGGAAGTGGAGAAACCGTTCTTCCTCAGTCCCCTCTACACATTCTCTAAGTGCTGTTTCACTCTAGGGTGAGTCCCCCAAGCCCTAGGGCGGGGCCCTTCAAGCTCTAGGGCGGGGCCCTTCAAGCTCTAGGGTGGGGCCCTTCAAGCTCTAGGGCGGGGCCCTTCAAGCCCTAGGGTGGGGCCCTTCAAGCTCTAGGGTGGGGTCCCCTACAGCCCAGGGCATGGAATCACCCAGCCTATTCAAACTTCCAAGTTGACCACTGCACACCCAGCTTAGCCAACAATTACTAGGGGAGCGGGGAACAAACCCTGAATTCCTCCTTAGCGCAGAGAGCCTGCTCCCTTCCCTCCTGGAGGTAGCTGCTGAGGTGGATCTGGTATTTAGCGATTGCTCAAGTGACTTCATACTCATATTACATATGCGTGTGCCTCTTATTCCAGGCACAAACTGGTTGGCGTGGATTTTTAAATTTATGTAAACAATATGTGTGCATACCCAGCACACCATCTTTAGTAAGCTTTCTACACATGACTGCTTACTGCTGTAGCTCATTTCTTCTCACTGCTGCATAGTACCCCTTTGCACGACTTCCCGCTGGACTCCTCCTAGAAGTTTACCTCCCACAGTTGTTTTCCTGGGTGAATCCAGAAGGTGCTCTGTTTGCCCCATGTCTGTCCACACCTGAGGTCCTAGAGTCTTCTCAGAGAGGGGCACCTCTCACACAGCATGTGCCGCTCCTGTGGCTCTTGTTTGGGCTGTGCTGTCTCCTCTGCTTTGGTACCACTCTGTGCGGAGGCAGCGAAACTGACATTGCCTGCGAAGCCTGGGCCTCCCCGTTGGCCTGGGCCTCAGCACAGCGATTTCCTCCCAGTTGCAACCCAGTTCTTCTGCAGTGGCCCTGGCCTTTGGCCTGGTGACCTTTTGCCACCAAGACCAAAGATCTGCAGCAGCAAAGTCTGTCACCAGAAACATGTGCATTCCTGATATTTTAATCTTCACTCAAAGGCTGAGTTTTGATTTTTAACACAAATGCAAGCTTTTAGCATTAAGTTTGCATCATGAAGCTCCAGGCACTGGGGAAAGGGACTTCAGGTCCCAGAGGGCCTGGCTTTAGCCTGGTAATGTCTAGGTGATGCTTGAGCAGGCAATGGGTCAGGGGGAGCCGGCTCCAGCCCAGCCTGACTGGGAACAGCGGCAGCTCCTATGTCACCCTCAGCCTTGGTCTCTGTGTGTAAAGTAATTGTCTTTGAGGGGTCTCATAGAGTTTTACCTCATTTTTGAGAGCAGAGACTCCATGCACTGTCCTCTTTTGCAGTTCTCCAGAACTGTGTAGGTTGTGAAGACATTCATCCAACACTGTCACCTGGAAGTGAAGGAAAGCCATAGTCTGGCCATGGTGGGGCTTTCTGGGTCTAGTACCTCTGACGGCCCACAGTCGGGCAGATCAGGCGAGGTTGGCCCTTAGGATACAGCCTCTCCTCTGCCTGTAGGACCTGTCTGTATGTCTCAGCTTTGTCCCTCTTGGTCACCATCCTTGTTCAGTCCCACTACACACAGGTCACTTTTGGGGGAATTCTCTGAATTCTTGCCTTACCACAGAGCGGGCTTATCGCAGAGACTGAGAGATGCTAGGTGTCCAAACAGGAAAGGCACTTTCCAAGTTCTGTATTTTGGGAGGAAAATGGTATTAAAATAAGAGGCAGGAGCCAGCCACAGTGCTGCACACCTGTGCTTCCAGACAAAACTCTCTATCTCTCTCTGGCTCTCTCTTTCTCTGGTTCTCTCTCTCTCTCTCTCTGACAAAGAAAGAAGCTGCAGTGAAAAAAGCATTGAAATGAGTCCTGGCCAGGCTTCATGAGCACCTTTCTCCATCTCTACAGAGAAAGAGCATGGTCGTGCTCCTTGAGCTGTCCTCTTCCTCCCTGGGTCCTGCTCCTCTCTGGGCTGGATCTCAGGGGTTGCTCTGAGTGAGAGCGCTGCTGGAGCATGGCCGGCTTGTGGGTCGGTGCAATGCCCCACAGTCCTCCCAGCGAGAGGGTGAGCCCCAGTCCCCGCTGCCTGAAATGAGCAGCAGGTGTGAGGCAGCGTCCTCTGAAGCTGCGCTGCTGCAGAGGCCTCGCCTTGCCTCACCTTGCCTGCTCCAGCACTGGGAAAACTGCATCTGAGCGACCTTTTCAGTCAACTAGGGTAAGTCAGCATTTCCCACCTATCCTGAGTGGGATCCACTGCTCCAGGCCATCCGAGACCCCTACAGAGAAGAGAGCTGCTATTAACAAAGAAGTCTCCTTTGATACCCAGGGCGCAGAGCCTGAGCTGACCATGTGACAAGGGGCCTACATTTCCCAGCCCACCTGGTGGCCAGGTGGGGACCAGGGCCACAGGCTGCGAGCCCAAGATACCCTCCCCATCTTGGCCCCTCTCAAGCGCCCCTGTGTGCCCTTCCCTACTCTCTCCTCCTTCCTCATGAGCAAAGCGGGGCAGCAGCCTCTGCACTGCTGGGCTCTAGGTGACAGTAGCTAACCTTGAGGGCCAACCATGGACGCCTGGGGCCCCTGACGATCACCTACTTGCCCCTGCAGCTTGACCTGCCCAAGCCCCAGGGGCTGGTGGGGGCGGTTCGTGACAGGCCACTGTCTGGGCTGTGGGTCTGACGCTGGAAACCCAATGCCACACTTCCGCTTTCCCTTCATGCACGGTGACCAAAGGCAGCGGGACTCACGCCCTGTACCCCCATCCTTGAACCTTGGCTGAGTTCAGGGTCCTTGGCTTTGGTAGTGTAATATGGCTCTGGTGCTGTTTTGACATTGCACCCTTCAGGGGTGGATGGAAGCCAGGGATGAGCAGGTCAGTCCTTCTGCACAGTGACCCTGGTGACAGAGACAGAAGGGCCCAGCACGCGGAGAGGGAGGGAGGAAAGGAACAAGCCTCCAAGCACTGCAGAAGTGCTTGAGTCCACAGCTGTGACATTTCTGCTAGGGCAGAACTCAGGAATAGTGAAGCGTGCCACTCATCCGTTTATTGTAGAATAAGTCATTTAGTAAACACTGAATAAAGCTGATGCAAGATGACGTTCAGACGCTGTGTTTCATGGAGCAGAGAGGGAGACTCGGCAAGCGTGCTGCCGCTGAGCTTGCTCCTGCGCAGCTTGCTCCTGCGCAGCTTGCTCCTGCGCAGAAGGGGAGATCTGGAAGCAAGCACCTAGTGGCGCTCCGAGGCCACTGGAGACGGGAGCGGCCTCTGAGAGTCAGGTCAGCAGCGGCTATTCTTTGCATCAACAATGTCCCCTCTGCCCTTTGCACGCCCTCTTCCTCACAGAGGGGAAGGAAGTGCCTCATGGCCACCTGTCACTGTCACAGGGACAGCTGGTCCTGTGCTGGGGCCCAGGTTATTCTAAGGCACAACAGCCCACAGCTGGGTGTGCTGAGGAGGAACTGCGAGGTGTAGGAAAGAGCTGGTGACTACGCTGACCACCAGATCCCGGCCGAGCAGCTCACTCCAGATGTCAAATCCAGAGCCCCACGGGTTTTGAAAACTGATGAATGGAAAATTCCACATCTGACATTGGGTGGTGTGTCCTGGCAGAAAGATTTATAAAATTTCCTTCAGGCTGTGTGCATAAGGCACATATAGGCGGGGATGGGGTGCACATCTGTGACCCCAGGACTTGGGAGGCTGAGGCAGGAGGATTAACATGAGTTTGAGGCCAGCCTGCACTACATAGCAAGTTCAAAGCCAGATTGGACTACACGGTGGGACCAAACACTGGATTAAAAAAGAAGAGGTGTGTACAGCTTCAGTGACCAGGCCCAAGGGAGGCTGCCCCGTGTGTGCACATCCTCCCCAAACCCTGATCAGTACTTGAAGTCTGCATCCTTAGTACTCAGGTCAGGGACACCCAGCCTGACCACACAGCTCCCTGCTGGCACTGGGCCCTCTGAGCAGGATCCCTTGGAACCCTCCGGATACCTCTGAGGCAGCCATCTGACACAAGGGAGGGAAGGGATACCCTTGGGGCACTTGGGTGAGTCGGAAAAGCCCTGTCTCAGTTGCAGACTTACAGTGGTGTTGCGAGGACGCTGCAGCTGGGCTTGGCCAGTGCCACTGCACCCTCTCTGCCCTGTGCCAGCAGCCTGTCCCTACTCAGTCCGGCATCAGCGGGACACATGTGTCCTCAGCGGAAGGCTGGGGGCCGTCACATATGGGTGGCAGCAACCCAGAATGGTGCAGGCCACAGGCTGTGGGGCCCAGGGGCCCAGGCTCAGCCCAGGTCAGCTGCTGGGAGGCACAGTGTTGTGTCTCCTTCTGCCTATGGGGACTCCAGACTCAAGACTGTGGCTTTGGGCTACAGTCGCCCTGGCAGGTGCTACAGCAGAGGAGAAAAATGCAGGGCGGGTGCCCCAGATTGACACCTCTGTAGCTGTGCTACACTCAGGGAGCTGGAAGCCATGCTCTCCGGGACAGCTTCACTCGCTGCGGAGCTCCATAGCCCGAGACACTACCTCCTCTCACAGGCCAAGGTGACAATGTGCGTGTCCTGAGGAGAGGGACCCACATCCCGGCCAGAGGCTGGGTCTTGATGCTCTACCCCAGACCAAGCCCCGGACGCCAGCTGCAGCTGTGCTCCAGGGCCGTCTGGTGACTCAGTCCTCCGCGCTGCCATCTGCAGGATGCCAGAAGAATAGAAGGAAGCGGGCTTGGCAGCCAAGGGTTTGGTCAGCCACGGAGCAGCCGCCGCACACATAGCTGCTGGAGCACAGGCGCCGGAGAGCGGCGGCCTTGTAGAGCTGAGCACCCTCCCATTAGGAAGGCGAGAGTGATGCCTGCCCAGGGGGGCCCCTTGTGTGTGGCTGTGCTGGCATGACAGCCAGGCTATGAGGGACAAGGGACACCTCAGGTCCCCTAGTGTCAGTGCAGTTGCTGCTCCCTGCCAGATCCCGACTCCATCCTGGCAGCAGGGGAGGTTCATCACGCTGCGGGACCCCTCAGGACCCTGCCCACGTCTGTGCTACACACACATGAGACAACTGCAGGTGAAGTGAAAGACGATGCCAGAGGCCACCGGAGCAACGTCCCCAGCGGGCGTGGTCTTGTGCCTCAGTGGTTTCTGAGGCTGTCAAGTGTATGTGTCCCCTGTGCTCCATGGTGAAGATACGGATCTAGGTGAACGGGTTGGTGGCAGGTAAGCACATGCTCCTACACCAACACTAACACCATGTCCTCTTCCTAGGGGGAAAGTCAGAGAGACCAAAGAGGGTGGTGTGGAACCATGAGCTTGCCTCTTCTGTGAGGGCCTAGCATCCCCAGGAGCAGCTCCAGACCCTGTCTAGGCACCCCTTCCCTCTCTGGGTCCCCCTGAAGCACCCCGTCCCTTACTTGCTACATGAAGGAAGACAGGGAAGTGTCACACCCAGGACTCCCTCTGGGTAAGAGCTTCCCCCTGTGGTCTACAAAGGATTTAATTACAGTGGAACCGGAGATCAGAAAGGCCCCAGCGCCCATGTAGCTCAATGCCCCACTCCCTAGCTGGGGTGGGAGCAGCATGTTCCCAACCCAGACACTGGGCCACCTGGCCACTGCCACCCTGCCACAGAGTAGTACACAGCCCTACAGAAACCAGATGGCCCTCTCCTGGTGTCAGCGATCTGGGAAGGCAACAAAGGAGTCTGCTTCCGGGAAAAGACATCACCTCCTTCAGCTGCTGACAAAAGGGGTTGGGATGAAATTCACGAGGAAGGGACAGCCAGATAGGAACAGTGTATGCCATGTTTAAGTCAGGGACAGTGGCAGACAGAGATGTATTTCGTCCAGCTGTTTGCTCAGGACTCAGCCCTAATGCTATGGCAAACAATGCTCATTGTTTGAAGTCTTTATATTCTGAGGCTGTTCCCAGGCCTATCAGTTGGGAGAGGAGCAGAGCCCTGATTGTGTTTGTGAGCTGGGCTGGCCTGGCTGAGCCTCAGGAAGAGAATGAGATAAGTGCCGGGGGCGTGGGGGCCTCTTCCACTGGTTCCTGCAGGAGACCTGAGCACTGGAGTCTTTCTGCGCTGCCCAGGGTCCTGCTTGCAGGAGACCAGCTGGGACTGTTGGGCCCTTTCCAGAGCACATCCTGGCACAGAGGGCAGGTGGAGGAAGAGGAAGAGGAGCGGCTTCCTGTCTGTGTGTGACGCCCCAAACAGGGCCACTGGCCCAGGCAGGAAAAAGATGGCCTTCCCTGATAGGAGTGCTATTGAATTGTTCAGAACAATAGCCGCAGGTCTTGGGGGAAAGCATTATGGGAAAAGGCCACGGTGTGATTCGGATCTGCTCAGAGCGAGAGCTAAAGGGTGGATGCCGAAACTGTGGTTTTGAATACTAAAATTAGAGCAAGCTTGGAATTCACCTCTGCAAATATTTGTTGGGATTTCTGAAATAGCTGAGGGCAAAGTGCAGCTATACCTGAAGAAGGAAGGGAGCAAATACACTCCTGGTGGAATGGTTCTTCTTGATAGCACAGAGAGAACCTACTGAGGAGGAAGAGGCCCAGTCAGGAGGAGAGAGGTGAATTTAGGGGAAGGCCAGAAAACCCAAGGAAGCCAGCCACCGCGCCTCTCTCATGTGATGAACGGGGCCCAGGCGTCTTCCTCCAAGGCTACACGGTGTGCAGATGGCATTGCCAGTCCTAGGCTGGCTTCTACTCATGGCACAGGGGCCCCAGGACAGGCCCCCCAGGCTGGCAGCTTCCCAGGGGTGTGGTAGGGGTCGAGCTTGGGGAAGGTGAGGCGAGCTGCAGCAGCACTCAAACCCAATGGGCCAGACTGGAGGCAGAGCCCAAAGTTCAGGGGTGTAGGAGTCAAGAAAGCCGGGTGCAGACAGAAGTGTGGGCTGGGCAAGGTGCCAGCAGCAGGTTGTCTCCTGGGGCTCCGGGGTGACAGTCATGGGACTTTGACCCTGGCCCACTATTGTTCTTCCTCTGTGGTGAGGTAACTGTGCCTCCAGGGAACTTTGAGGAGCCCATGCTAGTGGATTATGTCATCAGCCGGAATAAGAAGTGTCCTGCTGACTGGTGGGCATGGCTTCCGATGGTGGGTCTGCTGAGGGTGGAAGCCCCATCCGGGGTGGATGGCACCTACCAATGGGCCTGGTTGGAATAAACAGCGAAAAAAGAGGCAAGGCCCCTCTGCTGCTTCGGGACTCCAGGCCTCAGCCTTGCCTGGGACGCCCTTCTCCGGGCTCCTGGCGTGGACTCACTTGGGGCTGCAGGCAGCGCCAAGCCTTGCGCTGTGGCTGGATCCCCAGATCCCAGCCCAGGCTCCCCCGTGGCACTCTCCCATCCGGCCCTGCAGGCGGCATTGGAAGGCTGCCTTGTTGTTCTTCTACCCTGCTCTCCTAGCGAGCCCTAACAAACACATCCTTTTCAGGTGTCTTCATTAAGGTGTGGAGGACGTCATGCCACAGGGAGCCACGCATACCCGTGCTCACGGCAGCACAACTCAGAAGAGCCAGCCCTTGGAGGGAGCTTCCGTGTCCATCCGCAGATGCTTGGAGGAAGAAAATGAGACATTGCCACACAGTGGATGGGCTGGGTCACAAAGGAGGCCAAAGTCAGGCCATCTGCTTGAAAATGGGCATATCCTGAGACCATGGTGTTACGTGAAATAAGCCCCATGTCCAAACTTAAACATTGCGTGGTTTCTTTTACATTAGAAATCCAAAATACAAATATTGAAGAGCAAAATAAAAGGTAAGAGGAAGTGGGGAGGTGGAGCTTTCATAACAGGGAAGGGGCCCAAAAGAGGGACAGTGGATAGAGGAGGAAGAAGACATGGAAAGCATTCAGATGTGTTGCCCACCTGCACTGAATCCCCAGTGAATGCAGGGACAAAGTGCCACAGACAAATAAATAAATAAATAAACTTGACCCTCCCCCCAAATATAACAAGGAAGAAAGAAAGTGCAGCGTCTCCTAAGTGTAAGCACCTCTGGGGCTCATCTGGAGGCCAGGGAGCCCCAGAGACCAACTGCTGCTGGGCTGGCCGTGGTCTCCATTCTGCAGGAAAGAAATGCCTGCCCCAGAGAAAGCCTCTGGCTGTGCAGCACTGCAGCACATCCCCCTGGAGGCTGGCTGGGGACAGTGTGTGACCTCAGGGTGACAAAACCCCAGCTCGGGAAACCCCAGGGTCACCGCAGGGCTGAGGCAGGGTGCAGGATGTGGAAAGCAGGGTCTTTGCACAAGGGAATTGGTTTCATAATCAAATGAGAGCAAATGCTCCGGACAAGCCACGGCCACACTGGTGGCCAACAGTGGCCGCTCATCATTGAGGCCCCGCATTTGGGTGGGCTGCGCAGAATCTGCAGGGACCCAGGCCCTAAGGCCCTGGATGTCTCTTCCACAGTGCACATGCCAGCAGGCTACTGTGGTCAGCTCACGCTGAAGTTCCCCTTCCTACACGTGCTGGCTCCTGCCTTCTCACCTTCGTCATCCCCACCAATGTCCTCCTCAGCCTCCCACCAGCACCCCACTTTCCCCCACCAAGACGGCGCTGACTCCTGGGCCCCTCGGCCTGCAACCTGCTTCCCAGCGGTGCCTGGGATGGCATGCTCTCTGTGTAGACGCAGCTTTCTTCACATAGAACCACATTTCCCTCTTAGTAAGACCAGATCTTACATTAAGTTTTGCTCCTTCTTTTCAGGGCAGCCTTTTTGAATGAGAAAAACTCTACATTTATTCATGTCCAAAAGTATACACTTCTTCATGTGCAGCAATCCACATTTATTCCAGTAGTTGTGCCATGGCTTCTGGAGCATCAGCCCAAGCCCTAGCCTGGACTTCCTGCGGCTCCACCTGTAGAACTGCTGGGCCCAATCTGTCAAGCCCAGCCACGGGGTTCTCTCCAGGTGAGGACTTATTTACAAAGCTCATAGAGCATCATTATGACACGTGACACAGCAGAGTGTGAGGGGTCTCGTAGACACTCGGACATCTGTTAGGCTTTCAGAAGTGGCAGAGAAGCAAAAAGTAAAAGCAAGGAAGGCTGGCGAGGAAGCTCAGCAGACTAAGCACCCACTTAGGCAAGCGCAGGGGTCAGGGTTCGACCCCTGGCACCGCATGCCACGCTGGCCCCACCCTTAGGGTGCACTGAGCCGGCCACCAAGTCGGCATGGTAATCAGGCCTGTAGTCTCATCTCTGAAAACAGGAGGATCGCGAGGAGTCAGAGCTGTGTAGTGAGACCCTGTACCAAATACATTAAAAAAAAAATCGTAAAAGAAAAGGAGGACAAGGCCTTCACGAGCAGGAGGGGAAGGTGGCAGGGAGCTGGGCATCCCTAGCCTGAGACAGCAGGGAGGCGCAGACTTCGGACAGGGAGGGGGCTGCCTGGTGTGGGTGGAGGGGTAAAGGGAAGCTGTATCCAGGGTGGAGTGCGGAAGGACTGGGAGGATGAGCTGTCGTTTTGGGGTTCAGCCGTGCTGGATCAGGGCCATGACAATTCGGCTCGTACTGGGCCAGAAGCTGTCACCACCTGGCTGCCATCAAGAGCACATACTATTTGCGCATTGTGTCCTGTGCTCTGATTAATCATTTGGCAGTAAGTCTCTAATTCAAATAGTTAATCATACTTTGTATTATCATTTAAGTATTAGTGTTAATATTATTTGTATTATTCTTGGTTGTCATGGATATATGAAACTGTCTCCATCTCAACAACCATCTTTCCTGGGGCTTATTTTAGACCCTAAAAATCATGTAGGGCTCATTTTCCACATTGGTCTTATTTGAGGGAACTATGGTCATTGCACACAGCTGTCCTCTACAAATGATTAGCATAGGTCTCCTATTTTTATTTAATACACAATTCTCCCATGTCAAATTTTCCTTTTCCTGCTTTTCCACTTTCAGTAGACACATAGAGCAGTAAATATTTTACTTTCTTCTTTACATATCTATAAGAAAAGTGACAAATGTGGGAAGAAGAGATCCATTCTCAGTGCCACCCCAGAAAGGCTTTATTTAGTAAAGGTGGGAGTGCGTCACAAGGCAACACAGCCCCCAGCAGGGGCCAGCAGACGTGCGCTTTAAGATACTTCAGCACATTAGCGCTATGCATGTGCTTGCACAGCTCAGTTGTAATCTGTCTTCCAGAACCAGTTGGTTAGCCTTTGAAGCACTCTTCAGATTAGAAACCTGGACCCCAGAGATGGCAAGTCACCATTTTAAGAACTCCCAATGAGAAGCCGTCTTTTGTGGACGCCTCAGCATTGTTCTCAAAGTCGCTCTGCATGGCCCATGGACCGTGCTAGGCAGGGTGACGTAATCCTGACGTGGTGTCTCTGCTCCACACCCGCCGTCCAGCTGTGCAGATGGCTCCACTTCATCTTACAGAGCAGAGCTGCACTTGGGTCTCTGGAGATCCCGGGCCCTGTGGGTCAGCGCCTGAGTAAAGAAGGATCTTCAGGAGCATTTTGTGGTGGCTGTGGGGATGGAGGGGTACAGAGCACATAGAGCCCCCACGCACACACAGGGTCCTCCTCTCTCCCCTAGTCTTTGGATTCCCTTCTCTGCCAGTGCCAGAAAAACTCAAGCATCTCACCTTTCTTGGGCCACTCTTGGGTCCCCTTTTTGGGCCAGCCACAGTAGGAATCTAATAGAGAGTCTCCAGTGGCAGCAGTTCACACACAAAGCCCAGAACCTCTGGTAAGGAAATTTGGCTTTGGTTGCACCTTCTTAGCCGAGCATCCTTAGAACTTGGTCCCCAGTTCTTTTCTTTGTGCATCAGTCCACTTTCTGTTACCATAACAAAGTAACAGAAGCTGCTCTGGGGCTTTGCAGGTTGTGGGTTCCTGGCAGGCAGAGCATCCAGGGGCTGTGGCCCCATGTGGAGCCTCCACGGAATCCTGCTTTCTGGAGTGTGGGAAGCTGGTCATCAGGAGCTGCTGCACCTTCAGATTACTGCAGAGCAGGGTGGGGTTTAGAGAGACTCTGGGCAGAGACCAGCCTCTGGGAGCTACTCATTAATGTTCTAGCCATGGGAGTCCTAGCAGAGTCGCTGGCTATGGCGGTACCAGCCACCGTGTGCTGCAGGGCCCAAGGGCTGGGAAAGAGAGGCTGTGCTGCCTGTGTTAGGTTTCTCTAAAGTGCGGCAGAGAAGCAGAAGTGAAAGAAAAGGACGGCAAGGGCTTTCCTGCCATCGAGCAGGACAGGAGAAGATCGATGGCACAGAGTTGGGAGGTCCTCTGCCCTGAGACAGGGGGCTTAGGCTTCATGGGCTTTTGCTAGGGTGGAGCTTGGGGGCCAGTCTAGTGACACACAAGGAGCTGGGAAAGGTAAAAGGAAGTTGTATGCAGGGCTGGAGTGGGGAAGGAGGGGAAGTGGTCACTGGGAGGATGAGCTGTCGTTTTGGGGTTCAGCCATGATAAATCAGGGCCATAAGTTAGCAGTTTGCACTCGGGCCAGAACCTATCAGCCAGAGCCTGGGAGCAGCCCAGAGGCTGCAAACAGGAGCCCTTCGTTGCTGTCTGCCGACGGAGCACAGCCACATGCCAGCCAGCAGCGGCGAGGGCCCTAGGAATCACTGCACCACAGATGAAAGGCAGACTGGGGAGGAGCCGCACACCGAGAGATGACCCACCTCCCCTGGCTCCTGTGAGTGTGCTGGTGTGGGCGGTGGCCCGGATCGTAAGGGTCTTGGGAGTGATTTCCTCTTGATGCACTGAGAAGGCTGTAGGCATGCGATTCTGCCCCCAGGGACCTTGCGAAGCCAGCAGCCAGCTCTGGGGAGAAACACCGTTGCTGTGGTCCTTGCTCGTCCATCTTCTCGCCTAGTGTTGGACGATACCATTGCCTGATCCCACCAGGAGTGCTGGGCTTCCTCGGAGAACAGTTTTCTTTTTGTGTCTAGGTGGTCATTCTCAAATGTTCTTCAAAGCATTCTCAGAGAATTGGGAGAGGGAGGACTCCGTAGACGGCCCACGATAGCTGGTGCGAATGTTCGCCCATGCCCCAGTGAGTGTTGACATTTTACAGTCTAGTTACATTTGCCCCAAAGCCCTGGTATCAAACCTATGGTTTTTAAAGAAGCTTTGCACATGTGTTTGTAGACATTGGAAAGTGGGTTCGGCTCACATTGCCGACAAAATAAAAGGCACCTCTGTAAAACCTCAGGCAGCTTCCTTAACTTCTTCACCCTTTCGTTCTCTTACCTACGCTCCCTAGGTCATGCTGGGATGAAGGAGTATATTTTTAAACAATGAACAGCAACCAGACACATGTGTCCGTGTACTGTGTGCATTGGTAGCTTTTCAAAAATGGAGTAGGCACCTGCCAGCCCTGCACCTTCAGCCACTTTGCCTCTCCTTCTCTGTCTCCCAGTCTCCCTGCTGCCTGTTTTCAGTCCCATGAGCTAATCTAATCCACAGGGTACAGGAGTTACACTTGCAATAAAAATGCACTGCAGGGAGCAGCTCCACCAGCAGCTGCCTAGCGCCTATGTTCAGAGCCTTCAGGCGCCTGCTCCTCCACACCAGTGTCCTCTCCTGGCCTCTGCGGTCCAGCTGTGCCCAGGCACAGCCAATACGTGCTGCTGCCACTGGGCTCTCAGAGCTGACTCAGGCCTGTCTCATGCACTTGTGTGGACACAGCAAACATACCAGCTTGCCTGAGTCTCTGAGCCAGTTGCCTCCTCTGGACCATCCTTTCCTGGTGGAAATGTTTGGCATTGAAAGCACCAGAAATCAGGCCTAGTGGCTTCTGTTGGAGCCTGGGCCACTGGTTACACTGGTGGAGCTCTAGTGGGGCCTTTTGATTTTCCCTTCAGAGTGGCTGGTATTGGCCCTTGGGCGGCTGAACCTTGCATGCAGACAGTGTCTTCAGGACGCAGCTTCCTCTTTGTCTCTGGTCCCTCGGGCTGCAACATTTTCACTGTGTGCTAAGCAGATGCCTTTCTGGGCTGACATGTCTGGCAAGAAAAGAGATGAAGTTCTCACTTCTGAGCTTTGCCTTTGGTAACACTGCTCACAAACCTCACACAACAGGGCCTGATGAAGGGGCAAAGCCTATCAATGAGGACTTCCTCAAAGGCTCTGGCCATAGCTGGCCCTGCCCAGGAAGGCCTGGAGAAAGCTTCCCTCGCATTGTGTACCTGGTTGTCCAGGCCCAGCATACTCAGGGAGGAAGGAAAATTGGAGGGAAGGAAGGAGTCCCTCGAATCCTGTTGGTCTTTTGCACCCTTACAAATACTAATCTAGTGCAACTGTGTGATTCTTCCTGGAACAAATCCCTAGGAGAAAACATCCACAGTCTCGTAACTTGGTTCAATCTCACCTTGACAAAGCACAAAGCACCCGAGCAGGACGAGAGCTCAGAATTCAATAGGAAGAAGAGAGAGAGATGACGCATCGCATAGAGAGCCACGTGCCTGGCCAAGTGAGAAGACACAGGTGTGCTTTTGCACAGTGAGGGTGTAAATTCTGAGGGGCTGCTTGAAGCTGTGCCATAGGATAGGAGCAAACAGAATATCACATCCTTGTCCCACTGGATCTCATCTCTCTCTCTCTCTCTCTCTCTCTCTGTCTCTCTCGCACACACACACACCCAGGAGCCACATGGAGGTGGCAACAGGCCACAGAGCGATGCTGTGGGGGTGAGGAGAGTGCGCTGGGTCTGACAAGCACCCTGGGAGAGCACTGTCCAGAAGGAGCCCCTGAAAGAAGCAGCACCCAGGCTGAGGACTGGAGGATGGGGGAGATGCAAGACTGCTCTGGGCAGAGGGGGACATGGACAGATGAGACCAGGGGACCTGCTGCAAGGATTTGGTGTGGGAAGTGTGGAGCAGGCTGGGAAGGCCTTCTGCACCATGCGATTCACCTGATTCTTACTTGGAGACACCAGGAAGATGAGGAAGGAGCTGTGATGCTTTTCTGACACCCTCCTCCCACCTGGAGCAGGCACAGCGGGGCAGACTGGAGCCAGACAGGCTAGCTACACACCAGGCGCAGGGGTCCGGGAGAGGAAGGGCAGGCGCCTGACAGTTGGAGCAGGATGTGAGGGGGTCTGAGATGGCGTTTGTAAGTCGGAACCACAGTGACTTGACCTAACTGGTGGAAGAGAAAGGAGCGGCAGGAGGCAGAGCAAACGTGAGTGTTGGTGTCTGGACATGAAGAAGACTCTGCCTTCTGACTCAGCAGTGGCTTGAGTAGGTTCCAAAGGCCTGGCAGGTGACTAAGGCGCCATTCTGGGTCTGACTGAGGGTGGCTGACACCCAGGTCAGCAAACTGAGGGGGAAGGCCCACGCAGGATGTTGAGGACACCAACCAATAGGCTTGGAGCCTGGATGGGTTCAAGGGAAAGAAGGAAACTTGTGCTGAAGGGCTCCAGGCTTCCCGGGCAGGTGTGCGTTCACTGTGATTACCTTGGACATTGGTCTCCATTTCCTCCACCCTCCGGCATGGAAGTATGCATGATTCTCCAGGGCACTTCTGGGCCTTTGAGCTTGGGCTGGGCTGCATCCTCAGGCCTTTTGCTTCCTTCTCAGGCTGAGCCTCTCTCTCTTCAGCTCACAGGGAAGCATTGTGGATGCTCCTGCCTTGGGCTCCACGAGATGCCTAATAAATCCCTTTACGTAAGGACCCCAATATTCATATTGATTCTGTCACTTTACAGAACCCTAAATAATATACATTCTTTTAAGGGAAAACAACAAGCAGATCTGAGGAGAGACTGCAGGACAGGTACTGAGGCTGATCCCTGAAGTGCTCCATTTAGCATGGCCCTAATGAGTCGCCTGGCCAGGCCAACTTCACAGAGACTTGGGGCTCCCAGACTCTCTCTCTCTCTCTCTCACACACACACACACACACACCCAGGAGCCACATGGAGGTGGCTTGGGTGTGGCACTGGCACGTGCTCAGCTCTGGCATGGGTTTCATGGGGGCACAGAGGGAGTCTGTGCAGGAGCGAGTGATCACATCTCAAAGCAGGAAGCTGAGGGGCAGCTTGGGGGTGCGTTCCACTTACAACAGATTTGCTCTCCAGAGAGCTGAGGTCCTGTAAGAGCCTCGTGGCTCCTTTTTAGGGGCACCCCACCCAGTGACCAGAGGACCTCCCGTCACATCAGGTACTCCTCACCATATGGCCACCCTGGGCACCCAGTTCCAGCGCATGGCCCTTGGGGGGACACCCTTAGAGCATCTGAACCAAAGCAGTTCCAGCAGATTGCAGTTCTGATCATGCAGTGAGGACGTCTTCCTGTCACATTGTGGCAGTGGCAGTCATAGGCTCTGAGGACTGCTGCTTCTGTCAGAGCCCAGTCTGCTACCTGTACCACAGCCCTCACCACTCTGACCAGGGGCCCTCAGGCAGCCCCACTCACAACAGAGGCTGCCCTCCCCGGGATAGAACGAGAGTTGGACCTGCGGCGCTGCCCGTGGGCGCTATGGCTCACCGGGTAACCTCACCGGGGGACCTCTGCACTCCTCCAGCTCTGGGCTTCTCCTCTCGCCCATCTGTGACATGGAGTCTGCTGACAGCTCCCTCAGCCAACTCGAGGTGCTCAAAGCGCTGGGGGGAGTGCTCTCCTTTGTGCTTAAAAATCGCCTTCCCTAAACACTCTCCAGGGCCTCTAGGGAAAAATAAGCCCCTGCCTACAGATGTGTTTATTGCAGGAAAAAACAAAAAGGGCTGAAGCAAACCTCCCCAGTTGGTCAGAATCTTAACAAGGGTGGTAATTCCTTTAACATTCAGAGGCAGCGTTAGCTGCATCCATAAACTAAACCTACAAACAACAGAAATAATAATAAAAAGAGACATTTATGCAGACATCGAACTAGGTGTAAAGAGACTCCCTTCCCTTCCTGAGCCGGGCTCTGTGACCCCAAAGGCCCAGCCACCTCCTGCAGCCCTCGAGCCAGCCTTGCCCAGAGGGCTGTGGCAACCCCTGTGCAGATGTTGTGAGGTGTCAGGTGCCTCCTGCTTTCATTCTAGATGCAGACAATGCAATAGTGTCCGTGGGAAATCACTCCTTGTGTGCATTTTTGAGTTTAAAACTTAATTATGAGCACAATATCTGAGCAGCATGCAGGTGATCCCAGCCTAGATAGACAGCTACACTCTAAAGAACCCTGCAAGCTCTAGAGCTGGAGGTGCAGTTGTGGGGGTGTTGCCAGACGGTGGGGACAGTTTCTGAATAAAGCTCTGCACAACCTCTGTCACAGGGACCAACAGGGCACTGGCACAAGTGGGGGAGAAATGATGACAACACTGCGTGTTCAAATTATGTCCTTTGTTATTCATCTCAAAGCCCTGTGTGCAGAAATTAAATATGCAGCGTCACTGGAGGTCAGCGTCTCTCCCCATCCGCTCCCATTTCACAGACAGGGAGAGAGGCCAGAGGTGGAGAGGAGGAGCAGAGCCTGCCTTCGCGCCTGCTTCCTACACTCAGCGCTGTGGTCAGAGCCAAAGCCTCATGCTGAAGCAGGCATGGTAGCAGCTCAGCCCCGCCTTCCACGGGACTCCGGGCTAGACACCCCCACCACCGGGAGTGGAGCGCTCTTTGGCAGAAGACCTCTGAGAAGCGGGGCTCCCATCTGCTCTTTGTGGACATTTAATATCTCTGAGAGATTTCTGCAGAGCAAAGTTGATCCCACGCCGCAGGCTGTGAGCTGTTCTGTCCCTGGCTGTGGTGCACCAGCCTTGAAGAGTGGATCAACAGCAGGTCAAGTGGCATCTGCAGGCTGACGCTCAGACAGGAGCAGGCATGGGGCCATGCAGGACGGGAGGGAGGGTGGATGTGTGCCAGTCAGCAGCCCATTTGTGTCTGTGCAGCTTTGATTTTGCAGGAGACCAGGCCTCCCCCTTCAATGGTGGAAAGCAGAGCATGCTTGCCTGGCTGTAGCTTGATGCTTTTAGTTAAGGAATAGTCAAAGGGGCAGGGCTACAACTCCTTGAGTCATTTTCCAGCCTTGAGGGAAAATGAGGGGTAGAAGCAAACTATGGGGGATGATGGAGATGCAGCCACAGAGTGGAGGCCCCAGATGCTGGGCTTGGCTGTGTGCTTTTCTGAAGAAATCTGCAAGCAGCCACACTATAAACTCAGCATCTAAAACAGTGGCTCATTCTGACAAAAACCACATGAGTGCTCAGTGCGAGGAACTAGGTACGGAGCATCGCTAGGGGCAGGCAGCTGTAGCTGGTGAAAGCCAGTGGAAGGAGACACACTGTCGCACTATGGCCCTGGATGGCTGTGGTCCCCAATTTTTCCTTTCTGCTTCTGGTTTCCAAGCAGAGAGGTCAATGCAGAGCCACAGGTCCTGGGGTTTGGTCTGTGCTGCTTTGGTTTACCGGTCCCATTTCCTGCTGCATCTATTTGTTGGTTTTCTTCCTTCCCTGAATCGTTGGTCTCCCCGACTCTTTGGCACGCTTGTTTCTGTCCTCAGGGATGCCTTCTTCCTTGACTTCCGACAGTGTCAGTAACAGAGCAGCTGGGTTCTCCCCAGAGCCACACCATTAGGGTCTAAGTGCAGAAGCAGGCCCTAGGCTGTGACCTGCTCTGAGAGCCCGCAGAAGGTTTCTGGTCTCAGGAGACAGGTGTGCGTGCAGGGCCCCTGGGAGGAGCTGCCAGGTCTCACTGCATCGGGAACCACGAGCAACGACGTTCGGCTGTGCTAACCAAGGGCCAGGGGCAGCAGCAGCAAAGCTGCCAGGTGTGTCCCCATCTACCAGCCACTAAGAATAAAAACCGATTCCAGGCGAGGATTCCCTAAACCGAACCTCAGCTGTGCAAGAAGTATCATCAAGAGCTGACAAACACAACATAAAATTAAAGAATTTCTGCACAGCAAAGGAAAAACCCACTGGATAAATGACCTACAGAGTGGGAAAAATGCTTCCAAGCTATATCTCAGATGGACAAAAACCCAGTATCTATAATGCATAAAGAACTCAAAATAAATCAGCCCCCCAATAAGACACTCAGTCAAAAAATGGGCAACAGAAATGAACAGATGTTTCTCAAAAGAAGTACAAATGGCCAATTCATACATTAAAAAAAATTTAGGGCCGGGAAGCTAGCTCAGTAGAATAAGCTCTTGCCTGGCAAGTACAAGGGCCTGAGTTTGATCCTTGGTTCCAGAAAAAAAAAAAAAAAAAAAAAAAAAAAAAAAAAAAAAAAAAAAAAAAAAAAAAAAAAAAAAAAAAAAAAAAAAAAATGTCTCTGGCCACAAGAGAAATGCAAATTAATGCAGAGACTTTATCTCACTCCCAAAAGAATGTCCATGATCAATAAATCAGTAACAATGGTAGCAAGGCTCGGGGGGAAGGAGCGCTGCTCCGCTCTTGGTGCAGAGTAAACCAAGACAACCACTGTGGAAAGTAGCATGGAGGCTCCCCAACGTACTGACGTTAGGGATTCTGTCTGCCTCAGTCTGTGAAGGCACAGGTCTGACCCTAGGTATCTTATGGAGAGCGTTAGAGGCGGCACATTATGGTCGCCTATGCAGGTCCACACCTACAGCAGCGTCACTCACCAACAGATGAACGGGGAAGGAGAAGTGGCCCTTGCATGACAGTGGGCTGCTCTGCCATAAGAAGGGCGAACTGTTTGTAGGGAGTGGGCGCACTTTGAGGCCATAGTGTTAGGTGAAAGGAGTGAGCAAGCGTACAACTTCTCTTATATGCAAAAATTAAAATATAAGAAATTTAAAGAAACATGAAAATAGGGAGGACAATTAGACCTTTTGTAAATGGAAACAGAAAGATAGATCTTTTGTAAAGGAATTAAAAGAATTAAGATGTGTCATGCATGGTCCAGGGATATAGCTCAGCAGCATAAGCACCTGCCTGGCAATGCAAGGGCCTGAGTTTGATCCCCAGTATGAAAAAATAAATAAACAAACAACAGCAACAACAAAACCCAAGGCGTGTTATGCACATGCTCCTACTCCCTACAATGAATGTAGGCACAAACGTGTATTAAAAATACATTGTTTACTGCTCAAGGTTGGGAAAGCCATTATCAAGGCAGCAACATACTGACTTCAGAGAAAGAGAGAGACAGAGAAAGGAGAAGGAGGAGGAGGAAGAGAGGGAAGAGAAGGCCCGGAGGGGGCTGGGCCAGTTCCCCAAGAAGAGCCTCTTTCCAGCACCCTCACCCTGCAAGTCTCGCTTCCATTCATTCCCGTGGGCTGAGCCCTGGCAATCTAATCAAGTCTGAAATTCTCCCCTGTCCCACTGTCACACTCTACATTGAGTTTCCTATGTGGAATTTGGGGTCCACATTCAAACCACAGCAGCAGCACACAGGGCATGCTCTGCATGAGGTGTCTGTTAGGTGACAGGAGTTAATAAACACCAGGAGACTGAGGTAGGAAGAGAGTAATCGCGAACAGCAAGCTCTGCAGGGCAAATGTGCACCTGCTAGAGATTCTTGATCTTCATGTGAAGAAGAGTGTGGTGCTTTCTGCACCAAGGCCTCTTGTAGGACTGGTGTGCCTGAGACCCACAGATGTCAGGGCCTGCGGGGAACTGCCCACGACCTTGTCCAGACCCTCACTGTAAGGCTCAGGTAGTGCCTCGCCTCCACTGAGGCACCCCAGAAACAATTCCCTGGAGGAAGGGTGAGGAGCAGCTGGTTCCTGTGAGAGGAGACCTGGAAAGCCACTGGAGGGCAGGGAGTGAGATGGAAAAGCAAGGGCTCCTTCTGCCAAGGGAGTTTCCACTGAGGGGCTGGCGCAGCACCGTCCTTGCTGAGGAGTCCCAGATCTTGTACCCACCGCATGTGGGCTTCTGTCATGGGTCCTCACAGATCACTCAGGAGAGCTGGGCATGCTCCTGGGGAAGGACACTGTCTGAGTTAGGGTTCAGCAGAGGGAGAGTCTTAGTATGTATTATGATACATGCATAAGGATCTCACTAAGCAGGGCTCACAAGGGTTCCCTGAGGAGCTGGGGATGGGAGAATAGAAAAGTCTCCCTGCAAGAGTCAAAAGGGCAGATGGCTGGGAGCTCCCTGCAGAGTCCAGGGAGGTTCGTGTGGGAAAGGTGAAGGGTTTGCTCCAGAAAGCTTGTGTCTGCACTGGAAGCCTGAAGGAGCTGGAGAGAGAACAGTCCAAAGGTGGTGACAAGAACTAAGGGTTTAGGTGAACTCACAGCTGAGTTGGTCACAGAGGTGAGACGCCCACCTAAGGGGAGTTTGGAGAGCACGAGTCTTCGAGCAATGCTTATGCAGCTCCTGTGGGTCCTACAGTGAAAGTCCCAGAGCCTGATTCTGGTTGCTTGTATATTCCTGCACAGGCAGTCAAGAAAGGGCGTGGAGAGTCAGCCTCTCCTGGAGCCCAACAGCTGAAGCACTCATGGTGCTCTTCAAGGCCCTTGAACATCCTGTTTGTTTGTTTGTTTGCTTGTTTATTTATTATGGGTTAGGGGACTGAACTGTACTTCCCCTTCCTGAGCCCAGCATCGGCAAAAGGCCAGTGCACCCCACAACTGCTTGGAAAGAGCACTGATAGACAAATGCTGAGTCCTACCTCTGACAGAAAGGCTGGCCTTCGAAACCTGGGCAGGCCCTTGCCTGGGGTGGGCGCCATGTGGACTAACCTGGGTGATGGGAGGACAGTGACAGCCCTTGTAGTTCTTGGCACTTGTACCCATCAAACGTGAGGATAAGCCCAGTGGGGCAGAGACCCCACATTCAGCACCCTGCCCCGCTGACTCCCCTGCCCTACCACACAGCTGTTGGGTGGATGGAGGTCAAGCACAGGACAGCGTCACTGTGACTGAGGGTCACACACCTCTGACCTCTGTCCTTCACTAGCTTTGCTGTGAGGACTCACTGCGAAGGCATGGAAGCATCTAGAACGCTCCCTCACACACCGCAAGCCCTCCATGACAGCTTGCTGTCGTCATGTAACATCCAAGTCTTCTCAAATGTCAGATGAATTATCTTTCAAAAATAAGTTTACAGCTATGGAAGAAAAGTGTCCTTTTTAAAAGTCCTATTTCCCTTGTCTGCATCTCCTTCAGAATATAGGACAAGCACATGTCTACAACTTCAGTATATTTAAAAAGCACAATTTGATCAATGAAAATCTAGACCAAGGATCAGGAAATTTAGATTTTTATCCTATTGCTGGCTAACACATATCTTGGCTTGACTTAGTTAAAAGATAAGCCAGGAGAAAAATTAGAAAAAACATTTTAAGCATAAAAATGGATGGCATCCTTACTAAAAACCATTGACAGAATAGCATTATCAAAATACTGTACTATAGAGACAAACCTCTATCTTGGACAAATTTCAGGCAAAAACAAATGAAGAGAAGCAATCCAGTGAGCTCAGACTGACACTCTAATAAGAGTAAGGAGTGTAAAGTTGGAAAAAGGTAGTAACAGACTTAAAAGCAGTTTTTAAAGCCCAGAGAAGGAATAATGACAGCAGGTCTGTGCCCCAGAGTTGATTTGCTACTGGAGATGAATTCGGGTGGGTCTGGAAGCTATACACGTATCTACACTAATTCAAAACTAATAGCTCCTATTGTATATTTAACTCTTATCAGATCGGTCCTCAGACAAATACATAATGACACGCGCTCAGTAAATTAGGCTCCAGCCTTTTCCCTCCGCTGGGGACTTAACGGGGAAGCATTATCCGAGGATGATTTCTTCAGACACTAGCCCCTGGAAGGCTGCCAGAGACCTGAGTTATTAACATGGTATAAAAGAAGAAATTTGGTCCTGTTACCCGGATGCTCTATCCTGAGAAAACTGGACTCCAGCGTGCCCCTGGGTAATGAGCTTGTTGCTAGGTAACAGCTGCAGGACCCCAGAACCTCTCCTCAGGCTACATATATTTTCCATTCCAGCCCTGGCTTCGGCAGCCTGGAAACTGCGCCTCCATTACTCACTGTCTCTGTTACTCTTCCTCCCACTTGTTTTTGTTTACAGACCCTAATTTAACAAATGAGTTCATGCATCTCGTGTCATGAGACAGCTGCGTTTAATAGAGACCCACTTCCCTGGCGCTGGTTCGCCACGCCAGGTGACTGGGTAGCGAGCGTGCGCCCCCATATTCATCTCTCCTCTGTGCCCAGAGAAGGGCTGGGAGCCGAGTGAGCCTGGTAGGGGCCTGGCCCTGGGCAGGGCTGCTTTAAGTAGAGGTTAACCAGCGGACAATGCCCCTCACCCACGACTTTGTGAGGACAAGTGGGGACCCTGGAAAATGCATAGCTCTTAGATGACTAAGAAAAGCTCCATGTGTGGCAATCACACGAGCTGTGTGACAGAGAGGCCTCATTTTATGAAGATGACGCTTAAAGGACAAGGCTTCGTCATACCCTCAAATCACTTTTAAATCACTCAGCAAACACAGAGACAAAGTGACTCTGAAAGTATTAACAGTTGTTCCACCTAGATGGTGTGAGACGTGGCTGTTCATTGTCTCATTCTTTATAGTTTTGTTTGAAATTTTCTTAAGGAAACGCCGTTCATAATAAATCATACAAACGAGCCCATGAGCACTGTCAGCGGACGGGAGGGCCTTGGAACAGGGCACATCCATTTATTCTGCTCCTGGAAGGAGTGAGATCATGAAAGGGAGTGGGTGGGGTCAGCTCGAGGGTCGGGGGCCCAGGAGAGCAGACCTGGGACATTAAGGCCCACACAGAGTGGCCACTTACCAAGTGTCAGTTAGTACACGGTGCCACTCTTGAATGACTGGGGAAACAGAGCCAAGGGTCCATTCTATGTTGTGGAAATAGCTGACCCACCGGCTCAACCGGCCATGGAAGGCGAGCTAAGCTGATCGCGGGGCTGGCCGAGGATGCCTGGGGCTTCGTGGACACCTTCGGAAGCATTTGAACTGGACAGAGAGGACTTGGCGGAGAAGTGACAGCATCCTGATGTCAAGGGCTCAGCTTATGTGAGGCAATAAATTTTAAACTCCCTTCAAGCCTAATAAGATTGAAATAAAATATAATATCCCCTTTGTAACAAAGAAAGACATACATTAATTTATCACTTAATTAGCCAGGTCATAAAATAAGCACACACACTTATTTGAAAGTCGTCCAATAAATATTTATTGAGTATGCCCTGTGATTTTATGAGTGGAAGACCAGCGTGGCAGCACGAGGTGTAATTCTGACATGGTGTTGAGGAAGAATGAGTGTCCCCAGGAATCCCTTGAAAGCAACAGTGACAGATTTGCTGTTGGATTGGAGGTAGGTACAAGGGAAAGTGAGGCAGACCTAGTGACTCCACAGCGTTTGGCCTGAGGGAGAGGAAGGCTGGAAGCATCCTTAACAGGGGGGAGGGAGAGCAACTGCCGGAGGAGCAGGCTTGGGCGAGCTGGGGGGCAAGACAGCTTGGACATCGAGTGGGGATGCTCAGGGGGCAGGTCTGGAGTTTACAGACATCAGGGCGGAAAAATGATCTTGGGGTGTGTGTGTGTGTGTGTGTGTGTGTGTGTGTGTGTGTGTGTTCTCAGCATACTCAGGCTCTATTCTAATCAGCTCTGTAGGAAATGCAGACACATGACTGCCATAAGGAAGGAGTTTATAACACTCACTGTTCCTGGGCAGGCTGCCTCCCGGAAGCTGCCAAGACGCTGGCCCTCTCTAGCTCTCTGGTCCTGCCCTGGGTCATCAGAGTTCTTGGACAGCAGCTGGAGAAGCTGCTAGCTTAGTCCTCTGGCTTGGTGCTCCCCATCCCCAGGCTCCACCTGGCATTGGGAAGAAGCATCAGTCCCTCCAGGATCAGCCGGGCTGCAGAAGTCAGAGTGCAGGACTGAGGTAAGGAGAGACAACACAGGTGCCCGAGCAGCACTGAGACTGTGCATGTAGACGGGATCTTCCTGGGTTGGTGCCTGGGCCGTCAGCAATATGTCAGGGGAGGAGAAAGATTCAGGAAATACGTCTGGTCTTAGAACAACAGCGGAGAGCTTGAAGGGAAACCAGGAGAATCTGGTGGCCCTAAAGTCACATGGCCAGTTCCTGGGTGCTGAGAGTGAGGCACTGCACCCACGCTAGGGGTAGGTCAGCTATGTGGGCACTGTGGCCTTGGCAAAGGCGTTTACATGGGGCCAGGGCTGTTGACAAATTGGGTTTCAGAGAGAATAGAGATGGGCTTAAGACCAGCATCACCATCTTCACAGAGGTGCTGCAGCGGGTCCAGCCTCCAATCAGTGCGTGGATAGACCAGCAATCCTGCTGTGGGATGCAGGCTCATGTCCCCGAAACTCATCTGTGCAAGGCTGATCCCCACTGCGCTGGCATTATGGACAGGGCCTCCAGGCTGCCCTCTCTGTCCTGAGGGCCTGCCCTCATGAATGGGACCTGTGCCGTTGCAGAAGCAACCCCGGAGCTAGCCAGTCTCTAGCCAGAGACAATAACTGACTCATGCGCGGCGAGGAAGCCTGCCTCCTCCTGATGCTGGCAGGGCACCGTAACAGCAGGAGGAGGAAGAGCGGACGTGCTCATCTATAAATGGAGTCACATACACCGGAGGAGGGTATCCGATGTGCCCACTCACACATCTTGGGAACAACTGTACGTGGGCAGAGAGAGTGTGGAGTGAGATCACAGTAAACATTTTAGTGCTTCTTCTGGTAAGCAGAAAGCTGGCTGCTTTCAGAGTATCCTAAAGGGAAAAGAGGGAAAACGACTCACGTACAAACCATGGACTCAGCATTTGTCTCCATCAGGAAAGGCTTGATTGACTCCAAGAGATTTTTGAGAAAGCTGTTCTGAAGAGCTGTGTGCATGCACGCGCACGGGTACACACACACACACACACACACACACACACACACACACTTCTGCACTTAACACTCTTTGTCTCTCAATCCCTGACAGATCACAGACTTGGGAATTGTGCTTCTGGGCCTGGGACGCCTTGAGCAGGCAGCTTATTCATTTGACCTTGCAGTTGTTATGTGCCAGTCACAGTGACATGTCCCCTGCTTGCCTCTTATAAATAAAAGCAATTTACCCATCCGCTGCCAACCACTGCCCTGAAGACAGCTATTGTTTCTCCCATCAGTAACTCAGTCCTCAGTGTTGGGGGGCACCTCCATGGGGAAGAGGGGTTGACCCCAGGTGTGATGGCCCCAAGATGGTGTCATCGCTCTCCCCATCAGCAGTGCTGGGACCCTGGCAGCCAAGGGTAGGAGCTTCCTACACCCACAGGAGCCCCCATGTGTGTCAGCCACCTGCCCTCAGCATCTACTCAATTCCCTCTGCTGAATGCTGGGCACTTGGATGCCAGTGCACTCATCCCAGCCCTGAGAAATTGTTCACTTCTAATTAACCCATTTGCTGTCCTGGAGATAACTGCTCTGAAGCCAAAGTGCCTCCCCTGGATCATGCCCATCTCACACAGAAGCAAATTGCAGCTCTCCCCCCAAAGACCTGGAAGACAGCGGGTTTTCTCCACAGGTGAGGCCCTGTGTGGTCACTTACGCTGTGCACAGCTCCTCCCCAGCCTTGCTTCTCCACCATGAAAAGCTTCGTGGTAAAAAGAAAAAAGCTCCTGTATCTGGGTCCTCAGAGGCCCTGACTGATTTAAGCACAGGCAGACTTGGCTGTTGGCTCTTTGTTCCCTTGAAAACAAATGTGCACTGCGTGGCCCGCGTGCAGGGCAGGGGCTGATCAGTGCTCACCACAGGGAAAGCCAGGGCTGTGCTGCGATGCTCCAGTCCTGGGTGTGCGTTACAGATGCATCTTTATTCAGGTGCAGAAGTCCTGATTGATGTCACTAATAAGCATGGGCTCTGTGTGCAGCCAGTGTGACCTGCTCAGAATACCTGATGTGCTGGCTTTACAAGTGACAACAGTGTGCTGCAGATCATGGGCAGCTCAGCAAAAGGCAACGAGCCAGTAGATCCAATTGTGCTGTGTGGCCCGGCCCCACTCCGCGTGCCCGTGCTGGCCAGAGAGGTCAGCGCCTCCTAGCAGCGCCCCAATTGCCAGCTATATCTGTTTTGTTACTTCATTATGAACACACAGACTCTCTTTCAGTTTTGGCCTGAATCTTGCTTGTGGATCGGGCGGCACCCCGAGAGACCTGTCACCGTTCCGAATCACCTGGGAGGATCAGCCTGCTCACAGAAAAGCTTCGTGGCAGCTCAGTTATAGATGCTCCAGTCCGTGATTGATTGGCCCTAACCTTTTGAGGACTGTGGCAAGACAAACCTATATGATAAGAGCACATGGTAAACCAAAGCCGCTCACTTCTTTGACTCAGAAGTAAAGGAGAAAAAGAGGAGGAAGTAGAATCCTACAATCCCCTTCCAAGGAATAACCCTAGTGACCTGCAAATCTCCTATGAGGCCTCAAACCTCTACTTGAACCACGCTGAGAACCAAGCCTTCCATGCACAAGCTTTTGGGAGACCCTTGAGATTCAAATTAGAGCAAACTTTGCCCTCACAAAAGAAAAATAGCTTCACTCTCTGCCTGCCTTGCAGGGGAAGTGAAGATTCTGAGATGCCATGCAATAAACTTCAAATAACATGAACAAATTTTGGATCCACAACAAGGTAAAAGGTCTCTTCCAGCATCTTCACAGAAAATCCTTGGGACTGTCTTCACACAAGGAGCAAGTCCAGCAAAGCCCAGCCCCACAGGGACCCCTTGAAGTCTTCTTTATCAGTGCCTTGCTTGCAGCTCTCAAGACCTGAGAGAAACACATGTTAATCACTTCCATTTGCTAATCACTGGATTGGGCTGCCTTTCAAGAACCTTTGTCCTTGAGACCAAGCACAGTGAATGGAGGGTCCAAGAGACGTCAGTGTCACCCTGCACAGCAAATGGAGGGCCCAAGAGATGTCAGTGTCGCCCAGCCATCTTTGTGTCTCTTTGGGGTGCTCCACTCCAGGAGTTGAACTTAGTCCAGGGTGGGAAAAGGTAGAGGTGATAAGGTACTTTGGGTGTGGGGAGGTGATCCCTGGGGTGAGCACACCCTAAAAATCTGCACAGTAGTGAGAATCCACCAGAGCAACTTTTAAAGTTTGTATCAATAATTGCTTTTCCCTGAAAACATGGAACATTGAAAGCTCACTGTTATTTTACCTTGTGCAGCATGTAGAAATGTTCTCACTTTCTCTGAAGTTCTGAATCGTGACATTAAATAGGACAAGAAAATAAAATCGTGGCTCTCTACCAGGACTGCCAGCCAAGACAGAAAACCTGATTAGCAGCAAATTTGGCACCTGAGACTTCAGCAAATGGAATGAATTGCCAGAGGCAGGCCTCACTGAGAGAACATTGCCTTTTCTCTCAGTTTGAGCAGAAAATATATGTTACTCGATATGGTGTGTTAATTGTTTTCTTAGGAAACAACAGTCTAAGTATAATTTCTAGTACACACACTGGTAAGAAGCATTTTATGTAGCTGGGTCTATATGCTATAGTTGATCATTTTATTAAATGATTTAATTTTTTGAAAAATGATACCGTGTCTATGAATTGTCTGTGCTAACAAAAACAATATGGGACTTGCTCAGAGTAATTAATGTCAAAATTATTCAGAGGCCTTGACATAACTCCAGTTTGGGTAAGAGAAATTCAGCATTGAGTGATGTGCGGATAACAAGCTCCTACAGATGAAAACATCGCTCTATAAAACTCAACTGTTGGGGTGGAAAGTTGGTGTGTAGTGAAAACTCGGGAAAATAGAAAGTTTAAAGAAGTTCTGGAAGAACATGAACGCGTCGCAGTCAATGTCCGGGTTTCTGTTAGCCACCAGAGCTGGGGCAGCTCGGTTGTGTTTGTCGTGTCCTTATGACGTTTACAGAGGAAGTCAAGGAGATTACTACAGCTTATAAGAGGTAATGATAGAATATCTAACACTGAATATACTTGATGTAGCAATTTTGTCACCATTTTATTAAATGGGCACATTTAATAAAATTAAATTATTTAATAAAATTAATTTCAACTTGCATTTCCAGAACGTGAAGATGGAACAGGGATGGGACAGAAACCATTTGGGGCGACAGCCGGGCCTATAGACTGCCTTTGAGCACACTGAAGCTCCACATTCCCTCTCTCCCGGTACACGAGAGATGTTCAGGCTGAGCGTGGTGGTGCGTGCCCACAATCCCAGTACACATGCAGGTTGATGCAGGAGGTTCACGTGTTTGAGCCCTGCCTGGGCAAATGAGTGATGCGGTGAACCCTGTCTCAGAATAAAAAAAATCCAAAGGGCTTGGAATGTAGCCTAGTGTGAAGGCCTAAAGTTCAATCCCCAGGACCAGAAAAAGAAATGAAGTAAAAGACAAAGAAAAGGGAAGAGAGAAAGAAAAAGAAAGAGGGAGAAAGAAAAAATAAAGAAAGCATTCTGGCTGAACCAGGGATTGAGCTCTGCCCTTGCGCTTGCCTAGGAAGCACTTATTCCACTGAACCAGCTCCCCATCCCCAAAGCATTCAATTTTTAAGGGAGTTTAAAGGCAGTGGGGCTATTTTTGCCTACTCAATAACAAATTAAAGGATATGTTAGAAAAATATTTATAACATAGAGACCTGATCATGACATAACATTAAATTAATAATATGATAACAAAGCTCTCTGAACATTATAAGTGCTGTTTGAAAATATACTCATACTTATTCATGAAAAGAAAAATGAATACATTTAAAAATAATATGAGAAGGGCCAGAGAGACAGTTTAGTGGACTAAGCATCTGTTTAGGCAAGTGCAGGGACAAGGGTTCAATCACAGCACTGCATGCCCTGCCACCCCGGCCCTGGGCATGCTGAACAGGACATGGAGTCCAGGCGTGGGGACACACGCTTGTAGTCCCGGTGCTGGGAGGCTGAAAACAGGAGGATCACTGTGAGTCCGAGCTGCATAGCGAGACCCTGCAATAACCAAATACATTAAAAAGCAGAAACAAAAAATAGAGCTTGCTGCCGGGCATGGGGGCACATGCCTGTAATCCCAGCACTCGGGAGGCTGAGGCAGGAGGATTGTTGTGAGTTCGAGACCAGCCTGAGCTACAAAGTGAGCTCGAGTCCAGCCTGAACTGCATAGTGAGACCCTGTCTCAAAAAGACAAAAAAAAAAAAAAAAAAAAAATAGAGCTTGCTGAGTATTAGGGAGAATAGATAACATTAATCCTATTTTTGCTTCTTGGTGTTCATTTTGTCATTTTGAAATAATTATGGAAATTCTGTAAACAGTGCAAACAGCCCTATAAGCCCTTCACCCAGTCCTTCCTACAGGAACATTAAAGAGAATGCAATTGCAAGACAAGATGCCAGCCCAGAAGCTAACACTGGGTGCACAGTCTGCACACCGGCTTCAGACTTCTTTTGTTTTATGTGCACTTGTGTATGTGTGTATTCCTGCAATTGTGCCTTGTGTGTGTATTTGTGCAACCACCACAACAATTCCATCACCACAGCGATCCTTCAAAGTTGTTCTCTTTAGCAATCCTTCCTTCTTGCTGCCGCCCTACGCTCCACAGCACGGCTATGACGCAGTTGTTTGGCCACGCCTGGATTTGGGGGGTATTTGGCTTACCCCCAGTTTTTCATTGTTGCGAATGAACTTCTGTGTACATGTATGTGCGCCCTTTTGTGCAGACGAGGTTTTCATTTCTTCAGGATCAGTTGCCATCAGTGTGACTGCTGATTCACACAGCGAGTGTATTCAGTTTCCATGGAATTCGCCGGTCCTTTTCCGGAGTGGTAGGGCCACTTGATGCACCACCAGCTACGGAAGAGAGACCGAGCTTCTGTAAGTCCTTATCAGCACTGGGGCTCTGTAAGGGCATTTTAGGAAAGGTCTCTGCTTTTATTCAGTTCCTGCAGTAGGTATGATGACAGTTCCTCGTAGTATCAATTGCCTTTCTTGGATGGTTCATGACCCTGAGTGTATTTTTGAGCGTTGTTTGTGATCAGTGTATAGTCTTTGGTGAAGTGTCTGATTATCAATTTTGCTCATTTTCTAAACAGGGTATTTGATTATTTTACTATTAACTTTTGAGTCTCTTTCGATATACTATATATGTGTTCTTCATCAGAGAACAATTGATTTGTGGATCTTTTCTGGATGTTGCTTTTGTTGTCATGTCTAAAAAAAATTTTTTTTTTTTACCAACTGCTAGATCTTAAACATTTTCTTTGTTATCTTCTAAAAATTTTATAATTTAACGTTTTACTCTGAAACCCATTATCCATTTTCAGTTTAAGTTGGGACTTTACGTATTTATTTCTTTGTCACACAGATAACCAGCCATCTGGTCGCTTTTGTTGAGAAGCCATTCCGCCCTGCAGGACAACTCTATCATATCTTTATTGGAATCAGTTGGCTGTGTGCCGTGCGAGTCAGATTTAGGTTTTTCTGTCTGCTGCAGTGCTTCCCAGGGCCACACTATGCTTCTCAATGTGACCGTATACTGCATTTTATAATCGAGTAAGGTGGTTCATATCACTCTTCTCTTACAAAAATTTTTCACTATTCTTGTATTGTTGTCTGTTATATATGTGTTGGGCTAGACTGGTTTATATATGTGAAGAATGGTATAGGAATTAAATGATTCATTAATTTGATAGAAATAATTCCATGGTTATTATGTTGAAATCTCCGAGCCTTTACGTCTTCATTTACATAAATCTTTGGCTTCTATTATCAACTCTTTGTAGTTCTCACTATAGAAGTTCTGCACATGTTTTCTTAGATCCACATCTGTCTTTTTCCCTTTGTCCTTTTCTCCCTATATGCATTACTTCATATATTCATCATTTTCATTGTAATGGCACTCAAATCTCTGTTCGTGATGTGTAAGAACACCATATATTGCTTTTAATCACAATCACCATGTTGTACCACTGATCTTTTGAACAACATGGAGACCCATTCTCACTTTCACTTACACAACTCGACATCTTCTGCCCCTTAGAGCCTTTACCCACAATTTCCTTCTCAGTCTCAACCTTTTTGCTTCCTCACGTAAGTGAGATCATGCAGGATTTGTCTTTCTGCAGCTGCCTTATTTCACTGAACACAAGGTCCTTTGGGTTCCTTCATTTGCCACAAACGGCAAGATTTTCTTCTTTTTCAAAGCCGAGGGCTGCTTGCTCCCTTGTGTACCTGGGCTGTGTCTTCCTCATCCGTTCCGTCGTTAGTGAGCACTTAAGTGGAGCCCGTGTCTCAGCCCCTGTGTCTAAGGCTGCTTACCTTGGAGTGCGTGCATCTTTTTGATGTGCTAAGCTCACTTCCTTCTAGTCCTAGAAGTGACATTCCTGCAGACATGAGCCCTACTTTTAATTTAATGTAATTTTTTATGAGCATTCCTCTAAGCATGACCAAAAATATTGTGGGTGCTGATCCTGAGTGCATCCAATGGAAAGGCGGCTCATCGAGCCATGAAGTGAGTTCTTTTTTTTTTTTTTTTAAATTCCTTTATTTATTACAGTGTCTCACTACACATCATGGATTCTTTTTTCGCGGGGGTAGGGTTGAGCTCAGCCGGCCCTGCGGGGAGGGGCTGGCATGGCATGTGGTGCTGGGGCTCGAACTGCGGTCCCTGAGAGGCGCTCTAGACCGCTGAGCTATCTTGCCAGCCCAGAAGCGAGTTCTTATCTGCCTCAGCCACCAGGTCAGGCCCCAAGGCATGCCTGGCTTTCCCCAAGGTCAGAACAACCAAAGTAGAACAGGGTAAGTAAATTCATGGTACCGAGGCAGCTACAAGAGTGCAGATAAAGGTCTTCACCAGAAAAGACTTCCAGAACTGCCTCAGTATAGCAAGAAGGATGAGGTGAATATAGGCACTGTATTTTGCGGGTGATCAACAGCAATGTTAACCACTGTAATACATTTAAAAATTTTACTGCAGTACATTAAAAAAATTTGATTACACCATATTTTTCTGATCATGTCCTATATATCCTTGCTGATTTTCTGCATGCTTGCTTTATAAAGAAAATCTCAAGATTTCAACTCTAAAGACATATGTCTGTTTTTGTCACCAGCAATAAATTTTTTCTTTGTGTATGTTGATGATCTATTGCTTGATGCATCAATACCTGTCTTTTTGATTATCCATTTGTCATCAGGTAACATCCCTTTTGTCCTTTGCAGTTTTCTTCCCTCTAAAGTCTATTTTTTGTGATTAATTTCCTTTTACTAGTCATTTTTATTTTATTTTGTTAGTACTACATGATGTTATTTTTTCATGCATTGTCCTTCAACTTGTCTGTACTCAGATTTACATTTGAAATGAGTTTCTTTTAGACAGCATATAGTTGGGCCAGTATTGTAAATTTAGCCCTCTATTTACTGTCTTTTAATTCTGTATTTAAACCAATGAAATTTACATGTAATTGTTAGTAACTCAAAGCTCAGCCATGCCATTTTATTAGTGTTTTGTCTATTCTCATTCCCCCCCCCCCCACCTTTCTGGTTTTTTAGAATCCCGTTCTGATCTACCAGAAGTTTTTTTTTTTTTTTTTTTTTTTTGAGATAGGGTCTCACTATGCAGTTCAGGCTGGTCTTAAGCTAGCTTTGTAGCTCAGGCTGGTCTCGAACTCACAACAATCCTCCTGCCTCAGCCTCCCGAGTGCTGGGATTACAGGCATGCACCACCACGCCCAGCTCTACCAGAAGTTTTTGAAGCCTGGTTTGATGACACATGCCCCTGGGAAGCTGAAGCAGGATGCCTGAAAGTTTAAGCCCAAAGTGGAAAATTTAATACTTAGTGAGACTCTGTCAAAAATATTTTTTGAAGAGTGGGATATGTAATGTAGCTCAGTTCAAAGGCACTGGATTAAGTCCCTAGTATTATGAAAAAATATTTTTGAAAAAAATTGTGGATAGATATCAACATTTTTCTTTCGTTTTTTGGTACTAGATATTGAATTCAGGGACACTGTGCCACCCTACTACACCCGTTCTCCTTCTTCCTACTTTTATTTTCAATAATTCATCCAGGCTGCTTCAGCCTCTGGAATAGCTGCATCTCAGGCATCCATCGCAATCCCTAGGGCCCAATGCTCTGCGTATTTTTTATAAATATGTTAGTGGATGCTCTATTTATTACATTACACTTATGTTCATTCTTATTAACATTTCGTAGTGAATACAGTATAGAAGACTTGTCCTCATTTTCATCCCTATGTCCTCCTTAGTGTACAGTATGCTTAAAGTACTTTATGCATATGTTAAGAACCACATGAGGAAATGCTTCTGTTTCAATCATCTGACACAATTAGAAAATTCAAATGGAGTCTGGCCGACCATATTTTCATTATTTTTGCTTTTTGTTGTTCTTCCTTCACTTCTGAAAGTTCATATTTGCTTTTTCAGTCATTTCCTTCCTGCTCAGAGATTCTTTTCTTCATCTTTAGTTTTCTGAAGTTTGATTATGATGTATCTTGGTCTCCATAGCCTCGGATTTGTTGTTTTGAGACATTTTCTAAGAGTAAGTTTTTGTCTTTTGACAAACACGGTGACTTTTAAGCCCATGGTTTTCCAATGCTTTCTCTTTCTCCCTTCTTGCAAAGCTCTAGTAACACAAAGGCCAAATCCGGTCACTGCTCGCAGGCTCTTGAGGGGTGTCATTTCTTTTTTGCCTCTTTTCTCCATGCTGTGAACACTGGGTCATTTCTAATGCTCCACCTTCAAGTTTGCTGCATCTTTCTTTGGCCCTTATCCTATTGGTAAACTCATCCAGTGAGTCTTATTTTACTTATTATATTCTTAAACTCTAAACTTTCTATTTGCTTTTCCACAGTTTTTCTTTCTTCAGCAAGATTTTTGTTTGCTCATTTATTTCAGACATGCTTCTGATTGCTCGTGAAAGCTTTGCTATGTTGCTGCTTCAGCATTCATGCAAGAAATCCCAAGACGTTGTCTCTATGCTGCACCTACTGGGGCTCCCTTGCTAATCCCATTGTGCTTTTCCTGTTTCTTAGTAGCTGTCATGGACATTCTCTTCATTGTCATGACACAGTGCCCAGTGTCCACAAGTTAAGCAGGAGGGCTCCACTTTAGCTCACAGGTACCATCTGAGGTCACTGGCTCCAAGGCAGGACAGTGTGGCAGAGGGACTGCTCATGTCATTGTATCCAGAAAAGAGTCAGGGGAGGAGACTGGAAGGGACACAACCTTCTGGGGACTTGACTCTTCTAACTGGGCCTCACCTCCCATCTATCAGTGAGTCAGCTATAAGCCCCTACACTCCTACCACCTTCCCAAAGTCCTGAGTCATACTGAGGTGGCTACAAGACATGGAAATCCACTCATTTCACAGGGATAAAAGCTTTATTTATTTTACTTTTTTATATGTCACATTTTACCTATTTCACATTTAAACCCAAGCTACAAAGCATTCTTCTTACAGCGGCTTTGCTGAATGTTCAGCCTATCACAAAACAAATCTGACCAGGACATGTGAACTGCAAGTGGAGAACAGGCCCACGGGTCTTTCATGCAGTTCTGTAGGTGACCACCAAGCAAGGTAAGTGAGGCTCAGCTTTGGGTGTCTCCATTTTCAGCCCTGTATCCTGATCCAGTGGCTGCCAAAAGTAGAAGAAATGGAGTAGGGGTTCAGGTCACGGGGAAAGGGGCTGTGGTTGGCCCGACAGACGGGGGGAGTGAAAAGTCGCACTTCACAATTCTGAACGGGGTCCTCGTCCTCCAGTGTGTGGCCTTTACCTGCTTTCTGAGGGTGGTGTTTCACAGAGAGGCCCCAGACCAGAGCATATTTAAATTCTTCAATAACATTTTTGTGAATCTTCATGCAGAAATCCTCCTCTGTGGCCCTATAGTAAGGCAGCACCACAGGAGATGTGTAATCTGGTGATAGCCCTTTGGGATTGGTGTAGATTCTCACTAGCTTCAGATAGTCCCAGATCGCCTCCAAGAAGTCATCAAAATTCCAGTGGCGGTGGGCAGAGATGGACACACAGTGCGGCACCTTACGGGTGTTGTCCAATTCCTCAGTGGAGAGCTGGCCAATCTTGTTCAGAACACCGATACAAGGGGTATACACTCTGCTTCCCTCCACCACATCAATGAGGTCATCAGTTGTGGCATCGCTACGCAATGTTAGGTCAGCATTAGGGCTTTGCTATTCAGCCAGAATGCTCTTCAGAGTTTCAGCGCGCTGCTCCCTCGGTGAGTGGCTGTGAGGTTAGCGCCTCCCTCCTCTTTCTTCTTAAAGCCAGTGTTAGGAGGCTCAGTATGCAGGTGAACGCCAAGCCTTCCAGCTCATTTTCAGTTACCTCCTTGTGTCCCAAGGGTTTCGAGACATCCAGAACCATCAGGATTAAATGAGATGCAGGGGCATAGCAATGACCTGATTGGCCTCTACCCTTCCCATTCTTGGTGCCCTCAGTGACACCTGGGAGATCTAGGAGCTGGATCTTTCTACCTTTGTACCTGATGACACCAGGCACAGTAGTCAGAGTAGTGAACTCCTAGGCCACCACCTCAGAATAACTCCTGCCAGGTCACTCAGCAGTGCCCAATTCGAGCATCACCTGTCTTGGCCTTCTCCTGGCCCACCACCACCACCATCTTGTGGTGTAATGAGCTCTCTACAAAGCTGAGCAAGACGAGCCTTACCAGCCCTAGGTGATGTGTCGGGGCCTTGTTCTTTTGAGTCCAAGCCTTCTCAGCTTCAATCTCTGCAGTCTTTGCTAAAGTGCTGCTCATGGTGGTGAGTCCAGGGCTACCCAGTAACCTCCGCCCTAGCTGTCTCCCCTCACACACCACACCACTGACAAGCCCAAAAGCTTTGAACTTGCTAATGGGACCATTTTAGGTAAAGGGTAGGTAGGCAACTGTCCGAAGGTCCTGGCACAACAGACGAGGGAGGAACCCCATGCACAATCCCATCGATCTGGAAAAACAGAAAATGAGACTTCACCAATTGCTTTAAGGAAAAGAAAATGTTGAGGGTAGAACTCCAAGTCACTAGGAACATGCTGGTATGCACTGCTAAAAAATAGCATTACTAAATTCTGGGGGCGACACTAATGTGGTTCAGTGACAGAGCAATTGCTTAGCATGTGCAAGGTCCGTCCTCAGCACCAAAAACAAGAGAGAAGAAGGCAGGAAGCTGTGCTCCTGGAGCCGGCCATAGCCACGGTCATGGCTGCACTTGTGCTGCCCCGGGCCCCAGGGCCAACAGCCCTTCCTGGCTCTCAGACCTGCTCTTTCCTCTCCTTGTGTCCTTTTGCACTCGGCCCTCCCCTCCCAGCTGAGCCCCCGTCTCACACCCATGGCCAGTCTCTTCCCCGCCTCACCAGGGCAAATCCCAGCCAGATTCCCATCCCCATGCCAAGATCCAGGTCAGATTCCTGCTCTGCATCTGTACTTGCGCATCTCCAGAGCAGCCATGATTAGTGTGTCCAGAGCCGAATGAAAGCGGAGTGCCTCCCACGATCCCGCACTTATCTGCTCACTGTCCTCTCACAGTGGGCGATGCGACCTCCCACAAAAAGGGCTGGAGCCGCCTGACAGCTCCTTTCCTCCAGCTCCCTGTGTCTGGGGTCTTCTCAAGTGCCACAGACTTCATGTTCTAGATGTCACACCCATTTCTTTCCATGACTAAGAGCCACCTCAAACCTTACAAAGGTCCATGCCATCTCAGCCACCACCCGCACAGCAGAAAGAGTGACCTCAAAGGTGAGGGTCTCACCCTTTGGGACACCCTTACCCCTGCTTATAGCCATCAGCAGTTTCCCAGTTTTCTTAGCCTTACACCAAAATGCTTGGTGTGACCCCGTCATCAGGAGTGGGGCCCCACCTCTCTAGGCTGGGCCCTAGCCCCAGTGTCCTTGGCCCTGGCCCCGGGTCACCAGCTGGCCTTCAGGTGGGGATGCCCTCCCCTTGAGCCCTCCTTTGCCAAATGAATTCCACCTCACTTTTATGGCCTTTGAACATGGTGTCCCATTGCAGGGCACGTCTCCCAGTTCCAAATTCTCTGTGTGTCTGGGATTAGTTTTCTGTGTCATCACGTGGATCGTTTCTGACCCTCCCTTGGCCTGAAAGCTGGAGGAGGCAGAGAAGCAGGATGTGTGCTGACCCTCCCTCCATGCATGGCTGCAGCCTGATGGAGGGGAGGAGGCGGGAAGGAGGACCGGAGGGCAGGGCGGAGTGGGGCAAAGGAAGCAGAGAGAGCAGGGCAGGAGAAAAGAGAAAGAAGCCTGCATGCCTTGGGATGGTGCCCAGGGATCTCAGCCTGGCTCCACAGGGCAGAACACACCTTCTTCGTGTCACCCCCCACAGGCCCACCCTGACAATCCAGCCATCAGAGTCCATGAACGCCTGGGCGGGGGGGGGGGTCTCTTTCATCCTGTGAAGCCCTTGGAGACCTGGATGTCAAGTCAGTGATGCTCCTGTGCTGCCAGGAATTTTTATGGTGTCACTTGGGGTTGAGACAGAGAGAGAGGACAGAACACACACTCTGTAAGGAAAACCTAATGTCACTGAGCCTACAGAAGGACACAGATGAGTGGAAGAGTGGGGACCTGGGAGCCTCAGGGCAGTTTTCATTAGAAAACGCCAGGCAGCATTGGGATGGAGTGGTTTACTGCACACGAGAAAGGCAGGGGTCCCCCTCAGATGAGGGGTGCCAGGGACTGCATGGGCCTAGAGCACGGCAAAAACGGTGGGGGTGGCTATGCAGAAGCTGCTGACAGAGCTTGCTGCAGGGCTGGGGCTGTCCCCTTCCTGGCCCACTGGCTCTGGGCTAGTACACACATGCGCAAAGCATGTAGTAAGGGGGGGGCGATGAAGCCATTGCCTGGGCCTCCGGACACCCATTCCTCTCTGTCTGGATCAGTTTTGAATTCAGAGTTGAAGAAATGAATTCATTTTCTAGCTTTATAAATATTGAAACTCTGATTAAGAACTGAGCCCAAGAGCTCCGTCCTCTCCACGCTCCTGGCTGGCCTGTGCGTATCCATCTTAGGAGATCATGTGTAGTTTCTTCTTCCAGCCCAGGATCTAAGTGGAAGTCCAAAACGGGGCCCGGAAGTCCACAAAATCAGGGCTTGTGGGGAGAGGAGTGAAAGGCCCGCTCTGGGGCGGCAAACCTGGGGCACACTCAGCCCTCACTGTCAGTGCAGAAGCCAGGCTGCCCCAGCGGTGGGGATCGGACATTCAGTATCACTTGCAGCGTTGGCACTTTGTGATTCCTAAGTGGGCTTGGGGCTGTGGTTTGCCACTCACTCAGTCTCTAAAAGGTTCCCGTCACTGGGTTAGACCCTCTCACAAGAGCGGACAGAAACTGGCACATGAAGGCACTCCACTGGGGAGGAACTGCGGACAGAAGAGCAGAGAGCGGGGCTGGAGGATCGGTCCCGGCAGCCACGGGGACACGAGGATGCGGGGCTGTGCAGGGGCTGAGGCCGCTCTTCATCAGCCCATGGGGGACCTGGGTTTTGTCTTCTTAGTAGATGCACAGTACCACCACGCGCCGATGGGGCACCACGTGACGTCTGACACACGGACGTGCAGTAATACGGTGGGGGCGGTGATGAAGCCATCGCCGGGGCCTCCGACCAGGGTCCTTTCTTTCTGTTGGGAGCATCCAGACCCCACTTTCCCAGGTATTCTGGACTCTGCGTCAGCGGCGCGGCTCCTCACACCCTCCCTGCTGGCCCCTCACCGAGCCTCGGAGGGCCCAGTCACACTCTGTTTCTGTGCCATCAACTCGCAGAGTTTCCACATGCATCAAGGACTATTTCTTGTTTTTCTAAGGATCATTATTATTTTTTAATCAAACCTGGAGCCTGAAAATAGATATCATTAATCACACAATAAGAAAAATAAGTTTAATTAGGTTTTCCCACTACAGAAATGTTTCAGAGAGATTTTTCTTCTCTTTTACTTTTTTTTAGGTTGAAAAATATAAGCAATATAGTATCAAACAACTCATTATCTTTCCAGCCAAGTTTTCCAGGTAGACATAGATACTGGGGAAGGGAAGGCTCTCAGCAGCCACCACTTCCCAGAATGGTGTCACTTTCTGTCCCAGGCCCTCCGTGCCCATGAGCCCAAGGTGGATTTGCCTCACCCTTGGCATACTGAGCTGAAATACTTAGATTCTGCTGCTGTCTCCAGAATGTACTTTGAGAAGAGACCGAGCCCGTGGTGTCCTGCCTCTTCCGAGTTCATTTTAATAATTAATGTAATAAACAGGAAACATTGGAAACCAGACGGAAATGTACCCATTGTCCGGATGTGTGAGGGCTCTTTATAGCAGGAAACAAAAGATGCTGATTTTCTTTCAAGACTCATGATTAGCCAAAAGGCATTTATTCCTAAGGTCCCAAAATATAGATATTCAGCACTGTTTTACTAATTACTAGTATAATTAACACTATTAATACAACTTACTATCTTAGTCAAAAGAGAAAATGATCATTTTAATAGAGGCTGAACAACTATTTTCGGAATTTCTTATCATTTCTCTAAGAATTGTTGTATGTGAGTACATACACACACACATATGCAACGTAGAGCCAGCAGGCATTAAAGCTAGAGTCGGTTCAGGCTCCCCAGCACAGGCAGCGACAATTGCAGCCGGGGAGAGGTGTGGGTGACGGGGGCACTGGGAGCCACGCCAAGTCACTGCTATGTTCTTATGATGCCACATTGCATATTTAAACTCAAAATCAGTAAGTGAGATACATGGGGAACGAGGAATGGTATTCTTCACAGAATGAGACACCCTAGGATGGCTGCGGAGCTGCAAGATCTGGGAAGCGCAGTGCCGGCCAGGGCAAAGGACCAAAGCAGGAGGCTCTGCCGGCTTCCAAATACACTGCGAGTTGCGAGCTAGCCTGCTGGTGCTGAGACAGAACCAGACCGGGCGATGGCGCCACGAGCGCCCGGGGCCGCACTGCTCAGGACCAAGGTGCCGAGAGCGCAGTGAGGACGGCGGGCTGAGAAATGGGCTCCTGATGCAGAGCAGTGAGACGGGACCTCACCTCTTGCCAGTCACAGAAATCAGCCATAGGTAGAGTGAGCATGGGGCTGGAAACTATGGCACCACTAGAAGACAGGGAAAGTCTTCAGGATCCCGGCCCCAACAGTGTGGGAAATACATGCAAGAGATAAATGGGGTCACGGGGCTTCTGCACAGCAGAGGAAACTGTCCACAGTGTGGGGACACATATCAGGCAGGAGAAAATATCTGCTGTTGTTGTCAGGGTTTATAAGAGGAACAATTGAACACAGGACACATAATTTATAGGACTATTTTTTAATAGTGTCCCAGACAGTCAAGTACAAAGGAGTGCAGGAGACCTGTCTGCACACTAGAGACCCAAAGGATCCAGCTGAGCGCCTGGAGCCCACGGCAGTGTCCTTCACAAGTCCAGCTGAGGACCTTGGGCCCGTGGTAGGGCTTCCCCTGAGTCCAGCCTGAGGCCTAGGGCCCATGACAATGTCTCACGTAAGTCTTTTTCATGGATTTGTGCTGGGAAGGCCCAGAGGTCGGTGGTAGAAACTAGAGTCTGTGCCAGAGAGTGAAGGATCTGCGCCGGCAGCCGCGGGACCTGCACTGGAGGCAGGAAGCAGTGCCCAAGGTGAGAACCACAGCTCCCTAAGAAGTAGAACTGCAGCCGACCTCAGCGGCGGCGAAGTCCTGAGCTCCAGTGCATGTCGAGAAAACCAGCACGATCAGCCTCTCCAGGAGGGCCAGAGCACCCACCTCTCTCCAGTTCTCCTTTTTATGCTATTGACAACAGCGCTCGGGCGGCCCTTCCACGCCCAGTGCTGTGCCGATCCTGTTCAGCTGGGTATTACAAGCTGGCCACAGCAGGCGAACCACCACATCTGGAGACTGCTCTTGCGCAGGGGTAATATCCAGAGTATGTAAGGAACTCAAAAAGCCTCAATAACAGAAAACAGACATCCTGCTTTTAAAATGGGCGACAGACCTAAGTAGACATTTATTAAAAGAAAACGTGCAGGTGCCCCGCAGGTGACACACGTCATCACTAACCACCACGGCAGTGCAACTCAAACCCACAGTGAGACCTGGCCTCACCACAGGAAGAAGGGTGCACAGGCAGAGGGAAGGGAGTGAGAAGGACCCTGTCCCACAGCTCAGTGGAAATGCTATCGTCACTATGGGAAATGGCACAGAGATTCCTGAGCAAAATCAGGCCTAGAACTTCCACGATGCAGCCACCCCACTTTGGGCGTGCGTCCAGGGAAATGATGCTAGAAGTGAGGAACCCTCTGACGCCCTGGGTTTACTGCAGCACTGCTCACAGCGGCCAAGAATTGGCACAGCTGAGGCGCCCCTCAGCTGCTGGTGAGCAGGAAAGGAAAATGTGACTCCTGTGTACCAGGAAGTACCACACAGCCAGGAAAAGGACAAAACTCCATTACAACATGGATAAGACTTCACCTTGCTACCTGAAGTGAAACAAGCAAGCGCACCCACGGGTGGAGTCTGAAGTGTGGATCTTGTGGAAGGTGAGTGCAGAACCACTGGGGAGAGATCAAGAAGAGAGGGCTGAAGAAGTGAGTCCTGGCCCCTTTGCTGTTGGTGACCCCAGAGTCCCCTTAGGGGATAAATCGAATGTGCCCCTTCCTCTCCCCATCATCTTGGCTCTGCACTTGTTAGAGAAAACATCGTGGGCTGGGTCCAGTGCTAGGTGGACAGACAGGAGAGCTGGCATGACCTCCTGGCCTGCTTGCCCCTGCCCTTTGCATTGCTGTGTCCCCACCTGCCCACCCACCCAGAGTCTCTACAGCTTCCTCCCTTTCATGTTCCAGTCTGTGCCAGCTGCCACTCACCAACTCCACGCACGCCCAGGCTTCCAACCTCACCTTTCTTTTTCTTTATTTGCTATTGTTTATCATTTAATAAGACAATTAATTCACACACATGTAACCCATGTGGATTATAGCCTGTCTTCAGCAGATTCCAGGGTCACGTGGCAGACACGCTCTCTGACCTGTCACCCACCTACCTACTGCTGCCTGGCAGTGCTTGCTCAGTGAGTTGATGAGCAGCGTTCAGCAGGAGCCTTCCTGTCTGAGGTAGTACGGGCAGTACTCTGTGAGGTGCAGCTGCCTGATGCCTGGGATCATGGACGCACCAGGGAGGATGCATGTAGCCACAGCAGTAGTAAAGAGGAAACAGCCACTCTTGGGGTGAAAGCCATCCTCTCGCTCCTGTACCTCTAGTGTTCCCACCATCGCCTGGAGCACCCCTGGGAAGCAGAGCGTAGGAAAGCAGTGTGCTGTGTACAGTGTGGGTATTTAAAAGCCCGCTCAGTTTTACCCTGAGGCTACTTCTTAGAAAAGGATTTCCATTCAGTCTTTTGCCTCCCAACTTTCTCAGCATGGAAAGGTAACAACCAACATAGTCATTCTTCCTTCAGAACATGGAGTATTGGTGCAAAATTTTCAGGGTCGGGAGTTTAGGGTCAGATCATGGAGTAGGAGAACAGGGGCCTCTGCATGTACAGTCCAGGTACTAGGGAGGCTGAGGCAGGAGGCCAGCCTGCACTACACAGCGAGACCCTGTCTCAAAAAAAGGAAAAAGAGAAAAAGAATGGATGGGCTCCATCACTGTGGCCCCCATTAGAATCTTGTTGCTATGTTTGATTTTGTGTTCAGCCTGTGCTCAGGAACATGCTGTGCTGGGTGAAAATACTGTGTTTCTTTTTTAGTCTGGGAGATTGACCACGGGGCCTGCCCACTGAGCTATAGCCCCAGCCCTTTTCTTAACATCTATTTGGAGACAGGGTCTCTCTAAGTTGCCCATGCTGGGCTCACACTTGCTCTCTTCCTGCCTCAGCCTCCCCAGTGCTCAGAGTGTGATGGTAATACCTGAGCTGTAAACAAAAGCTATTTCCAACCTCAACTGCTATTTTCATGTCATTATGGTGAATGCTTGATCGGAGGAGACAAGGGGACTTAGTAACGGAGAATGGAGTTAGGGCCACGTCATTTTGCCCAATTTGCACACATGTGTATAGCTGCTGCCAGTGTGCCAACCTTGTGTCTAAATGTGTGCTTGTGTGTGGTGTACGTGTGTGTGTGTGTGTGTGTGTGTAGTGAGTTTCGAGGGCCTGGTCGAGACAAGCATTGCTGCTAAGCCCTCCAGGACCAGCTGGTTCATCACTAATGATCTGTTCAGAGCCCCTGAGCCAAATATTTGCCATTAATTACACTCACTTAACATTTACTAAAGCACTCAAGCCACCTGCAATTAAATGCAGCCGAATTTCTACTTGATGCACAGATGAACAGTCACATGGCTATCCGTGGGCACAGGACACACAGGGGATGAGTTGGTGAGGAGTCACAGGGCGCATGCGAGCTCCACGTCCCGGCCCCTCGCCGTCCGTTCAGAACAGGTTTCCCTGGGCAGGAGGAAACAGGCTGAGGAATCCGGTAATTGCTGCTCCTGCTCATGAAGGGATGGCCATCCCTCCATTTATTGGTGACTGAGTGATAGAGGTGAAGCAATGGGCTGACAACCCAAGTGTGCGATTGAAGCAATGAATAGGATAAAGGAAATTAGTATTAGCTATTAAGCTCACCCTCTCACATAATGTATTGTTACTATTCATTTAAGTACTAATTGGAGTAATTGGAGTAGCCGTCGTGGGGAGGAACGAGAGGGCTATGAGCCGACAGAGGGGTGGGAAGAGAATGCTGAGAATGAAATCACTAGAGTAACAACTGGTAACTTGCATTGCACGAGCAGTAAAAGAGACAGGTTGCTTGGTTTAGGAGCCTGGGATTATAGCCGGGCCAGTTCGCTGGTGTAAAGCATCTTTGGCTGAGACCAGGATGAAGATTGGCTGGCATTTCTGCAGCACATGATTGCTGCTTGGAGTTCTCTGGGTTCCACGCCTACAGCAGGAACTGTCCAGAATTCCAAGTTTAGGTCTCTATAGTTGGTATGTTCATGACTTCAGTTTCTCAGGCACAGGGCCTCCCAAACCTCCAGAATGCCAGCCTAGGAAAGACCACTTGGCATGCAGTGAGGACGCAGGGGTTCCTGCTAGAGGGAATGGGCGGGGTGTGAAGGACAACACTTAGGAGCCTGAGTGATGGGCCGTCAGTCCACAGTCCAGGAGGTGGGGCTTGAGAAACCGGCTGGAAGGCAGGAGATGCCGGCGCTGGGATGGACGGCGAGCGCTCCAAGACAAGACCAGGCTTGCTCTTGCCAGACACCTTAGTCCTGGGGACTGAAGTGCTTGGGGCCCCCAGAGAGTGCAGTGAGCTCAGGGAACCCACACCCCGCCTCTGGGCACCTGCACCCACCCAGGGCTCCAGGGAGCTCCGTATCCCATGTGGAAATCTGCAGCCCACACTGCCTCCTCTCCCTATGGCTACTTAAACACTGCCTGTGGTTGTTAAACTTCTTAAAGATGTTAAAACAAAAATTAAAAGGAGCATTGTGCAGGGGAACGGCCTGGCTCTTCCACTTATGACATTTTCTCCTAACACATGTGAGCTGGGCTTCAGTGACTTACCCGGCTATGTGTCTGGTAAGATTCAGCTTCACAGCCAAGCTTTTGTTTACTTTTCATATTTTGGAGACTGCAAAGGCAAATGGTCCTTTGTGCTTCTGACTTCTCCATAGGTGGATTTTTCAACACGTGAGAAGCACAGCATTCCAGGACAATCTGGGCTCTTTGGGTACAGTTGTCTGGGTGTTCAAGAATGCACACAGTGTGCCTATGACATGCCACATGTGGCTTTAGAGTCTGCACCAGCGTGGTCCATGTCCTTGAAGAATCTGGTTGGGGAGGTGGGGCCATCATGGGCTGGTGACAGCGACCCACAAGGAAGGGACTGTTTCCTTTCTGCTACAGGAGCTGCCACAGTAAGAGGAGCCACCAGCGCTGCAATCGTGGGTTGCAAACAATGCCCAGGCCCAGAAGCTGTGGGGAGGAAGGCAGGGAGGGCTCAGGGGACTCTCTCCAAGGAGGGGGCAGTGAGCTTCCCTGGGGAGGATACACAGGCAGGGTGGGCAGAGAAGGACGAGGAGGTGCAGTGTGCCCGAGGTGGGAGGCTCTGGACTTCTTGAGAAGGCCCAGTGTGAGGATGTCAGTGCTGTGTTATCCCAGTGCCCTGCCACAGGGGACTTCCTAGGTGAGCTTTCCTCCGCTTCCAGCCCACGGCCCACCAGGATCTAGTGCGCAGCCTCCCCCAAGGTCTGCGTAACTCTGTGCAGAGGCCCCTGCGTGGCATGTGAGATACTGGGCTGATTGGAAACTATGGTAAATGTTTCGAGTTTCAAGAAACTTGTAGTAAAAGCCACATTGATAAAATCATAGGCGGTAAATTGAAACTGGGGAGGTATTAATAGAAATGTGTCTTTTACTCTAATGATTTTTTAATTTAAACATTCCCTGTATTTTTCAACTACCTTTCATTAATCAACTCTCGACAGCACTTTCTGTCAAATAAAATTACGGCGCGCCTCAGCCACTTCATCCACTGAGCTTGGCGCTGTGTGAAGTCTGGCTCTTCTCTGAAATCCAAGTATCACAAAAGGTAAATTCTTTGATTCCAGTCAGGACATCAGGGCAGTGGCCACAGCGCCGCTAATGACACTCAGGAGAGGACTCCAGAGCTGCCCCTGAAAGCACTGGGAATCCTGGGTTAGTGTGCTTAAGGGGAGGCGAGGGGTTTTGAGAGGCATTCGTGGCAATGCAGTTTTTACTGTCATGGATTTTCCAGCTTTCCTCCCTCAGAAAGTAAAATCCAGGGTCACAGAGACTGAGTCTTTTCCAGGCACCATGGGAACTCCGAACCGTCTGGGGACCTACCACCAGCAGCCATTAGGAAGGACACGGCGGCAAAGAGGATTTGCAGGGGTTGGTGGGCAGACTGCTTCCAGGCTGTGGATCAGCATGAACACAGGCACGGTGGGCAGTGGACAGAGGTTCAGGGGAAGTGACATGGAGACAGTGACCTAGCAGGGGGAATGGCCCTGGGGAGTCCCTGGTGGCCTTGCTGTGGGTCTGTAGGGTGTGCAGGGTCAGCCTCAGGAGCTGGCGGTGGGTCATGAGCACCTCAGCCCCTCATGAGGGGGGCAATCCTAGGGACAGCGCTGCACCAGGCACCAGGCAGAGCAACCCTGAGAAGGTCAGGATAGTGCACCAAGATGGCACCCCGGCCCGAATGTGCAGGGCTCAGACTCGGGCGTCTCTCCCCCTTGAGCTAGCAAAATGGCCATCTTTATGGAAAGCAACAGTGAGCATGGACGACTTTGCTCAAAATGAGTTAAGGCATTTAACCTGCAATGACTTATTATATCTGCCAAGCAAGTGGCAGAGCGCAAACAGGAAATGCTCCTCTCCCGGACGAGGCGCCCTGAGGTCCCTGCTCCACAGCTGCTCGCCGGCCTCGCTGGCTCATCTGGAAACTGAGTCCCAACTCCCCCTGCCCTCGCAGGCCCTTTCCAGGGTGATAAACGCCCTCCCCAGACCTTGGCTTCCCTGACCTCACTCCGGAGCTCTCAGTCCCTTCATCAAAGCTCGTAATCTGAGATCACGCCATTTGGTGACAACTCATGAAATTTCTCACTTGAGGTTCTGCCGAAGTACAGTGGATCCCAGCAGCAGAGCGCTGGGCAGGAGCGGCTTGTCCTTTACTGAGCACTAAATTCTACATCCTTACACTCTCAGCCATCTCGCGGAGTCGTCGGGACGATGTGGTTAAGACAGAAAAACGGTCTGAACGGAAGAAAGAATTCGTCACCCTGCGGTCACGCCCAAGCGGAGCAGGAGAACTCCCCCAGGGACCGAGCAAAGCGAGGGGCCAGGCCTGGGCTCCGCGGCCCTGCTGGCTTGTGTCCGCCCACACCACTCTGCTGTTCTTCCAGATCTCCTTCAAGGCCTCCTGTGCTTGCAGCTGTTTGCTTCCAAAGGAGCCTGAGTCCTGCGAACTGCAATAGCTAACTGCACTGTGAGGAGGAGGGCCTGCTCGCTGGGACCCTGATGTGCTCAGCTCCCTATCCGCTCCTCTCATTCCCCCGAGCCCCACCCCCACCCCCATCCGCCCTGCTCCGGATCATGGACTGAGACCTCTGAAGCCATGAGTAGGGGGCTAAGAGGTGGGGAGAGGGGGAGAAGACGACTGGGGGAGGGAGGGAGAAAGAATAAGGGTGTGCTTTGTGCAGGTGCCAATTCCACGTGATGGACATGGCCATTACCTAGTCATTACCTGTTTGCCAACAGGAACTAATAAAAAAGGAATTTTTTATTCCTGTTTTCTGTATTTTGTATGGGTCTGTAGGGTCTAAAGGGTCTCACTACATGGATTGAACTCATAGTGATCCTCCTGTGTTCAGCCTCCCAAGCACTGGGATTAGAGACGCCCAGCGGGCTGAACCCAGGTCTCTGTATCAGCCTAAGCAGCTGCTTTAGTCCGAGAAGCTATCAGGCCTGCCCAATGTCTTGAAATTTTTAAAAGGAAAAATGTAAATTAATAATGATAAGTAAGTTTGAATAAACTGTTCATAAATTTTATAGTGAGACCAATGTAAAGATCCTGTCTTGTCTGTGGATTTTTAGCCCACCATTGAGCTAAAGGCCAGGCCCCAGGCAGGAGATCTGTTAGACTAAGAAACCTTCACATTTTCGTCCTTCTGGCCCTTTTAATACCCATACACTCTTTGCCCAGCTCTGTACTGTGAAGACTTGAACAAACGGGGCACAGCATTCCACAGCTTGCTTTTATTTTCTCTCTCAACAGTGTATTTTTTTTATCTGTTCCCATTGGTAGGTGTTCATGCTTTAACAATGCATATTATTTATTTGATTTAAATAAGCTATCTTTGGACAATAAGAATGTATGAAAATATTTTAATTAACGTTGAAATGATAATCGCTTTGAATCTCCAAGAAGATCTAAATTGTTTTCCGCTCCCATATAATTAGCGTCTACCAGCTGGCGATGCTCGCTGGAAAGGTGGCTCTTGTTTCCCTTGAACTCGGGTAGCTCTCTTTCTTTATTCTCTCCCAAATCCTTGTGCTCCCCAGGAGCTGCCTCACCTCCCATAGGCCAGCAGTGTGCACGGCTGGCAAATCTCTTTTCATCAGGTGTGTTTGGGGATTATGTGCCCCTGGGAATGAAACTTGAACCCATATCTGTGAATTATCTCAGGGATTAAACACGCCTTCAGACAGAGCGCTCGTCCAGGGCAGCCGGTGTCAGCCCCCACTGCGCCGCATGTAGTGACTGGGTACACAGGTCTCTGATGACAAACGCTCCTGAACCCAGGTCGTTGTCTCTTTGCTGAAGTGAGAACAAGAACTTGGGTTTTTTTTTTACTTATTAGAAAAAATTGACTGGAGTTTTGGAAATTTAAGGCTAAAACTAAACCCAACATTAATTAGTGACACTGGGAGATCCCCATGGCCATGGAATGAATGAACAAAGAAGAGGTAACAGAGAACGCCAGCCCCCAGGGTGCACCATTGCCTGGCGCCAACCACGAACCTTCCTGGTCCTCACCCACAGCCCACCTTCCCACAGCCCTCAGCCACTTTTCTTCTTGAAGCCTGAGCTCTCCCCATGTCTTTTCTTCTACAGTTTAAATCTCTGGTGTCCCCCAGAACGATGTCATTCCTTTGTACACATCAAAGTGAGAGTTTCTGGTTCTGACCTGTTGTTGTCACCTAATGCATCACCGAGGAGCCAACAGCCATTTTAGTTACCTTTTAAAAATTATTTATTTATTTATTTATTTATTTATTTGGTGCAGGGTCTCACTACACAGCTCAGACTTGAAGCAATCCTCCTGTCTCAGCTTCCCCAGCCCTGGGATTACAGGCATGTGCCACCTTACCCAGTTTTGGTGGCCAGCTAGGTGTGGGGCTGGCACGGCGCGCAATACTGGGGATCAAATCTGGGTCTTTATGCTTACCAGACAGGCTTTTAGACTGCTGAGCTATCTTCCTGGCCCTAGTTACTTTTCTTATTGCTGAGGTAAAATACTCATTGCACAAAATTAAAAGAAGAAAGGTGTATTAGGCTCGCAGTGTGTAAATGTTTTGGTCCACAATTGGCTGACTCCAAGATAGGACAGCAGGGCAGAGGAGAAATGATTCATGGTGGGCAGAAGAAAGTAAAACAAGAGACGGATGAGCGCAGCACTGTCTCCTTACATTTTATCCAGGGTGCTTAGGGCAGGTAGCCCTCACCCTCCTAATGCGAGAGCCTTTGAGCCTGGCCTTGCACCATGAGCCAGTCCCAGCATCACACACTCTAAAGCCAACCACAGGAAACCCCACCGATGGTGACAGCTAGGCACAAGCTGTAGTCCTTGCTCAGTTCAACATAGGTTTCTTGAAACCAGACCTGTAGATCAACATCCTGGTTTATCTCACAAAGAGTTAGGAACACATAATTTTTTTTTTTTTTTGTGGTACCAAGGATTGAACTCAGAACCTTATGCTTGCCAGGTAAGCGCTTATTCTGCTAAGCCATCTCCCCAGCCCCAGGAGCATATAATTTTATTATAAAAGACAAACACAGGGGCTCAATGATGTGAGTACCTGCCTGGCAAGCACAGGTCCTGCGTTTGCTCCCAAGTACAGCAAAAAAAAGAAAATGCTAATAAAAGAAAAACCTTCTTTTGAGAGTCACTCTGCTAAGGTGCTGGTGCTTTTGGCTGTGACCAGATTTTTCCTTTCTTTACCTGGACCTGTGCTGTCGACTCTGACCTTGGTCCTCTGTCTAGAGCAGCGCATGGCAGGTCTCCCAGGGGCCTCTGCTCATGCCCACAGTGTGACACATTGGTTTCACAATGAAAGATTAACTCTGATTCCAGCTAGCAGGTCACAGAACTGAAGGGTGACAAAGGCTGGAGATGGAGCTCAGGGCTGAGTGCTTCCCAGCACATGACCTCATCCTTGGCTCGGAGACCCGTTCACCAGAGAAGCCACGCTCGGGAGGGCCCAGGGGAGTGGCCCAAGGGTGTTGCTTGTGCATGGGCTTTGCATGCAGCGCACGGTTCTGACGATTTTGGAAGGAGCTGATGGCGATCCTCCCTGGAAGGCCAGAGAGACTGAGGAAAGCCAATGTGTAGGCCAGGGTTGCCCAGCAGGAAGGACAGCTAGTGTCTGGCTTCAGAGGCCTGTGATTTACCCGCTTCTGCCCTGCTGGCCCTCAGGCACATCAGCACTTATTGTTGCCATTTATGGACACAGATGAAATATGCATCTGCAGAAGGGAAATTATATAAAATGCTGCTTTATTTTGTGGAAATCTACCAGACAAAATGGAAAATTACACAAAGAATCAATGATAGCCCAAGCAAAGGACTTCAAAGAGAGAAAAATCTAGAAGTTTTCCTAATTTCTGGCCATGAAATCACTTATGATCCTGATTTCTCCAGGGCCATACTTGCCAACAAGAGGACTTCTAAAGGAGAAGAAATGAAGTGGGATGGAAGGAACGAAGGAGGAGCCCCCAGGAGGCAGAGGAAGTGGTGACCTGGGCTGAGAGGGGACAAAGGTTGGCACCCAGAGGGTGGCATGGGCCAGCTGGGATTTGTGGGGCTGGCATGGGCATTTCTGGGGAGCATTCTTGTCTGGATTTAAAAGCCCAGTAGGATCAGCAAAGGCCTCAAAAGTGTCTGGACATTTGTTATTGTGAAACTCTGCCCACCTGTAAGTCTTCTTACGTTTTGTATCAAGGAAACAGAGAAAGGACTGGCTAGCAAGGAAATTTTCCAGCCTCTCCCGAGGAAGAATCCTGGCCTTCTCACCACTCACTCTGGGCCTTCCACCGCCATCCCAGCCTCAGATCTAGGAGATGGTTTCAGGTTTAAGAGCATCCAGTTGCATGAAAATAGGGCACAGTGGTGAGACCCGCTCCCTGGGGACTCCTGAGGGGTGACCTGCAAGGGCGCCCTTGGAGAGAGAGAGAGTGTTGGAGGGGTCGGGACAGGTGCCCAGCCCTGGAACCTAATGCTATACGTGAAGGAGCGAGGGGGACAATCACAGCTCATAGCTATGCAGTTTTAGGTATCGGATCAAGTGGATACTTTACATAAGTAAAGTATTAAGCTTTTAATTGCTTTGTCTGTGGACCAGGATAGACATTCCAATCAGCAAAGAGGACAAAGGAGAGAGCTAGCTCCTTCTCATATTCACAAAGATCGGGAAGGATAGGGCTGTATCCTTCTCGTATTCCTGGAGAGGAAAGGGAGGGTTGCAAACTCAGTTCACCTTTCTCATAGGAAGACATTGCCACTCAGGAAGCTCTCACCCCTCTGCTCTGTGGGCAGGTGGCTTCATTTTCTTGCAGTTACCTTATGATAGCTGCATTAAAACCACATGGAACAGTAACACCACCTCTCTACACTACTCTCTGGGTAACAAGAGAAGTCAGACTCAAGAGCTTTTATCATTAGATTCCCATTGGATTATACTCCTACAATAGATGTGTGTGTATGTGTGTGTGTGTGTGTGTGTGTGTGTTTCTGGGTACATGTGTGCATGTCGTGCATCTGTGTACACCCATGCTGTAGATGGAACCCCCAGGCTTTCCCACTGGGCTCCGCTCTCCAGCCACCCACACAGGTCTTAAAAGCTCTTCTTCATTAAAAACTGTTTCTGTACAAAACAAAAATCCATCTGAAGGGTACAACTACGCAAGTTCTGATAATGATATACAGAGAAAATGGTCCCAGCAGACCTTGGCCCCAGCTCTGCTGAGAATGTCCCTCTCCCTCCTCCTGCAGCCCCAGGAGATTTTGTTGTCTTTGTGGACCAGAAACAGCTTGTTTCTACTTCTGATGAGAACCAGCGCTGGCCCAGGGGTCTAATGGCCCTCGGGCTCTTTTGACAACCTACCATCTCTAGTGTTCAGAAGGTCTAGCTTGCAAGAGATTAAAGAAGAGTGCAAAATCATTTTCTTTAATATTCTTTTAGTATTTCTTTAATAATATGCCAGATGAGGATCAGCAAAGGGGACAGAGGGGCTAAAGGCAAACGGGTAGCCCTGGGCTACCTGAGAGACAGCAGCCTGCAGTTCCAACAGCTTGAGAGGCTGAGGCAAGAGGCTCATTTTCAGGCTGGGTAATGTAGGAAGATCACCTCTGAAAGAAAGGAAAATGGAAAGAAGCAGAGAGAGACAGAGACACACACACAGAGAGAGAGAGAGAGAGAGAGAGAGAGAGAGAGAGAGAGAGAGAGCAGGGAGGAAAGGCAAGAAGAAAGGGAGGAAAGAAGGTAAGGAAGAGAAGAAGAGGACAACAGGGAGGTGGATCCTCTCTGTCTGTCTGTCTTTCCTCAGGCATATAGAAAAACATAACTCCCAATTTCACTTGAAGTGGAGCATGACATCTCAAAGTGTGTGCACAGGTACATGCGAGTGGCGGCTGTGTGTGCAGTGGGGGGGGGTCCTGCATGTGGGAGGGAGAGCAGGCGCCTGGGACCCAGAGAAGGCCCCTGGGACCCTGTCAATCTCTTTTCGAAAGCCCCTTCCTAATCTACAAATCCATGCTCACCTGTAAAGCTCCTTGAAGCACCCGGAGCATGGGTCTGT
>PVKA01000200.1:115407-241557 GCA_004027165.1 Ctenomys sociabilis
TCTGTGGAACCAACTGCGGATCTCTCTGCAGCCCTGGGGATCTGTGGAACCAACTGCGGATCTCTCTGCAGCCCTGGGGATCTGTGGAACCAACTGCGGATCTCTCTGCAGCCCTGGGGATCTGTGGAACCAACTGCGGATCTCTCTGCAGCCCTGGGGATCTGTGGAACCAACTGCGGATCTCTCTGCAGCCCTGGGGCCCCGTGCACAGCTCCCCGCTCTTCCAGGCCTCACTTTAATGACTCTGTCACCATGATTTTACCTCGAGAATTAAAAGGCAAATACGTAAAAGCAAGCAACATTAATGGCCCTTCTTGCTGAAAAACACTTTTCCTGGAAGAACTACTACTTTTTTTTTTAAAGACTGCAATATTTTAACACTGCTGCTTGGTCACTTTTATTTGAAAAAGGCTTTTTAAGCCAATGAATACAAAATGTTGTAATTCTCTCAGACTTATTTTTTTTTTTTTTTGTCTTTTTGAGACAGGGTCTCACTATGCAGTTCAGGCTGGCCTTAAGCTCACTTTGTAGCTCAAGATGGTCTTGAACTCACAACAATCCTCCTGCCTCAGCCTCCCAAGTGCTGGGATTACAGGCATGCGCCACCACGCCCGGCTTCTCTCAGACTTATTTTAGCAACAGGAAGTACAATAGGCACTCACCCTTTTAGAGGACCCTGTGATGGGTCCCAGCAGGGTCCCAAGGTGATGGGCCGCTAGGGCCAGAGCTGGGTTTATGTAGTGTACGTGTGCCCGTTCACTGCAGAAAAATATTCAAGGGAGGGGAAATCAAGTTTCAAAAACATTTTTTCTGGGTTTGCAAAGATAATTCTCCATTTTGTTCTAATTTCCATCCGTACAAGGTACCGTTCTTACTCTGGAACAGGCATCTTGTGTGGTGGTTGCATTGTGTTAACGTTACTGAGATATCGGAAGCTTGGCTTGATCCGCCGGCGACTCCCTTCCCTGGGGCGTGGGAGGCCCACCCTGCAGCAACTCAGCATGAAAAGAGTACACAAAGGGGTTGAGGGTGCTTCTGCTCGCCCTACTTCTTGAAGGAGCTCCAGGGCTCACGGTGCCACCTCTGAGGAGCTTGACCCTCACAGCTGCGCCACTCTGGAGGAGCTCTCCGATCCTCACAGTGCAGCTCTACTCTCAGTCAGCATGGAGGTGAGAGAGGCTTGATGGAACCCGCAGCTCGGCTCCGTCCTCTGCTCGCCACTGTCCTCCGTGGTCATGAACTGCTGCTTTTTAGCCTGGAGCCGGCCAACTGTGGACTGAAACCTCCACTAACTATGAGCTAAATAAACCTTTCCTTCCTGGGTGTTGGGTGTTTTGTCCTAGCAGTGAGTAAAAAGTAACTGAGAGAGGCTGTTTCAGACCCAAGCTGTAAATCAAGTCTTTCCCCCTCTTCTTTACAACTATCTGCTGATACCTTAAGTGAAAATGGAAACGAGTCCACTTTACAACTAGATACTAGATGGATAAAAATATCTGAAGGAAGAAAACTTAAATCTGTACATTAGAATGAAATACATGCCTTAATAAGACCAAAGGAAGTTGCAAATGTCTTTTTGGAGGCCAAGTTTAAATTCACCTAGGTCATATAATTTTAAAAAGTTTAATCCATTCAATAAGCCAAGGAAAAACCTACAAACAAACTTAGATATTTTCTCACATAATCATTTAAAACATGAAAATAGTTTGTGAACCTCAAACAACCTGATCATTGTTTGATTTCTTTAAATGTATAGATTTATTTTATTCCTTATCTTATCTGAAAGTTATCAGAGTTGAAACAACATCAAAAGGTAATGGTGAAATTTTAGGGGTTGTTTTATGTGTTTGGTACAGGGTCTCACCACAGAACTCAGACCTTAGTGATCCTCCTGTTTTCAGCCTCCCCGGCGCTGGGATTCAGGTGTGCACCACGACGCCCGGTCGTGGTCGGCTCAGGGCACCCAGGGGCAGGGCCAGCGTGTGGTGCTGGGACTGCACCTCAGTTCCCGGGCTTGTCTAAATAGGTGCTTAGCCTGTGAGCTATCTCACTGGCTCTGAAAAGTTTAGTTTTAAAGGTTGCAGTGAGAAACTGAGCATGGTAGTGCACCCCTGAGAGCCCAGCACCGGGAAGGCTGAAAACAGGAGGATCACTATGAGCTGACCTGTGCAGAGCCTGTACTGAACACACAAAAGCTAAGGGTTGAATTGAATATGGACTGTGATCAGATAGCAAAGTTAGGAGTCATTTTAATAGCTCATATGGGTATGTGTCTGTGTATTTACGCATGCATGTCTAGATACATGTATTAGACATGTGTATAATATATATTATAATATTACTATGCCTTACAGGTACCTTTAAAACTACCTTCCAAACAAATGTTTCTCAACTATGCACATTTTTAAATCACTTATTTCCCCAGTAGTAGACACAGCTTGCCTCCAGGGCTTGGAGTGTATTCTACATTTTTAGCTCAATTCTGACTTGTCCTTTTCTTCATTTTATCGTTTTTAGATCAAGCCAGTTTCTCCCAAATCCTGCGTTTATGAGCCTCTGCTAATTAGCATAGCTGTGCATGCCATCTTAAATGTGAAGGAGATTAACAGTTGGAGATGGGCGCCCTGGAGGAGGAGTCCAGCTTTGCTGGGGCCTTGGCCCTGGGAGAAGGGCCCAACTCCCATTACCTTGCCCTCTCCTGTTAACTCACACCTCTACCCGGAGTCTGCTCGAGACAGACACTGGCGTTCTGGGCCTTGGCCAGGCTGTGCCGAGCCAGGAGCTGCCAGCCAGCAAGCAGGGCTTGGTTTACTGCAGGTCAAGAGGGGTACTTGCTGCCAGGGCAGACGGGCTCGAGTGGCACACTGCAGCTGAGACCTGTGCCTGCAGTGGCTTCGGGGCCAGGGCAGGTCTCCAGGCCAGCTGGGTATCCACCTCGTACAGGCAGCCACTGCGCCCTGACAGTCTGAAAACGCTTGCAGGCTCTTCAGCTCTGTGCCCAGCCTCTGCCCCCGCAGGCTGGCCGCTCAGTTCCCTAGTCCTGAGCCACCAGTCATGCCAGATTTTAAGAAAAAAAAAAAAAAAATCAAGGAAGAAGAGAAAGGATGAATTAGAGAGCTGGAAGTGGGATTTAGCCCAAACTGAGGCAATTTTCATTACACTAACTGCTACTCACATTTACTGAGCACTCGCTGTACACTGGGAAGGCCCTGCGTTTCCTGTGATTGTCCTGTGTGTGTGATTTTTGTCTCTTTGATCCATTGCTGAGCCCCCAGTGCCAAGAACAGCACCTGGCACAAAACTGGCACTCAGGAAATGTTCATTGAATGAATAATTGCACCCAACTCTGCCAGACAATGTATATAAAACATATCTTGGCATCTCAAATAGCAGAGCTCCTGTGGACACCACAGTGTGCAGATGAGAAAACGAATCATAGGCAGGGAAGGAAATGTGTCTGATCACACCCAATCCAGTGGTGCGGGAGTCAGAGCTCAAGTGCTGGCTGTGTGGGTTCCTGGGCCTGTGTGCGCCGGCCCCTTTATCCGAGAGGGCCAGCACCTCCCGCTCCTGCACATGGAAGCACAGCCTCTTCCTCCTGCTGCAAACACTTCACAGGCAGACGGGCTTCCCACCGACACCTCGCTTCCCAGACCTGTGCCACAAGTGTTCTGACACGCTGAAAAGATCACCATGCAGAGTCACAGTGCTGTCTGCCCTTTTCAGCTGCCCGCAAAGGCATTGCCAGTGAAAAGTGAGCTGCACGATGCAGAGGAAATGGTAGCCTGGAAGCCGCACTGGTGCTAGCTCTGGCACCGGCACTAGCTGGACCATCAGGGCTAGCTCTGGCACCGGCACTAGCTGGACCATCAGGGCTAGCTCTGGCACCGGCACTAGCTGGACCATCAGGGCTAGCTCTGGCACCGGCACTAGCTGGACCATCAGGGCTAGCTCTGGCACCGGCACTAGCTGGACCATCAGGGCTAGCTCTGGCACCGGCACCAGATCAAGCAGCAGCACTAGCGCTGGCAGTGATGCCCGCTCTAGCACTGGCACCAGCACTAGCACCAAACGTGAGCAGGAGTCCACATGTCCCAGGCAACCACAGGGAGCCCTTTGCTCACCTGGATTTCCTTTCTGATGCGCTCAGCTCTAAAGATAGAGGCTGCATTGAAACTTCCTGAGGGCCACACCATGTTCACCTTCTGATCCCATCCTGACCTGGAAGGATGTCTTGTGAGGATGGCGAACCAGCCCAACTCTGTGACCGTCCATCTGGGACCAATGGCCACAGTAGTTGGTAGCAAGGGTGTTTGAAATAGCAGCCCAAGTGGCAGCAAGGTGGCCTCAGAACAAGCTGACTGCTTTCAACAATGACAGGATTAGCCGGGCAAGCAGCAGGCAGTAAACCTACAACTCTCGAGTGCTCCCCTCTTTGATGCATTTCCCATGTGAGGGCTTGGCTAACTTTCTCATTTTTCTAAAGGATTACTTTCACATTAGGATTGTCTTCTCGCAAATTTTATATCTGTGCCATTTACAGTAAACTTCATTTATGTGCAGTGAATGAGCCTTGGAGTAGAAGCAAAATAATCCAGAGTCCTATTGAAGGTAAGGATTACAATCTGCCCCTGCGGGTTTTCTGAGTAATGGTCAGATATAGACAGAGATGAAAGAGCAGGTTGTTTTCAGCCATAGAATTCATGCACCACTGCAAACAACAGGGACCTGGCAGTAACGCCAGCAATAACTATTTATATTTTGGACATGTTCAATGCATAGAGATTAGGGATGAGAAATGTATTGCAATTTAATAGTCCATGGCCATTAAAATAAACCATTCTATTTGAAAGTTGGCCTGAGCTATTCTTTTTTACCTTTTTCCCCCTAACTGCCAAAAAATCTAGGAGTTAATCTAGAATAGGGCTGCAGGTGAGTCAGGGCTTTATAAAATGAAATGCACAAGATACAGGGCCAAAGGACCCCTGGATGCTCCGAGCATGGTGAGCAGGTTTGTGTGTCACAGAGAATGTGAAATTTACTGTCTTTACCTCTTTATTCTTCTAGCACCTGGCCAAGCCCAGGGCTTGACACCTGTGAGGTGAGTGCTCCATCCCAGAGCTGCACCTGCAGCCTGCCCTTGTGGTCCTGGGAAGACAGGCACGGGGCATTTGGGGCGCACAGCAGCTCCCAGGAGGGGCTCATGATCTCCCCAGAGTGACAGACGATACAGACCAGCGCTCCACCCAGGAACGGAGCAGTCTCCTGTCCACCTGCTGGTCAGAAAGGTGACTTTCACACCGAACAGAACTTTAGTTTCCAGCAAGTTAGTCAGGCGCAGACCCAGGCTAATGAGTTCTCCTACAGTAGCAGCCCAGCCACCACTGAGGCAACACAAGTAAATGTCTCAGAAACTGTGAAGCATATGGAAGAAATGAATGTTACAGCAGCTGCTACTGCTGTCCTGATACAGTTTCTTATTGTGCCTGGTGAGCAGGTACATCTGTCTATTTCCCATCACTATAAGGATGTACTTGAGGCCAGGTGCGTATAAAGAAAAGAGGTATTGGAGCTCACAGATTAGGATGCTTGAAGTCCAAACAGTGAAGGACTCATGGGCTGTGTTACTCTACGGCAAGTGGAGTTCTGTGGCAGGAGTTCGATCCATCCCACTCTTGATGGGAAGTCAGAGCAAGAGGTGGGGCAATGTTGAAACTACCATGAGGTCCCACCTCTTAAAGAGGCACCACCTCTTATCACTGTCACATGACTGTGGAGCTCTCAGCATGTGAACGGCTGGAATGTGCTCAAAATGTATGCAAACCTTAGCAGCAGCTCACTGTTAGATACACTTCCTAGCTTTACTTTGTTTTGGACAGGGTCTCACTCTGAGCAGTAGTTCAGGTTGACCTTGAACTCACTATGTAGCCCAGACTGGCCTCCAAGTCAAAGCCTCTGTCTCCCAAATGCTGCCATGGTAGGTGTGTGCTAGCATGCCAGCCCTGACCTCGTTCCAACTATCCCTGGGAGAAAGTGTGCGGGAGTTGAGAGGCAGAATAATCCCCTCTTTTCTCCCCCCCCCCCCGCCTGTCCCCATGTGGTGGCTTGTCATCTGTCTACTGTGTCCCTCCCACATGTTTTCTTTGTCATACTCCTTACCTAGTGGTTCTCAAGGCACTAGCAGATCGTATTTCCATGCTGTGTGGTTTTGGTGCTTCCCACCCCAGGGACTACAGGTGCACAGCTCAGAGTGGGCAGCACCCTTCCTGTGCCAAGACACAGCTCAAGCAAGGGTCACCACTGCCCCGAAGCCACAGGCCTCAGCGAGACCCAGCTGGCCACCATGAGCCCCTACCACCTGCCGCCACTCTGCCCCCGGAAACTCCCGGGTCCTCAGAGCACACCTGGGTCCGTGGCTCTCACACCAAGCCAAGTCCAGTGCTGCTGGCATTGGGACTTCTGGACCCATTGCTGCGAATGCACTGTGGCTTTCAGGACGCTGCGCCATATCCCTGGGCCACATAGCACAGAGACCAGCAGTATGGAGCCCCATGGCACAGGCTGAAGACTCCAGGCCTGGAAGCAGTGCCCGCCTCTGCTGACAGCCCCGGGCTGGGGATGTGCAGTGGAACTCCAATACTCGCTCACAGGGAGGGGGTCCACACGCCCTGGGGCGGGTGTCTGGATGCCTCCAGAGCCGCAATAGTCCCTGGGCACTGCATTTGGGATCCCACTTGCACCTGCCCAGAGAAATAAATGGTCCTAAACATAGTGCACGGAAAATCTGGGTCTTTTTTTCAGTACTAGGTATACACTGAGCTTAAACTCCTTTACACTGAGCTACACTCTCAGACTTTAAAAAACTATTCTATTTTGAGGCAACTTCTTACTAAGCAGCTAAATTGCCTGGCTGGGCTCAAACTGGGCCCCATTGTGCCTCAGCCTCCCAGAGCGGTGCACCCAGGTTTGGAGCCGCGCCACCTGAATCCGCATCCAGTGTGCCTTCCAGCACCATGATGCCGTGGTTGGACAGGCACTGCTGAGCTCCAGCAGTGCTCAGGGATGCGGAAGGGCTCCGATCGTGGGGACGTGCCGTGCAACCCAGCGTGGTGGCGGGCGTGCTGTCTGCCCTGTAGAAAGGCTGCCAGGAGAGGTGAGACCCCTCCTGGTGACAGCTTTAAAGATAAGCAGGGCCAGTTCAAGGGTAAGATGCTATTAGACCAAATTGTATCCATTAGCCATAAAAATTACAGGAACAGCAGTGCTCGCAAGCCCATATGAATGGAATCTTGAGACACGGTTACCCTGGTGGAATATTAAAGGCTAGATGGAGTGGTGATTGGCTCTCACACTCAACTGCATTTCCACTGTGCAGACCACACTACAGCGGGTCCATTCAGAGCCAGCCTGTGTTCCAAGGAGCAGGCACTCTGAGAAGAAAAAGGGAAGCTAAAGATAGCTGGCTCTCTGGCCTCCCTGCCTCCCTTCCTCCTCTTTCTCCTCCTCCCCCCCCCTCCCCCCCCTCTATCTCCTCTCTCCCTCCCGCTGGAAGGCACACGGGAATGAGGTGACCCGAAGCAGGGGTCTTGCTGCCGTCTGGTTGCCGCTGGCTGTGGAGATGCGGCTGGCAGTGACCATTGTAAGGGCAATTGATTATTGGTCTCAAAGCCCTGAGATAATATGTGGCTCTGTCACATCTATTCTTAGCCCTACGGTGGCCAGTGGAGAGGGAGACAGAGTGCTGGTGTCCCCATGGACTTCCAGCTCTTGGCCCTGCAGTGTGGCCCCTGTGGAATGATAATTGCTCTCATTCTTATTCAGCGCTGCTGAAGCCCACAAGGACAGAACGTTATGCTTGCCCTGGAGTCACCAGCAGGCTAATCTTCCACTAATTATGTCTTCCTTGCATTGTTTTAGCATGCAGAGAGCAATGCTCACTCAGGACTTGATGGAGGCAGTACAGTTGGCAAGATAGCCCCTCTGGAAGTCAGCAGTGTGGACTCCAGCTGTCCTGCCGTCACTAGCCACACCAACTCGGGAGAGTTCCAGGAGCCAGCAAGGAGGGTGGGACCAGTGTCTGGAGTGACAGAAGCCGGGCTCAGCCTAGAGGTGGCTGTGCAAGAGAGCAAGACACTTTCATCAGTAGAGGAAGCACAAGGCCTGCAGGTGTGTGTGTGTTTAAATCAATGTTGTATTGGCAGTGGATGTGGGTCCTGGAGAGAGATGCTCTTCGACTAAGGCCTGGCTGATCTTAGGTTGCTGTAGTGCAAGGGGAGCAGCAGGGAAAGGACAGCACCCTGTGCTACTTACCCAAGTGCATGGAGAGCTCCGCAGCTTGTTCTGCTTCCCACAAGATCAAAGTACAAGAGCGAGCCTGCCTGGGTGATGTGCACCTCGGTGACCGTGAAGTCACGCCTCTTGTGGGTTTGTGCCGAGGTCACTGATGTAGAGAAGGGGGTGGAGGCAACTGTCCCTCCCTTCTTCCCTCCACCCTCAGGCCAGTGCATCTGCAGCCCAGCTCTAGGAGACACTGTGTGAGGGCCATGGAGCTGGCCAAGGGTGGCAGCCTCAGGCTGTGTCCTGGGAACTCTTCACTTCCCAGCAGAGGACCGGCGGCCAGTGTCCAGTGGGGGTCCCAGTAGTGAGGTTTTCACAGCAATGGCGGCCCTAGGCAGTCACGTGTCCACGAGACACCTTGCGCATGAGTGCGCAGTGGCATAGCACTCTCTTGCTATTTTCATGTGTGCGTAAGACGTCTCATTTCTCTAGACCTCAAACTCCATGTCAAGCCTCTTCTTGCCCAAAGGCAGAAAAGCCAATCTAGGCAACTGCAATTTTCCTCCATCATTTCAGGCCACATATTTCTTCCTGGCCTGCATTTTCCTCCAGGCTGGCATGCGGCTACTGGTACCCTCCTTCCTGGCACAGCCCTGGTATGCCTTGGAGGGCCCAGGCCTGGCCTCTGGCTGGATGCTAGCTCCAGCCTAGGACTTGGCTGGGATCTGCCGGTGAATCTTTGCAACTCCAGGGCAGCTGCACCACGCAGCATGCCCCTCGGCCTCACACTTCCAGCCTGCAGGACCAGAGCGGTCATCCTCACAGAGGCTGTGCTGTGGGACGGTTATCAGCGCTCTTGACCTCTCCTCATGCTCGTCTCCTACAGTTGTGTAATGAGAATCATCACCAGACACTGCCAAGTGTCCCTGGTGACATCAGTTATCTCTCCCCATGGCCCCAGGGCTTCCTGTTGGTGCCATCCTCGCTGTCCACAGAGGCGGAGGGGAGCCTGTTGTAACCTGCCCTCCCGACCTGTTCTCCCAGACACGGCTCACACACTGCGCACCTCAGCCGTGCAGGGGACTCACAGCAGGCACAGCACTCTGTGCAGCCTCGGTGTGGGCTTAGCTGTTCTCTCGGAGACCTGGGTGCTACTCCAGGGCACAGCTGGCCCCAGGGGCAGCAGGGTCTCTTGTCAGGGTAGCTTTGGCTTAGGTCTCCTGGAGACCACGCCTCCTTCCCTGTCACTATGGGGACCATTGAGGAGCTGGTGGGACACAGGAATCGGCCACAGAGCACAGAGGTCAGACTTGGCATGCTTGTCCTGACACCTGGGGCCACTGGCCATTGCTTGCTAGCCTGAGACTTTCACTGCATCCCAGGGCCACCAGCATTTCCCCTGCAGCTGGCCTTAGAATTTGACATCCAGCCACAGCTATACTGGCAGTCAGATGTCTCATGAGGGCACCTGCCCCCCAGCCAGGTGTCTCCTGTGAGGCCTTGGTGGGGCCCCTGCTGCCCAGCTTCCGTGCTGGCTCCCTGCTTCCCGTGCCTTCCTGGCATCCTCCTGCACGTGGCTTCGCTCTGCAGGATAGCCACATACCCAGTGTGGGTGATGTGCAGCCTGTGTCTGGGATCACCAGTGGGAGCTGCTCCTTCAGGAAGCCCAGCCCCCCAGAACCCCAGCTTGCTACTTCTCTGTATTCCTGGGACAGGCTCTCCCTATGGACAGGAGGACCTGGGTGCTAAACGACACAGTTCTCTAAGACCTAGGGACCCAGTTCAGCTTCGCAAGTTGCCAGAGCAAGTTTGAATCTGCCTGCACTACTCCTTGAAGAGCATCACTTGTTTTGTGTTTTCCCTGGAGGCCAGGAGCTCACTTTCCTCTGGTTCAGCTTTCCCTGGGCATCCAGATGCCTCACTGCTTGTAGATCATGCAAGCAAGGATGGGGCATGAGCGTCGGTGTGTGTCAATTTGGGGCCACACGCCAATTAAAATATTTATTTCATTTTTTGGTCCTGGGAATCAAACTCAGGGCCTCATATAAAGCCAGCTCACCACCTCGGGCAGCTCATTGCACTGTGCACTTTGCTGTTCTCCTTCTTCTGAGCTGTATACCCAGCCCTAAAACTTTTAAGAATAAACTAGCTATTTAGCATTTAATAAATCTCACTAAGACCCCATCAGGAAATAACGCTCCCTGACCTTATATGAGAGTCTGTTGAGGGTAGCTGAGGGATGCTGACAGGATGCTGCAGTCCAGCTTGGTGGTCAGCAAGGAGGAGCTCCAGTCTGTGGTTCCAGAGCTTCCTGCTTCCTGCCGTGCACACCCAGAGGTTTCCTCCAGAACTTCTGTTTGGGCAGCGTGTGGGCAGGCCCACTGCCTCTCCTTATGACCCTTTGTGTTCCAAGCTTGTAGCTCTAATGTCCAGAGGTGCTCAACACTGATGCTACCTGCATGGCCAGTACTTGGCTTCCAGGGAGAGCTTCAACTGCATGAGAGGGGTGGGGCATAAGTGGGGACCAGATCTACAGGCAGTGACGGCCCCTGGTGCCTGGTGCCATGGCCACACCAGCACTTGCATTATCTTGCAAGACCCAGACATCAGTGACCAGGACCATGACGTGGTAGGTGGCTGGGACTACTGTGCAGGATGAAAAGTGTCCCATCTCTGGGTGGCAGCAATCTGTGGCACCAAAGATAGAACAGGAGCTAGAAGCCATTAGGGGTTTAAGCTACCATATGGCAGCATTTTCTCCGGCAAAAACAAAAGGACCATCGTAGGTGTATGGTGAAGGCGCTGACACCGAAAGAAGCTGCTCCCATGAAAGCTCTGGGGTACCCTGAGACTCTGCCCATCTGGAGCTGGAGCCCCACATTTGCAGACGCCTGTGGTTTGCCTAATTACATTCTCACAGACGGCAGGAAGCCGCTGCGCGCTTCAGCAGCACCACACGAGCGGCCTAATGAGCTTTCTGAACCCTGCGTTATGAAATGGGGTGGGTTATTGTCACGAAGCAGCTGCCTCGCGACTATGGCAGCCTGGAAATTTGGGGTTCCTGCATCTTCCTGATAATTCTCCATAATTATAAAAGTACTACATGGTTTCAATTACACGCAACAAGTATTTTCTCTGTGTTCATTTCAAATCACCCGAGTTCCGGGCGCGTTCCTGTCGCTGTCATTCCTTAGAGCACCCTTGAGGGACTGAAATGTGCCAAGCGCCGTTACCTCGTCCCTCAACTCAAGGACTTCAGGCTTCAGCCTAGTGAAAACAAAGACCTGGAAATGAATCGACCGGGGCTGATTTCCTCCCTGGTGGCTGCAGTGACTACCATATGCCCGTTTCTCTAGCCGCCCACAGTGCTTTACTCTAACCCGAGTCTCTGCATCGATTCTTTGTAAGGTGTGCTGACTGCAAGTACTCTTGCTCGGTTACTGCCGGCTGAGGACCCGGCGGCCTCCTGCGGGGCGCTGTACCCCCGTGACTATGGGGGTAGATTATTGCTTCCGGCTCCTGGCTCTGTAATCCTGCTGTTGCTGATTATGATTTCTCTGCTAGCCTTGGAGCACAGCGTGGCATGATGGTCCCTGCTCATCGCCAGAAACCCCACTGCCAAGGAGCCTCTGTCACCCAGAGCCACCTGCTCCCGCCCAGCAGGTGGGCGTTGGGAGTGCCCACCCAGGGCAGGTGGAGCACAGAAAGCACCTCCTGTTATGCAGCGCTGCTCCAGCCTTCGGGAGTGATTGCCATCTGACAGTTCCTGTGCCTTCCGTGGAAACCCTGTCTCTCGAAGTTTCCCCACCCTCAAAGAGAACACAGTGCACACAGGGGGCATAGTGAAATTGATTTTTTACACATGTTCACTGCATAGAACTTCGAGCATGCAGGAAAACACACACATACACACACACACACACACACACACACACACCAGTTGCAATGGCGTCACCCAGAGGTATCCCAGGTCTCATTTCTGGGCCTATGCTTTCGTGTGATTGATGAAAAGCTGCTACATCACACTGCGGTCCCACTCACTGATTTTTACAGTTATAGTTTCTTATGAAATAAAACTCTACCAGAAGACTGCTATCATAAAAGTACGGCTTTATGATTACATAGTTAAAACTATTATTGCTTCTTTACATGCACTATGTAAAGGTTTCCAGGGATACTTGTACAGATGTAGTCATGTCCTTAAGGTGAATTTCCAGAACTGGAATTGCCACACCCAAAAGCAAGTTCTAAAGTGAGGTCTCTTTTCACTTGGTTCTAGCAACGCTGCTTCCCACAGTGGGGTAGTCCACTCTTTGTGGCTATAATTAAATACCACAGACTCAGTGATCTATGAAGAACAAAAGTCTGTTCTCTCAGGGCTCTGGAGGCAGGCAGGCCCGTGATGGAGGGGTCACATCTGCTGGCGGAGGCACCGCAGACAGAGTTATATAAGAGAAAAGGACCAACGTTGACTTCAATATCAAACACACCCTGAAGACAAGCCGTTTGCCCACCGAGGAGCCTGCGGATGCAGGGAAGGGTTGTCCAGAGTGGATGGCGCCCACCCATCTCCATGCTCAAGACCTTACAGCAGGGATATGGCTTCGAGACGCGTTTGGGGAGACACTGAGTGCACAGCTCACTGGCTTGGCTGCTCGGCTTCTGGGTCTCTCAGTCCTGTGCAGCTGGGCTTAGGGCCACGCATTCCTGGTGGTCACTGAGCTGCGGCTCACAGGTCATCAGAGCTGACTCTTGCCATGACCACTGCTCAGGACACTACCCAGGTCCCAGGATCAGTAACCCTGGGGTGTTCAAGATGCACCCAGGGTTGTCTTAACATCGTCCATGTGCAGACTCATGATGGCAGAGGCTGATGGTCACAGATCCCTAAATCTGACCAGCCAGGGTCATGTGGGGAAGGGCTGCGCTGGGCATGAGGCAGAAAGTGAAGGGAGAGAAAGTGACAGAAGTCTTTCTTGGGATTTATGAGGGAAAAATGCCAAGTCAGAGTAGATATGTACAGTTAGTTTCGGGTCTGGATAGTTTCAATAATTCTGGGGCCCTCAAGTCCCCTAGCTGTCCAGGACTTTGTGTTGGCTGCTGGGGATTGTGGGGGCAGGGAGCCATTGCTTTGGTGGATAAGACCTTGCTGAAGGAACTGCTGTGGGCTCAGGACTGGCCTGCTTATCAAAGCAGGACACACAGGGTAGGGTGGCTGCTGCCTCTGGGAGCAAGGAGCCCTCAAGTTAGAAGCAGCTGAATTAGACAGAAATTATAGGCAGTCAGACAGGGAAGGGGTGTTTAGAGAGTCATGTGAAAGATAAGAGCTTCCCAAACTGTGGTGGAGGCGTGGCGTTGAGGGCCTGGCCTCAAGATAAAGATGTAGTGGCCAGGCCCACGTGCCTCCTAAGGAGTGAGCGCCAACTTAGATTGTCACCCAGCCGTGTGGCCAGAGCACGCAGAGTCATCTTCCCCAGTCTGTGCTCTTTCCGGTGCCCGCCCTGTAGGGCTTGCTCCCCTAACCCCGTAGGTTACCTCAGGCAACCCACACAAAAGGCCCCAGCAACACCTCCTTTCAGGCCCCTCCTACCTCACGGGATCTCTCTCTCAATACACATTTCCAGCTCTTAGCCTCCACATTCCTTGGAATTCATTCTTCAGTTACGGGGAACACAAATTCAGCGTATCTGACACAGAGCAGACTAGGAGTTGTTTCTCCTCTTAGTGCAATAGGCAGGCTGTCCAACATCCAGGCCCCAAATGCTAGCACATCAAGAGCACAGGACTGCAAGGCCCCTGCACCATTGCCCTTTTTGATGACACTGTCTCACACTGACGCCAGCTCTTTATTCCAAGAATTCCTGGCATGTCGCACTGGACTTGCCTTCCAGGAATGGCCTACTGATACCTCCTGCCTCAGCAAAGTCCCTGCGCTTCATGCAGCCACAGCCATGACTGCTGATCTGCACGAGTCCATCTACCCGTTGCCAGCAAGGAAAAGAAAAGAAACTCAAATCAATGCAGGCTCACTTCCTTACCAGCATCTCTTTAGTGAGCTCTCCTGGGGCAGGCAGTGGCATTCTTGGCAAGAAAATGTTCCTGAGTTAGCCGTGGATTTCAAAATATCCCTGCATCCATATCGCTTCATTACTATAGAATCAAAAATTACTTCTAATTATGGAGTACATGTTTTGAACAAGAAGGAGAAAACGAGTTTTTATTACAATCCTTGTTGCTTCTCTTTTGTAAGAAAAATCTAAAATTGGTCCCAAAATAAATAGGACTATGAGCTTTTGACAGTTCTCCTTGTGGCTGCATTATGAAATATTATTGTTTCTATTCATAGTTTATATCACTTCTGATGGAACTGTCATTATAGGAAACAAAAACACAACAAAAAAGCCTTTGAAATCCTCTTGGGCGAATTCTCTAAATAGGTAGGCATTTGCTATCTCATCTCAGTTCTTTTCTAAAAGGTCAGCTAATTTTACCTCTTAAAATCACTGATATTTAAATCCACTGTATCTTTAATGTTCACTCACTCGGCAAGCACTGTCAAGTCTTTTTTTTTTTTTTTTGTCTTTTTGAGACAGGGTCTCACTATGCAGTTCAGGCTGGCCTTAAGCTCACTTTGTAGCTCAGGCTGGTCTCGAACTCACAACAATCCTCCTGCCTCAGCCTCCCGAGTGCTGGGATTACAGGCCTGCGCCACCACGCCCGGCTCTTGCACTGTCAAGTCTTTTCTTGTGCGTGTCAATAAAATACTCTTTTTTCTTCATCGAATTCTCTGCTCGGTGGGAAACCTCCCCCAGGAGAGAGGGTGCCTTCCCCTTCAGGCAGCCCCTTCTGTCCCCCTGCCCCCCTCTGGTCTGAGCCCAGCCTGAGCCAGGGGGTGCCTGGCACGCCATCTTGGAGTTGGTCACTCTGGGATCTGCTTGCACAGACAGACAACAGGCGACTGGCTTCACTGGCCCCTGAAGCTAGGACACTGTGACAGTCCTCTGCGTGGGCCTCTGCCGCTTTCTGTGATGGTCCATCCTGGCACCCGAGTTAGGTGCAGTTTTCCTACGCATGTATGGCTGTTCTGTTCCAGTCCTGCAGACCAGCACTGGGAGCCAGCTCCCTCCCACCCACTGCATACTAATTAAGTCACTGGAAGAGCTGCAGACCTACTTTAAGCAGATTCCAAAGCTGGTCTGGATGTGGCCAAAGTCCCTGTCAGTGACTGGCTTCTTGCCTCCCTGTGTACATTGGTGGCAGATTCTGCAGCTGTAGCCCCAGAAGGCTTTCCCACTCCCTGCCCCTTCTGGGGCCACTGCGTGCTGAGACCACCCAGTCCGAGCTCCCTTGTCCTTCGATGGCTACAGGAGCTACAGACTCCTGTCCATCTCAGCTGTGCATGCTGTCGCTTAAAACTTTTCTCAAATGTTAGGAGCTGATCTCTTGCCAGGGTGATGCTGTTTCCCTTTGCTTCAGCCCAGCCTATAACATTAAAGCTGCTGCAGGGACATTGAGACTGTCTTTTAGGTACAAGGGAGATAAATAGAAGTCTTAGAACACTTGGTAGGAGTGAAAGATCTTCACAAAGCCAGCTTAGACATGAGCTTCAAAGGGGTTAATTATAGGCAAGGCAAGCGGGGTTCAGGTTAGCAGCAAATGTTACTGAGTGTCCCAGACACACCATTATTCTGTTTCTGAAAGAGCCCACAGAGGCTTTCAGCAGGATGCTCCCTCTGCGAAAAGTTGGTCCAAGAGGGGAAAGAGTGAGCAGAGCAGGAAGCTCCACCCCTGTGCCCACCTCCTTTGCAGTCACATGTTGGGACCTGCACACCTCAGTCGTGTGGGATCGGTTGCTTGTTCCACAGTGGAAAATGCTCTGCCGGGGCCTTGGCAGCAAACGGATCATGGCCTCCCTTGGAGACCTATAGGCATCGTCCTTGGATCTGCACAAGACTCTCCTTCACCTGCTGAGAAGGAATCTACATGCGCAGGTGCAACTCAGGACTGGGCCAGACGGGAAGGGCTAACTCACCACCCCAGGCAGCTCACTGCACTGTGCACTTTGCTGTCCTGCAAGAGGAATCGAGTGCAAGAGAAGCTTTCTTGGTCTTTCAGCCTGAGACACAGAATGACTATGCTCAGTGGGTCAGGGGAGCCCAAAGCAGGGAGCCTCGCCTTGGGGATCAGCATCAGCAGTGAGCCCCACAGGGTCTGAGCACGTGCTCAGCTGGGCGGGGACACTGTTGTCTCTGTCCCGCACCACGCTGCCCAATGCTTTCTAAGGGGAAGCGCTGTCCTTCTCCATTTTCTCTGGCCTCTGGTGAGCTGCTACTCTGCTGAGGGTGGCTGCAGCGCTGCGTTCTGAGGTCGCCCAAGGACTTCAGCATGGACAAGGCTTCAAATAGCAAAGAGACCCTAAAGCCAGGCAGCTGTGATGGTTCGCTTCGCTGATGCTCATGACAGTTTTCTTTTATTTCTCTATATGATTTTAATAATAAACGTGTTGGATAATAGTGGCTTTTTTAGGGCCTTTTTCAAATTTTTCAAACTCGACAAGTGACGAATATAGAAATAGATGAAATGGGGGATGCATATTTGTCAGGTGAAAGACAGGGGTCTAAGGAAATTTGGTTTTCTCTAGGCAATTTAGTGACACACATCCCTCTACACCCACCAGGCAGGGACTAAGGCCACGCCCACACTGTCTGCATATGCAGCACGGCACGCTCCCTGGGTGGGGCTTCTCAGTGTGCCGTGAGTGAGTAGGCTAAGAGGAGCATGCCAAGGACCCCTGGCAACACAGGACACAGGCTTGCTTGACCAGGCACCAGGGAGACCCCGGCCGGCAGTGGTGCTTGCCTGCGTTGCGTTCCCCGCGGGGGGAATGGCTTGCGCTCCATCACGGCAGGAAGGATTCTTGGCCCCACCCCTTCACTTCCCCTTCATGTTTTTTGTCTAAATCAGGTGTGGTATAGACAAAAGAGGTAGAGAGAGGAACACCTCGAGGTGTCGGTGGTATTTGGCCCCATAACTCTAGTTGTCAGGGCTGCCCATCTGGCTCCAGTTCAGCCGCACGCTCTCAGAATGGCTCACTGGGACCATCACTGTTGACGCTTGAGTTAGAGTGTCATCCCTCGCGTGTGAAGCAGCGCCTGTTGCTCAGCCCGTCTCGACTGAGGCTGACCTTACAGGATGCTGTGAACTGGGGTGCTGGCATGGTCCAAGGCCAAGCCCGCTAGACCACCACCACCGTGGAGTGGACTGCTCCTCGTGGAAGCATCCCACTGTACCCCTGCAGCTCTGAGATCCTACGTCCTGATGTCTACCGCCCTGTCCAACTCCGTCACTGACACCAGCTCTGTCACTGACATCACCAGCTTATCCGTGGCTGTTTCTTGAACATCGTGGGACTGATTAGCTGCCATCTGAAGCACAAGTGAAGCCCAGATGACACCCAGGTTTCAGGGACAAGCTCTGGCTCCACCTTCCAGCAAGAGCCCCAGGCCCACATGGGGTAGAGCGTTGCTTTTCTTAAATATTCAGAGCTTCTCAAACATGTAGCCTAGCACTGCAACCCAAGAAGCACCTGTCCTATGTGGACAGGGCTGCGGCCACCCCATCTTCCTATCTGCCCGGGTGGTGCGAGCATGGGGTGGACAATGTGCCAAGCCCCACTCCTCCCAGCACCCTGGGGCCTAGCCGCCCTGTGTGGACCCACAGGTCTTGGTGGGACAGGTTGCTAGGTCTTGCCTGCCCCTCTGAGTACTCCAGGCTCCAGTGTGCCTGGAGCATATAGCTTTTTCTGTAATTTTGTCCTTTTGTTTAAAAGCTAAGCGTTATGTGCAGGTCCTGTTCATTTTCTCCCAGAAGACTCCACTGGGTCCACCCTCGGGGACATTGCCACCTCCTCTTTTCACGCGGTAGCGTCTCTATGATCCAGGGCAGCTTGGCTGCATTTGGCATTTGGAAATGGCAACAACTTTCACCTGGAAGGTACTTAAGATAATGGTGTTTCCACAGTTGGCGACACCACAGAGCTCATAAAATAGCATCTTAGCTGAGGTAGAGGATTGCGGGGCCCGGGGGGAGGAGGGGACAAGACACCATCTCTGGACACAGCCTCTGGTCCCCAAATGCACCTGGCACAATTGGTGACATTGGAGACAGTAGTGCCTGGGAACCACACCCCTGGTTTCTCTTACTTTATTCCCAGGGAAAGCATGAACACAGGAGTCAAGGGGCTTTGCGCTTCATCACAGAGGGGAAGCAGCTGTCTAGACTGTAATCACTGTGCACTGTAATTACTACTATTATTTAAAGGTCTTGAAGCACCCAATGTTTAGTAAGGAGCAAAGGGACTCCAATATGGCAACTACCCTATCATAACTCCATCCACGCAAGCCCCCCTGAGTTACCTGAGATGTCTCTCCAGCCTTTGGGGGTGCCGGTAAAGAGGTTGACAGAATCTCAGAGGAGCCTGCCGCCAGCGGGACCCGCAGTCAATACTTCTTTTAGGAGCTCTTCTATCGTAAGCTCTCCAGTTACTTGTTCTAAAGTCAATTAGAATGTTGAGCTGACTGCGTGGCTGAGTGGCGTGTGGGCACAGAAGCTGTTAGTGTTCGACTACATCGCTGCAACTGTCAACAGAGCCTGCCGAATTTCCCTTTTCTGTATTTTATAACATATGATTCCTATTTTCATCTATATCCGCTAAAGCACAACATTTGGAAAGCAATCATAAGACCCTGGCACCAGCCTCTGTCAGTGTTGCAATCTGTAAGTAACTGAGCTTCCGAAATTTTCGACTGATCCCCTTTCGTCATGTTTACCAACACAGCCACTCCTCCCAATCCGTAGCTGTGTTTCCACACTAAACCATCTGTAAGCCTCTCACTGACCCGTTCCAGGGAGTGCGACGGACTCCTGTGCCATGAACTGTGCCTCTGCTGCCACCGCACGCTGCAGGCCCTCTGCCCTCAGCCCCTTGCCCTGTCCCGGGGCTGCAGTGCAGGTTGCCTCACTTCACATACCAGGGGCCGCAAAGCACAAGCAAGGGCCCACTGCTGATTCAGATGTGCCAAAGAGAAGCCAACGTGTTTCCTGGGAGCAAATTTGTGAAAATAGCGAGGCCACACCCACCTTACTGCAGCCACTGCTGCAGCCACTCTCTTCAGTTATCAGTTGGTGTTAATCTGTTACACTGCCTCATTTATCAGTGAGACACTTCCACCAGGCAGGTGGGTATGAAATAGGATCCAAGCACTCCCTGTCCCTGGAGCCTGCCACGCTGAGCCTCCTTTCGTGTCTATTGACTTCCTTTTTTCTATTGCATTTTTCTCTCCTATTGATTTTTAGGTGGAAAACAACACAGATATTCTGGTTCCTAATCATTACTTGGTTTTTATGGAGATTTGTTCCTTTGCTTTTTAAATTGTGGCTCTTGATAATAGGACTTTTTTTTTCACACAGCAATATTTATAAGTCTACCCCTCGGTATTCTGCTTTTTATGTCTTATTCAATAAACTCCATATAATGTAAGCCTCACAATACCTGTGCCTTACCCAGCCTCCTGCAGTGACCACCTTCCTCCCAAAGTGGAACGTGGCCTCACGTTCCACTGTCCTGGCCTCACGCCGCACACCTGGAGCTCATTCCCACCCGAGGCGGTGCAGCCCTGGTGGGTCTCTGCCTGCTCAGGCGCAAGGCCAGGTGCGCTTGCTTTGACCTCAGGCCAGAGATTCCTTCAAGGGCTGGCTATATATTTATTTATTTTCAGTTGTCCTGGGGGTGGAACCCAGGGCTTCCACATTAAGCTGCAGCCCACCCAGCCCACCCTGCTCTATGGTGCTCTTCTCCACGTCACATTTCACGGGCCTTCACAGCAGGACCTGGTCCTTTCCAGTGTTGAGCTGATCTCATGCAGTGAGCCCAGGGTGTGTCAGAGCTGGGTGATGCTGGTGGCTGCAGGTGGGACACAGGGACACGGCTGGGCCATCCACAGCGGCCCCAGGTAGCTTCCAGGCACTGAGCCCTGGCAAGGCCAGGACAGCTCTCCTCCCAGGGTGCCTCTGCTCCTGTCGCTTTGCTCCTATGCCTCACTTCACTTAATTTGTAGGAAATTATTTATCCATATTGTTCCTATTGCTACTTGATAAAGAAATATCGCATCTTCAAAGAAACAGAAACCCAGACAATAAAACAAGTAGAAAAATAACAGAAGTGAAATAGAAGGAACTGGACTTGACTCTGACATCCCTTTTGCTAGCTAATGCAGTATATTAGTGTAAAAGGGAGAGAAATGGTTTTTCATTTGCCTTAATATTTATGATCATTCTGAAAAATCACATCTAGTGAGGCCTGGGGTACACCTGGGTGGAAGAATCTCTTTACTTGGACTGCCTTATGCTGACCCATTTCAGCCCCCCCAAATGCCTTTGAGAACATAATAAAATCTTAAGAGGCACCATTGTTCTTCATTTAAAGTCTTTACTTTCAAGTAATGAGTGTGTTGGCTGCTGCTGTTTCAAAACATCCTCTTATTTCTGTATCACCAAGGAGTATCCTTTTGGGTATTAAAACGCAGAAATTCCTGCAGTGGAAAGGGGTGATGTGTGACACTGCTGCCCTTTAAACATCCTCTGTGCTTAAGAAAGGCACTATGGAATCTGGTGGCCACTTATTTGGACCTGTATTGTGACATGCTACTTACTACTCTTAACTACTATATTCTTTTTTTTTTAAACTCCTGTTTCCTAATTTCAAACTCCTGAATTATATTAGAAGAAGCAGAATTAAAATGAGCTCCCGGCATGAGCTCACACGGGCACTGGAGCTGGCCATCTGGGACATCAGTCCTCAGGCGACACAGCACCAAAGCTGCAGAAGCCGCATGAGCCCCCAGCCACAGGGCACTGAGATGCGTGCAAAACCTCCCGCTGCCACAGGCCATGGTCCTGGGGAAGCCTGTTGTGGTTTGGGGTTTTGCAAGGGGAGCAATACAGTAGAGGGCATGTTTTGTAACATTTTATAATGAATCACCTGAAGAATCATAGACAAGAGTACAGGAAATCTGTCCACACACTGAAGACCGAAGAGTCCAGCTCAGGGCCTGGATCCCACTGCAGTGTCCTGCGTGAGTCCAGCTGGAGGCCGCAACAAAGTCTCATGCAGGTCCACTTCATAGATCTTCACCAGAAAGGCCCAGAGTTCAGTGATAGAAGCCAGGCAGTCTAAGCCAGTGGGATGAAGGGTCTGTGCAGCAGGCGGAAGGATCTATCCTGGAGCCAGGGAGTAATGCTCCAGACAAGGAGTAGAGCTTCCTAAAAATGTACAGCCACCCTCAGTGACAGTGAGGTCCTGAGCCCCTCCTTCGTGCTCTTGCTCTTTGCTGTTTTCCACTGCCATGAACTGCTGCCCTCTGCTGTGTGCCACTCTACCTTAAAGCCAGCCAAGTACGGACTGAAACCTCCATAAACTGTGAGTGAAATAATGCTTTCCTTCCTTCATTCTAGGTGGCAGGTATTTTGTCTCAGCACCAAGAGAAAAATGACCAAGACTGGCCCCTCATCTCCTACCATCACCTCTAACCCAGGTCAAGACCAGCTCGTTCAGAGCCGTGCTCCCAAGCACACCACACTGGGCCTTCCTCTTTCTGCTCCACCTAACCCTGAAACCCAGGCTCAGCCAGAGCCCATTATGGTGAGTTTGGTGTCTCACCCCATGGTGCTCAGGAGCTGTGTTAGCCCATAAAGCTGACACTAGCTGCATGTGGCCTTTTGAATTTAAATGCATTAAGCCTAAATGAAATTCTAAGCTTTGTTCCTGTCTCTCATCACTCCATTTAGCCAGTGGTTGCGTGAGGTGTGGGGTGACCCTACAGGACAGTGCAGCATACAAAGGTCTTCATTGCTACAGAGCTCCCCAGAGACACCATGGCCCCAGGAGGAGGCCCATGTCCAAGTGACAACTGCTGGGCCAGACCTTCCCAGGTCAGAATGGAAGGAAGTGCTGGCTGCACTGGCTCTGCCTGCAGCCTGTCATAGCCTGAGCTCGGCTGCAGCCCACGACAGAAGGCAGGTGGCCGCCATGCCCTGTGGGCCTAGATTACTGTTCCTGTCTCTCTGCTTTGACCTTTTGGAGAGCTGCTTTTATTGACTTGTGGCTTTGCATCATTTCCTTTCTCCACATAAGGACAATCATGTAAAATTCAATATTGCCTTCATTGTAAGGATCTTTTGAAAACATATTTTTTATTGTACCACATAGCTTTTTCTTTTCAAGGTTGACTGATAAAAATGTCTCTCAGGCTTCAGGGCCAGGACAAAACATGGTTCTCCTAGGCAGCTAGTGGATGTTTAGGATTTACAGAATGTGAATATTAGAACTAATCCCATTTTCCACGTTTTTGCCTGTTGTAAGGACTCTCAGAAAAATACCACAAGAAGTGGTCAGGCTGAATCGAATGCATTCATTTCTCTTTCTTGATTGTATCACCGGTAAGAGCTTTTGGCAAGCCACCAAAATATTTTTGAGTACAAATTATAATTTGAATAAATTATTTTACTAACAATAGGAAATGTATTTGCAGAACCCCTGAATCTTGAAACACATCATAAAAATACATAATCTAAAAGCCCCACTTTAAAGCACACCCATCTGTGAGGAAGATACTGTCGAGTGTATCCTCAGCAGACTTGGCACTGCTTGGAAATCCGGTATTCATACTTTTTGAAGTACATAAATATGCCTGAAGGTCTAAATTCAAATGTTCAAAAGAATGGAAAATGAAAACCCATCACTTTGTTGTTAAGGACGAGGTTTTATTTGTCCTTGTTGCTTTCATTGTTTAAAAAAATAGAAAGTTTCTAAAACTGTCGCATTAACCAAATTCTCATTCTAAGGAATAGATTAGTAAAATCACTCCTCAAAACACTTTCATCCTTTCTAAAAGAATTTTTAGCATTGTTGTCAAAATGTAATTTGTTAAAGAGTCTTCTCAAATATAAAATTTTCTAAGAAAACAATGAATTAGGCAATAGGACAGATGGCTTTAAAAGGAAGACTTTGTTGTTGTTGTTTGTCTGTTTATGTTGCTGTTTGGCTCCCATTCCAGCTGGCTCCAAGGCAGGACAGCATGCGAAAGACTCTGGCAGAGCCAAGCTTCTGGAGGCATGGGTCTCACCCCATGGTGCTCAGGAGCTGTGTTAGCCCATCAAGCTGCGACTGGCTATGTGTGGCCTTTTGAATTTAAATGCATTAAACCTAAATGAAATTCCAAGCCTTGTTTCTCTTCTCATCACTCCATTTAGCCAGTGGTCACATAAGTGTGAGGTGACCTGGGTGAAGGGTGAAGGGGGAGAGAAACCCTTGCAGGTTTCATCCCTGTGGCCCCGCACTCCCAGCTAGACCCTACTTCCTAAGAGGACACCAACTGCAAGCTCCTAAGTGCCATCACCTCGCCAAAGCACCACCGAGGTGCCCACAAGGCTCTTGGGGGACATCTAGACATAAACCACACACAGAAGCTTTACACTCAGAGTTATATGGTCACGGTATAAGGATTAGGAAAGAGAAAGAAGCACATGGAAGCCAAATTTAGAAGCTATGGGCTAGAGTGGGCCAGGTAGAGGACAGCGAAGCTGAAGAGGCCTGAGTCTGAGCCCAGGCGGGGTAACAACCCTAAGATGTGTCTGTGTGTGGCTGTGGAAGCTGTCATACACGTGTTCTGGTGCATGCCACGTGGTGCGTGCTGTTGTCAAGGAGACATGCCGGCCAGACATGCTGTGCAGAGATGCTTTACGCCGGCCGCAAGCCCCCTCTCCATCAGACCTCTGAGGGTCTCTTCCTTTCGTCTCCGTAACATGAAGGCCTGACCATTCATAGATCTGTGTTGTTTTCATTTGATAAGCAAAGGACGCAGAGAGGCTCCTTTTTGTCTGGTGCTGGGGACTGAACCCAGACCCTCCACCCTGAGCTACACGCACATCCCATTTCATCTTTTATTTTGCTGCGAGCTCTTGCTAAGTCACTAAGTTGCACATGCTGGACCTGAATTTATAATCCTTCCTCTCTGGGCCTCAGAGTACTGGGATTACAGGTGTGCAGGGAAGATTTTTAAAGTAATATCAAATGATCTTGACTGAGAATTGAGCATATGCCGTGTCCTCTGACCAAAGCTCTAGGTGGATTCTCTTAATGATTTTATAAACTATGGACGGGTACTGTTTCTACTTTTATTATACAAATCAAGAAACTTGGGGGCTAACTTTCCAAGGTTGCTATGGTTATAATGCTGCTGTTCGTCCCCCCAAAGGTTGATGTGCTGTGACACTGGGCCACAGGGTGCAATATCACTGGGAGGCCTCGAGCTCCTCAGGTCATTGGAGTGTGTCAAAAGAGGAAGTGAGGCACCTCTTGAGGGACTCTGGCGGCAAGCCCTGTCTGGCCACACTGGGCTCCAGGTTCCTGTCTAGGTCGTCGTCCTCGGTGTGTGCACTCCAGCATCCTCATCGCCACCATGGGACACACAGAGGGGCCTTCCAGAGCCGGGCCACTGCCAGGCCCTTGAATCTCTAGAGCCATGAGCCAACTACACCTTTTTCTTTATAAAACCAGCCCACCACAGGACTCTTGTTACAACGAAAAGCAGTTAGGCTGACACAAGGGTCCAGAACCCCTCGCTAGAGCTGGGACACTGACCCAAGGCTGAACGCCAAGTGGTGCTCCGATCCTCCTTTGCAGGGTGGATTGGCGGGAAGGCCTGATCTCATCAGTGCTCTGCTGAAAGAAGCTTCCTGCCCTTCTCCTCCACCGCTGAATGTGAAAGAAATAGACCAAGTCTCGGAACAAGTGGGCAAACGCATGGAGACAGATGGCTACACAGTGAGTGCAGAAGCAGGACTCAGGCTTAGCTTGTCAGGATTTAATGTCAAACTTTTTCATTTTGCTTCTCCCTGAAGAGCGAACAAGTTTGTTTTCCTTGCACAGTTTGCCTATCGTGTATCTAACAACAATCATTCTAAGTATTCCAGCGTTCTGACACCAGATAGGATTCCGATCTCCGATCTGTCTGCGTCCAGTTCTACTAGAAGTAGATGGATGAAAGGCTTCCTTGTCAAAGTGCCTTAGGATTTGATAAGTGTGCAGTGAATAACACTGTGCTGCCTCTGTGTCTCCCTTAAAACATCAAGCTTTTTCCAGGGAAGCCTCGTTCCAGCTTTTGAGGCTTAATCCAAACAGAAGTTCCATATAAAATAATTAAGAAACCATGCCAGGGCCAACATTTGAACATTCAACGCTAATTAAATACTAACACCTGGCTGAGCACCTGCTGGGGTTCCCCCCAGAAGCCCATGTGTTAAAGGCTTGGCCCCCGATCATGATGCTGTGGAGAGTGGGGTCTAGTGCAGCCCTCTGGTCATGGGGGCGTGGCCTTGAAGGGGTGGCAGGACCCCATCCTTTCCCTTCTGCCCCTGGCCACAGGTGAATGGACCTCTAGGCCCACACAGTCCCGCCAGGATGGGCCACCTCAGAACCGCAGAACAGGGCCAGTTGGTCAGAAACTGAATCTCTGCCAACAGTGGCCAAAGAAGCCTTTCGTCTTCCTAAGCTGATTAACTCAGGTAACTGTGGCAGTGGTGGGAAGTTCACAAGCCGGCAGCCCTCCGTGGACTGTGGTTCTCCTCCTCCTAGAAGCTGCCTTGGCTATCCATAACATGTCCACGTGCTTACTTCCTTCACGGGGTGGTTGCAGCCAGATCAGAGCTGGCCCTTGCAGAAAGGATGGGCAGCGAAAGGACAGACACCCTCCAGGCCGCCCTAAGCCCTGGGAGCGGACTATGCCGCTTAAAATGCACAGACTCTCACAAGCCTTGCAGACCTCCTGGGAAGAGTTCTCATGGCGCTGCCACTCGAGCTTGCTCATGATGGCATTCGGCTCTCTTCAGATCCTCTCCCAGATCTGAGACTGGCAATTGCGTCTCCCTCGGCATGCAGACAAGGCACGGCCTGGCTGTGGGTCTCAGGCTGCGGCTGCTGCTGTGGATCGCATCCACTCTGCTTTGCTTGTTTTAAACATCTCCTAATTAGACATGTTTGCTTTTCAGTTCTGGGGGCTCTTCCCTTCCCCACACTCCCTCCTCGCGGTCATCACCCACATCCAGAGTCCCAGAGCTGGGATGAAGGAATGCAAGTCCTGGTCCAACCAGGTGCTCCAGAGGACGTCCGAAGGCAGGAGAAGACCGCTGTGAGGTCACACAGCGTCGCCCTTCCTCTACCTTTCTATTTGGGCTCTTGGGGGACTGGCTTACGCCTTCCCACACAGCTGAGGGAAAACTTCTTTATTTAGCCTATGGCACAAGCACAAAGCTTTTCTGGACTCCGGCCAAGCATTGCACTGGAAAAAAGGTCCCACCAGCTATCTGGGCATCCCTTAGCTGGGTCAGGTTGATGCAGAAAATTAACAGCGCAGCTGGTGTGGCCCCAGAGAGGGCCCCTCTGAGCTCCGTGGTGGAAGCGCCCTCCGCTGACTGGGATGGCACTTTCCAAGCCAACAGGCAGATCAAACGCAAAATGATCAAACAGAGTCTTAACAAAGGCTGCAGCTGAGTGTGGTGAAGTGCGAAGAGGAGCCGTGTTTATGTTCTGGCTCCTTGGGGAGCCAGGTACAAAGGCAGGTTTTAGTGCAGTAATGAAAACATCCATTGATTTACATGATTTGGGTAGCACATCAAGCTAGATGAAAGAACACAAAGGAAACAAGATTAACCTGATTCTCCTCCTCCGCCCTCAGCTCTTGTCCTCCCTTCGTGAGCGTGAGCGTGGTCGTGGGGAGGAGACAGGGACACATGCTGATGCCGCCCGTTCCACCCTGTGGCACTTGTCCTGTCAGCGTCCACATGGGCAGAGCAGCAGGTGGAAGGACTCCCAAGTCCAGTGTCCCCATCCTGGGCCTAGTCTACATTTTTAGCAATTAGCTGGATAAAGACATAAAAGAAAGGACAGTAGGAGTTCCTCCTGCTCCCCTCACCCTGCCTGGCATCTGAACCTTCTGTGTTTGGAGAGTAGCTTACATAATCAGCCCTGATGGGAAGCAGAGCCGACCTGGAAAGCTAGTACAGCTGCCTGCACTCCCAGCCTTCCTTGCAGCAGGGGCAGGGGTAAGGAGGGGCTGGGGAGCAGCCAGGCTCCGGCACTTCGCTTCAGACAGGGATGGGGACTAGGACAGGGGACTGTGGCGGGCACTTCTGGTAGAGAGCTGGGATGAAGCAGCAGCTCTGGGGTCCCAGCAGCACTGGCACCTCTGAGGCATCTGGGCCTGCCTCCAAGATGGATGCTGGTGAGCAGTGCCCTGCAGGCATCGGGCAGCAATAGCTCACAGGGGCTGCACAGCCGTCTTCCTGTGGCCCAGTCACTGTTGCCTTGTGTCCCCTGTCCAGTGAACCCAAGTGCCACCCAAACCCACGGCCATCAGGTAGCTCTTCCCTCTTAGGACAGCCGGACTGCCACTGGCTGCTTTCGGCTGAGAGGACTGGCACCAGGTTGCTTCTCCAGCCGGTCAGGGGCGCAGAGCTGTGGGGAAGAAATAGGCTTGGAGCTAAAGATGGTTGAGGGCTGCAGCAGAGTGATACCAAACATGGGGCTTACTATGCATGCCTGACACAGGCCTGGAAGCCAACGCCGTGAGATCAGATGTAGTTCAATTTTTCCAACCTGAGCTGGAAAATAGAGACGCTTAGAAGAAACAAAGGGACCCCCTCAGGGTTGATTTGAAATATTTCTATTCCATTCTTACTGATATAAAGAAACATAAAATTAGGTATAAAGTCCTTGTGATCATGGCTCATTTACAGTTATAAAACCAAAACAAATTTACAAATTAATTACAAGCAGAACTACAAAAGCAATAACATTCAAATTAACATCATTAATTTAATGCAAGAGATGATGACGTTTTGCTGAAACTGGATCATTGCTCACCGCATGGCTCTGGAGTTGACTGCTGAGTCACAGGGGGCTTCTTGGAGGGGGGTGGCCTGCATGCACCCCCAAAGCTAGGAGCCTGCAGAGGCCCGTCTCCCTGCTGTCCGTCACGTGTCAACTCCTCTTTTTTCCCCACAAGAGTCTTCTCTCTAGATAGCTGGCTTGGGTCTCATCTTGTGGACTTACAGCAAAGTTTTCTGCCCTCCTTGGAATTAGATCCTCCTTCACTACACCCCAATACCTCAGTTGAACTAGATGGGAAAAGCAATTCAGAAGTCACAGTTAGAAAATCCAGGTCTGAAAAGGCAAGAGGAATACAATATGACACATAGTAAAGAACAGCAAGAGAACTTCAGCAGTACTGCTCAAAGCCTGGCTTATGGCCCCCAAATCTACCTCCCCCAAAGTATCCCAGCTATTTCTCCAGTTTGGCTCACCTAGAAGAAAGCCCCCACATGCACTGTTTGCCCATAATGAACGTGAAATACTCTTTATTGCATCACAGGTTTGCAGGCCACTGTACTTCTCAAGTCAAAATAGGCTGTGATATGCCAACTGCATCTGTGTGTAATGTCCTCATAATTATTGAGGGGACTGTTTCCTTAACTGACCACAGATCTTGTCACTCTAGCAGGGAGCCTGGAAAGTCCACTCCTGGCCCCAAAGTCCTTCGGCAAAGACTGAGAGAGGTACCAGGGGCTACAATTCCCCATTCAGTAGCCAACAAAAGATGTGATCAAAGTTGCATTTCCTCTAACCATGCATCAGCTGAGTATTAAGGAAGGACGTGATTTCCATAGTCATCTCAGGATGAATGAAAATCTTTGCAGGCTTTGCGAACAAGTGTCTAATATCACGGCCTGGCATACAGAAGCAGCGATGCCAGTTGATTCTGGACTCCAAGGCCTAAAACTGAGCTTGTTATAGCCTTGAGTTGAGCTTTTGCCTTAAATTAAATCACAGTCAGAAGATACTTATTCCCAATGTACAAATAGTTTATTGCAGCATCTCTCAACTGCATGCCATGGTCAGCTGCGGACTTAAAATGTATCCCCTTCCCAGTCCACCCTGGGCAGCACAATCCGATCTGTGCAAATGTCCATTGTTTTTCATGACACGGACACGCTGCTGATAACTGTGAGCTCTGCTGTGTCGTAGTCCATCACACTTAGGTGGAGCCACGTGAGTTCCTGGGGTCGAAAATGTGATGAGCGTTGCATCAGATCTAAAGTATTGAGACCTGCAATTAACTTTCTGCACTCTTACCTCGCCCACTGCGGCGACCACCATCCCCTCCTGTGGCATCTGTCAGCCAGGGTCTTCAGAAACTACTAAGGAATGAGCTCTCCCTTTCTGCATAGAGTAAGACACAAATGGAAAAGGAGCCTTGCTCTACCCTGCCACTGGGAGCTGGCGTCGGCTTGGTGACAACCGCGAAGCCTGGTCTACCCTAACTGGCGCGGGTGCTGGGGCCTTACTCTGCTTATCACATGTAAGAACAGAGCAAAAGCAACTAAAAAGGTAACTGGCACTGGAGAAGCTAAGTAAAAAATTTTTTTCAGGTACTGGAAAAATATTTCTCAAGGCTGAATCATATGATTAGGTAAAAAGGGAATCACCCAGAAAGGAAGGGCCCCACTCGGAGGCAGGCTCGCTGAGCTGGGCTAAGCCAAACGTAGTGTGAGCAGAACTAATTAAGCGTGGCCCTCCAAGGTCCAGAGGTGTGGCAGCAGAGGATCACTGAGCAAAATAATGAGAAATAAAGTGTGAAAATGTGAAGTCCCTAGACTATCAAGTGAAAGTTTGCATTTATGTAAAAAGGCAGCGCAGAATACGTTGGCATTTCAGATTCTAGACCACAGCCTAGACCCAGCGAGCGAGCGTCTACATCCTGTGTCAGCGGCAGCTGAAAGCAGTTTTCTGAGCGCTGACTGGCTAATGCGTCACGCACGAATCTGTCTCACTGTTTAGTTGCTGGCATCTGGGGCTCTGCTGCTGCATGGGAGCTGCTGCATGGGAGCAGGACACAGACCCAGCTCTCCTTTCTTGTCTTGGCCTCTCTTATTGTAGAAATCAGAAGCGGAGATCTTCAGTCACTGCACAGGAGTGGAGAAGGCAAGTGTGCAGCGGGCCCATGGCCTGTATTCCACCACTGGAAGCTGTGATTAAGTAGGGAAAGCCTGAGTTCCTTAAACAAGCTAGGCATCTTTGCCTTCTATTTAATACAGCTTAATCAAGATAAAGCGCTTAAAATATTTATAAATAACAAGCTTGCCTGGCTCAGTTCTGGAATCAGCTCTTATTCATTCACTAAAGCAACTATTGTTTATTCTAGTTTATGTTATTTATAATGCTTCCCTCAAGGTTTCAAAATCACTTAAAGTATTTTAGCTTTTCCTCTCATGCAAAGTAGCGAGGAGATCTTACTATATTAAGTTTTCTGGGATGTTCCCCTCCCCCTATTCTGGGCAAGTTTTGCACCTATACTTTTAACCATACAAAAATGTGTGTCCATTGTAGAAAATAGAGTTAGATTTTAAGACAGTGAAAAGAAGTGGAGAGCTGAACCATAAGTAAGCTACAAAATGGAAACATTTATAAGAGATATTTCAATTAAAGATGGGCTCATTTTCCAGGGTGTAGGTGGCTGGAACACAAAGATTTACTGCTTCAAATGTATTTTTTTTAAATAATTGCACACTGAATACAAGTATCAAAGTTGTTATCTGTCTTCTTCCCTACAGCCAAGTAGAGAAGAGTTTGACTAATTCAAGCCCCAAGGTGAACGATGACTAATTAGTCAGAAATGCGTGCTTTTTAATTCCATTTATAAAATATCCAAGGGAGAAGAGTCCCAGTTTGCCTGCATAATCTGTACTAAATTTCCTTCCTGCCCTTAATAGCTCTACCACAAAGAACTTCTTCACCACTCCATGCAAACCACGTAAGCCAGAATTCAGCCTGCACTGCGGGCAGGGTCACGGTAAAAGAGGCTGTTGTCTTTGCCTTTCACAAGTGTGCCCAAGGCTCTGGGTTCCAACTGAAGCACTGCAAAGAAAGTGACAATAGCAAGGGTGAGCTTGCACGAGAACTGCTCCAACACATTCGAATGCTGTAAGATTAAAAAATATAGGGGGCCGGCAACATAGCTCAGTGACCTAAAGCGCCTGCTTAGGCAAGTGCAGGGACTGTGGTTCAGTGGCCAGCACCACAGGCCACGCCAGCCCTGCCCCCAGGGTGAGCTGAGCCAGCCGAGTCTGCATGTGATAGCACACACTTGTAATCCCACCGCTAGGGAGGCTGAAAGCAGGAGGATCGATCACCATGAGTCTGAGCTGTGTAGTGAGACCCTGTGATAGCCAAATACAATTTAGAAACCCTCTTCCAAAAATATAGAAATACATGAAATAAGACACCAATATACCCTCTCCCCCCGTACCTACTTCATATCCTACCTCTTATGCTTTCAGCTGGACCTAGCCTCTCACCCAACCTGTTTTGAACTCCCCCTGCAAGATTTGATCAGAACATTTGGCTTCTATTTGTGTATTACCTGATAAAATGCAGAACTGTAGACTCCAACATGCAGCACATTCTCAGTAGAGAAAGATCTTGCATCTTTTGGTGGCAGCTGCTACCTGATTAGGTTTGCAGCTTCCCTAAAAGTGACATAATAATATGGAAATAGCAGCAGCGAGTCCTACTGCTGGCCCAGCGTTCTTTCTCTGCATTCAGCCTCTCATAGTTGAACATGGGAATGCAAGGGGGAGTCTATTATCTCCCCCAAAGAAGCCTGCTTCAGCCACAACTCCCCCTGTGAACACTGGTAAGCCATAGCTCATGGCCTTGAAGGACTCAAGGAGGCTGAACGACCTCAGGAACATCAGGTGACCTCTGGGTCTCCTCTTTGTGCATACCCTGGGAACTCTGAGTGTGCTGTTTCTAAATTTTCTATGTGCTTGTAAATCCTTTTATACACTTACTCTCCACTGTAGAAATAAAAATAAGACAAGGACATTATCAGCAAGAGTATTTTAAAGCCATAGCAAGCACTTCTTTCCTGAGGAAATTAAATATTAATTGAAAGACCTGTCTACCCAAGCTTTGACACTTGAAATGAGCAAGGGAAAACTGATTCCTCTTCTGGGGTAGAGAGAACCAAGGCTTCAGCCCAAGCCCTAGAGACCCAGTCTGGCCCAAGGGAAAAAAAAAGTTCAAAGTCAAAAAAACAGAAAGTTAAAGGGCCAGCCAAGTAGCTCAGCGGACTAAAGCGCCTGCTCAGGCAGAGTGCTGTGGCCGGGGCTCAGTCTCTGGTGTGCCACGCCGAGCCTGCCACTGGGGTGTGCTGAGATGGCAACTAAGACTGGGTGTGGTGGCGTGTGCCTATAATCTCAGGGCTTGGGAGGCTGAACACAGATGGAGCACTGTGAGTCCGATCTAAGTAGTAAGACCCTGTAAACCCTGTATTAAAATACAAAAAAACAAAAGTTCAGCTCTGAAGTCCCCCAGCTGAAGCAGAACCTTCCTGGAGAAAGATCACATTTATAACTAGAAACACAGTGTACATTATTGGAGCAGGGGAGGCAGCCCCCCAGTGGCTGCATGCATGGTCCGCTTTCCACACATGGCCGACCTCGGCCCTGATACAGTGATGGAAACATTGAGAAGTAGACAATCCACAAGTTCTGAAGAACTTTCATTCCCAGGCATGGTGGTGCATGTCCACAGTTCCAGGGCTCCAGGAGACCAAGGCAGGAGGATTGCAAGTTTGAGACCAGCCTGGGCAATGTAGTAACTTAGCAAGACCCTGTCTCTATATATTTTTGTAAAAACATAAAAATTTAAAAAGGGCTGAAGAAGCCACTCAATTCAGTCCTCAATATTGAAAAAAGTACCTTCTATTATTATATATTATGTTGTTAATCTCTTATTTTGTCTATTTCTAAATTAAAATTCCTCATATGTGTGTATACATAGTAACCAACATAGCGCGTGTAGGATTTGGCCCTATGCTTTGGCATCCACACAGAGGAAGCACACCACTGTGCTGGCGGAGGACACAAGTCCTTCTGAGCTCTGTATCAGTTCCTTTCACTGCGTAACAAATGATGCCGGCCTGGACTTCCTTTACAACAGTTGGTGAGAGTTCCAGTCTCGGTATTCTGGGCCTGAGCACGGATTCTGCTGCCCACATGTTCTTCTACTGGCTCCCTGAGTGGAATTTCTGGGCATGACCTCGCAAGGAAGAGTCCAAGAGGAAAGTAGGGCTGTCCCCTCCCAGTTTCTGGCCACAGACACAGCGCGGGGAACAGGGGGAAGGTGCACCATGCAGGGTGTGACTACCAGGACGCAGGGCCCAGCCAATGGGGCTGCTACCACATGGCCCAGGTCACTCGCCGCCCCTGTGGGCAGCTCCACCAGCACGAAGGAAATCGCCGTGGATCACAGCATCCTCAAGAGCTGCACCGAGCGTGAGGAGCTGCACACAGGCTCGGAGGTGAGGAGGCACGCGAGCAGGCGTGGCAGCAGGCAGGGGCGGTGCTGGGGCCACATGCCCCGCAGAAGTCCGCAGAGCAGGCAGGCCTCGCCGCTTCAGGCAGGGCAGACAGTGAATGTCTCAGCTGTTCGCCACTTCGTCTTCGCCACGGTGACTCAGCTTGGCCACAGCTGTGTGCAAACTGCCCCAAGGAGGCCCGAGCAGACAGATGGCTGCACAATGAGACTGCGTGGGCGTCGAGACTGGACTCTCAAGTAGCGGTTGCATGTCACAAAACGCTACCTGGGCACGGTGGCGTGACACATGCCTGTCATCCCAGCAGTCAGGAGGTTGAGGCAGGAGCATTGCCACAAAGTGGAGGTCAGTCTGGGCTACATGGTGAGAGCTTATCTAAAAAATAACCCCTGAGACTGTCGTGCTACAATGCTGTATATGGTTAGAGTTCTAAACTTATGTGCAAACATATATAATTGTTTATTCCTATTTTTAAAATATATTTAAATTTTAAAAATTTGTTTTACATTATATTTTGTAGGGACTTAAAGTTTAACATAACAATACTTGATAAAAACTACCTGCTCCATGTTAAGCCTAAAATGTTTGATATTCAGACAGATAGTGAGATTAAGCTCAAAAGCCTAGGTTGTATGGTAATAACAATAAGCTTCTCTCCTAGAGGGTTAACAACCTGTATGAAGACCTAAAATTAGAGAAAAAGGAGGGTCACAAGGACAGCCAACATTATGGCCCTAGCCTTTCAAGGTCAGTTAAGACTCAGGACGTAGGAGAACCTGTACTATAACATAATGCAACTCAGTTGTGTCCCAGATTTTCTGATCAAGATTATGGGCCCAAAGAAGAAAGTGATCGAGGATGTAGATTGTGCCTAAGGAGAATCACGTGGAGAGAAAACTTTCTCTCAGGCTTTCACAGAGAGCAAATTGTTCAAGCAATGCCTGTGACTCATCCACATGGCTGACACAGACAAAGGATCACAAACAGCAGTACAGGGAATCTGAGGGGATTTGACTGACCTTAATCAGATACAAAAGCTACAATTCTTAAGTATAAAAATGAAGTATAAGAAGCAAAGCCATATTATTACGCTATAAAAGACTCAAGTCAACAACTTCTGACATTGCCAGACATACAGAAAACCCAACTGAACTATTTGGGAATATTTTGCTGAACTCACACATCTATAATATTTAATTGACAAAATTAAACTAAAAAGGGGATACAATTGAAGGACCATTTTGTATCTGTAGATTCAAAATAGTTAAGATAGATATACAGCTACATTCTCTTAATTCAATAAATAGAGGGATCTGCTCTGATGTTGTAGTGTTTATAAATAGAATATCATGTCTGCATCTTGTACAACAAATAACCACTAAGAAAACAATATGGAGTGTATTCATTATTGGATCTGTCCTACTAATTTGATTTGAAACTGCCTTGTTGCTATTTGTTCTTCAATAAAACTATGGAAAAAAATAAAATACAAAAAAAAGAAAAAGGAGAAATCACCAAAAATAAATAAATAAAGTAGATTTCTATGATTAAAAAAAAATACCCCTGAAACAAACAAAAATACTAAAACAAAACAAAAAATACTACTGATAATTTTTTTAGTTCATGTACCCTAAAAAAAGACAATGGCCAGATCCAGCATGTGGGCTGTCATGTGCGTAGATGGCTGAGAACACAGGCCTGATCAGAATGCCCACACAGTACAGCGCCTGCCAGACGAGTGCACGGTCCTGGCTTTGACAGCACAGGAACCAAAAGAAAGAAAAAAGAAACAGAAACGTGGAGCTCCGTGCTGCTGCTAGGAGACTCACCGTAATCCTGTGGGGTAGGTCTCGCTCCTCCCAAGTATACAAACCTCAGAATATGTACGATCTCCTTTAAAATCAGACACAGCAGGGACCAAGGTTGAATTAAAACTGCGTGGATTTTTTTAAACCAGCATTTGGAGTTTTTGTGATCATGGTATCTCCCCTGCCACTTACATATGCATTTGGAGTTTTTAAACGAATGCTGTGTCAATTCTCCCTTTGGGGGTAGTGTTGACAACCTCCTTCCTATCTTCTGATCAAATGATCCTGTAACACCCTGACCTCGCATTAGGAGGATGTAAGTGAGGTGAGCCCCAAGAATTCAAATGAAGAACCGGCCCTGAGAAGACCGAAGGTGCAACAGCAGGGCTGCGCTTCAGCAGAGCCTGGGCTCTGCGTGGCCCACGGAGCCAGATGAGAGGCTGCTCTGTGCGCCCTCAGGGCGTTCCACACGCGTGCTATGCACGCCAGGGAGTGGGTCTCCTGCAGCGGCCTCCTGTGCCCGTGGATGCAAAGCACACCCTGTGAGTCGCCATCAGGCTGGTGTGACTGAGAACAGACGCTCCCAGCCGCCCGCCTGACCCCGGGGAGCCCCCTTGCCTGGAGTCACAGGCTTGCTGCTGTTGTCCTTCCCACCTTATCCATTCGTCCCCTCAAATATCTGCAGTCAGCTTCCCGTTATTTTCCCAGTCCTGGCTTGCAAGACCAGGCAGTCTTGCAGGAGCTCACAGGTCTGAACAAGAAAATGAGGCAGGGATGCATGCAGCCCTTGATCACAGCAGGAACAGCTTGTGGTGAGACGCTGGGAAGGGTGCCAGGGACAGAACCCTCAGCACAACACAGAGGAACGGGACTCCCTGGGACACTCTGGCCCCTCCTCTCCGGTCATTTTCTGGGTCTTTTAAGTGTCCCCTGGCCATGCAGCCAGGAAACTCAGGGCAGCTTTGCACGGATGTTGGCTGTGGTCTTCGCTGTTCAACCTTTGCGTTTAGTGGGACACAGCCCCACTAATAGAAGAAACGAGTATGTGATGCCTGTGTACGTATGTGTAGCTGGTACATTAGGATCTGTTGTCACATTAGGAAAAAAAACAGCAGAATTTGAAACAGGGCTTTAAAGAGCTGTCGTTTAATTACAAAAGCTCTTCTAATTCAGGACTTTGGCTGCAAAGCTATAGGACTGCTGTCTGTTAGCAGAAGGAGTTGAGAGAGGACAGCTTTTGGAAGGAGCTGGCAAATGGACTGTCTTTGTTCATCTCATCACAATTCTAAGTGATGTCATTCTTCTCGGGAGTAGGATTTGCAAGGGAGGTCCTTCCTGAAAGAAAAGCCAGGGTAAAGGACAGCGCTTGCGTAATCTGGGGGCCACACTAGACACTGGCCAGATTGGCACCTTGCATGAGTCCGGAACTGCCTGCACATTTGCGGGTCATCCCTGAATGCTGAGCCTTCACTTTCCCACCTGAGTCTGGGAGGCTGTGGGCCCAAGGCCACCCCTCACCGCCATCTCTCAGCCACTCTGTGGCCTCCAGGAGGCAGGCCTGTGGATTCTTTCAACATTGGGTAGAGGACAGCTCTGAACGGGTTCAGGTAAGGAAAGGCACAGAGGACTTGAAAAGGTTTGTCTTCTGTGCGCAATGTGCTCATCCATCCTCAGTGGGAACTGAATCAACAGGAGGGGGCTTGTCCTAAGCAAGAAAGAAACAATTCCACCATTGGCATAAAAAATACGCGGCCAGCCCCCAACTGCGCATCAAAGACGCCGACACCAACATACTTCCTGCCTTCCAGAAGGTACCCGTTCTGGGTGGAAATCATGTAAGTGAAACAGGAACTTCAGCCTCAAAGCAATGAACCAGTGCATGAATATGTAGCGCCTTATTTACATCAAATTCTAGTCCCCAGTGATTTAAAGCTAGGGATTATGAATAGCAGCCCATCTGGGGCAAGGCGAGGAAGCCGAGGGTGCCACTTCAGCGCCCATCAGGCCGAAGTCGGAAACGATGCTTTTGGTCCATACCGATCTTCCTGGAGCTGCACATCGGAAACTCCTAGCCTGCCTGGAAATGACTGTTGGTGAAAAGAAGCCCTCAGAAGAGAGGCCAGCATGAAGCAGGGTGAGCTTGGCACAGGCTTAGCAGGGGACCCTGTGTCTGACCAGCACCTTAGGATTCAGGCCCCTTATGAGTGCCAACGTGCTCAGCATGGGCTCCTCCTGCCTGTGTCAGTGCTCTGGCAAGCTAAGCACCATCAGACCACTGCTGGCCTGGGACAGGGTGGCCTGCTATCTCAACCTGGATTGGAGGGCTGTGGTTTATCGGTAGATTGTACCCAGACTCCGAAGCCAGGAGGGGAGAGGTGGTAGGGGTGCAGAGGTGAAAGGCAGTGCAGTCCAGCTGCTGCCCCTAAGACTTTGGCCTACTGGCAAACCTCTGAGGACCATGCAGAATGGGACTGATGACCCCATCGAAGGCAAGAGGTTGGCCTTCACCATCTAGTCCTGTCCTGTCACCAGGGCTCTGGGGTTTCTCATATGTGCGAAATCCTTCAAGTTCAGCCAGGAGGCCTTGGTGAGGAAATGATTGCAACATCAGAGAAGTTTAGAGGGAGAAGCAGAGGAGCAGCAGGCACCAGAGGCCACCGCACACACAGGGACCATCTCCTGTGCTGCAGCTGGCACTGGCACCTGCCAGCCAGTGTCCTGCCATTCCAGCCGCAGCCCGCAGCACTGTTTGCAGTTCTTCATGAAAATGAGAATTAATGTTTCCTACCAGCACAGAGGCTCCTAGCCTACTAGTGTCCTGTCTTGAAAAGACCACAGTAGCCAGACTGCAGACTCCGCTACCTTCCACCGAAGCCTTCTGCTGCCCCAGTACACAGTCAATGCTGGGAGTGGAAATTTCCACTTCACTGGGGCTCAGAGTTGCAGACAGGCGAGCTGCTGGGAGCGGAGGCAAAGGACCGCTGCTCTTCCCGCCTCAGTTGTGAGCTGCTGGTGCCTGGCCCTACCAGACGTGGCCCTCTGTCAGCCAGAGACAGTGGCCCAGTGCTCACCGCTGTGACCTTCGCAAGTCCTCATGCTCCCTGCTGCTACAGAGCTGAGCAGGGGCCCCGCGTCCCACAGCCATGCACTCACTGTCACGCCTTCTTCACCACATGGTGTCTTGTGATGGCAGCGACGCCATTCGGGACCCTGTGCTGGTAAAAGCAGCCCTCTGTCACACTCAGACCACCGCGCTTGCAGCCCTGCACAGGTGTGGAGCGCCAGCCCTCCTCTGGAACTGGGGCAGTACCAACACGGGTGGCTCCCTCCCCCACCAGAAGGCCAGCAGCACAGAGGCATCCAAAGTAGAGGCCTGCACTCCACCCCTCACCCCCAGCTGCTGTCCCTTAATTTTTCCGTCACAGTGTAGGTGCTGAGGGCTGGACTCCGGGTGCTGGGCTCTGACTGACTTCTCACCTTCTTCCTCTGACCTGTGATCAAGCCCTGTTGGCTCTGCCTTCAAAACGGGCCTGGGCGCGGCCTCTCTTGCCCTCACCCCCGTCGCCAAACTTGCCCGTCCCACCGTCCTCAGAATCTCTGGAATAGCCACACACCTGATCTCTGTGTCTGCCCTGGGCCCTGCATTCAGTCTGTCCTTGGCATCATCCAGAGTGAGGTTCTCGAGACCACTGTGTAGGCTCTTCCCTGTCCCACCAAGGCAGGATGTCCCAACAAGATGCTAAAACGCACAGACCACAGGGCCACCTCCTCCCTCCGTGCCTCGGCTGAGTGCGCACAGTGCTGTCATCCAGGCTGCTGCTTGCAGGGTAAATGAGGGGTCTGAGGTGCCTGGAGAGCCTCTCCCCTAGCTGTTAACAACTTCTTCCTGTCTCCCCTGAAAGTAGCCTCTCCCTACCTTCTCTTGGGATCATACAGAAACCTTGGCCTTTCAGTGTCTGCATCTGGGAAGGGGTTGGTGTGGGCGAGCTGAACCACCTCTGGTCTGGCTTCCTAAGGGAGGGGCTGCTTTTGCATCTCTGTTGTCTTCCAGAGAAACTTAACTCAAGCCCTCAGGAGGCAACTGCCATTTCTAGAATGCCCCTGTGGGTACTGACTGCATTTAGTACTTATCCCTTTCGCCCAGGAGATCCCCCTCTTTTGGTCCAGGAGCTCCCCCCTGGGTTTGCACACACTTGGAGAGCTTTTGTTTTTGTTTTGTTTTTTTGACAGAACCAGGGATTGAACTCAGACCCTTGCGCTTGCCAGGCAAGCATTTATTTTCTGAGCCATCTCCCCCAGTCTCTTTCCTTTTTAACTCTTACACCAAGAAGCAACCCCTTGCAGGAAAAATAAAAACAACACTCTGAACAAAAGGTTTAACACAAATTCTTAGTAGAGTGGATGTTGGTTTCATGCTAGCATCCCTGGCATTCCACAGGGAAGAAACCTAATTTAAGGGAAGGCAGGGAAGTCTCCCAGATAGCTGAAAGTTTTGAGAACCAAAAAGACATCTAAAAATAATATTTGTAAATGTACCCCTAGGCTGTTGCATGATAGGTGCCCTCGGAGCAGGGCCCCAGGCATCTGCCTGTGCCGCAGGCTGCTTGTGGCGATTGGCCCAAAATAGCTACAGCATTGTTTCACCTAAGGCTTCTGCATCATTCCCCCTAGCTACAAATGTAACTCCGGAGCCTGGGATCAGACTGCCTTCCTTACAAAGAAGGGCTGCATCCTCTGGTGGGCGTGCCCACTTGCTGCAGCCGTTCTCCACTTCTCCACTGCGTTTAGAGCCAAGGAATTCCTGTTACCCGTCTTCTGACTGTTCATTTTCTCTGCTTCAGTCTCCACACCCTCTTCTCTTACTGCATCCTCATTTCTGAGCTCCCTGTCTGCCTTTGCTGCCTCCTTCCTCCTGTGTCTCTGGACTCTGGATCCACAGAGGGAGAGTGGTAGCTCCAGTGTGAGAGTGGCTGGGAAGAGCTCAGGGGTGTGGGAGGCTATCAGCATGGCAGACAGAAAAGTGCGGCTCACAGGGGATGGGACCTCCGAGCTGACGAAGAAGCTGCCAGAGCAAGGGAAAATCTGAGCCTACGACCCTCCAGGCAGTGGCCAGCCAGGAAGCCTCTCGTGCTCATCCTAGGCCCGAAGTCTAAGTCTGAAAATCCCCGGGACCAGACTCAGCCACTCACCCCAGTGGACCAAAGAGACAGATGGTAGAGGCAGGAAAGGAATTTGTTTCACAGAGCCAGACAGGGAGGGGGTAGGGGCAGCAGCACCTTAAGTCCCCTGGTCGAAGAACTGGCGACACTTTTTGGGTTATACTGAAAATGACATCAAGGGATGGGACACACACACGTGCAGGAGGTCTAGGCGGGGCTGTGATCTCTATGATTCTTATCGCAGGCCCAGTCTGGCTGGCGCCCAGGGACATGACACCTGCAAGCCACACCGTTCCCTGAGATTGGCTGGAGAGGCGAGAAGACCCAGAGGGAGGACACTCCGAGGAGAAGAGCACACTGGCTACTTTCCTCTCATTGCTGAGACAGAGTCCCTGACGCCCAACACTGAGGAGAGGAGTGTTTAGCTTTGGTTTGTAGAGGCTTCTGTCTGCAATCAGCTGGCTCCACGGCAGGGCTGCATTTCAAGGTGGCAGAAGACGGCAACAGCAGCGAGAGCAAAAATGGAAAGCAAGCTTCTTTCTCACCCTTGCGCTGTACCCTGGCTGTCTGCCCACACCTCCACCACGGCCCCCTCTTCCACAGCTCAGGATGTTTACAAAGTGAGGAACCTGGCTTCTGCCAAATTAGGTTTCTAGACTTCTTGAGCTGACACAGTGCACCACACATTGCAATCCACCCCTTGTAAACTTGGTAAGCAGACACATTTCTTCTTCTTCTTCTTCTTCTTCTTCTTCTTCTTCTTCTTCTTCTTCTTCTTCTTCTTCTTCTTCTTCTTCTTCTTCTTCTTCTTCTTCTCCTTCTCCTTCTCCTTCTCCTTCTCCTTCTCCTTCCCCTTCCCCTTCCCCTTCCCCTTCCTCTTCCTCTTCCTCCTCTTTCTTCTCCTTTATATTTAGTACAGGATCTACAGAGCCTACACTGTCTACAGGGTTTACAGGGTCTCACTATGTAGATCAGACTCATAGTGATCCTCCTGTTTTCAGCCTCCCAAGTGCTGGGATTATAGGCGTGCACCACCATACCCTGTCTAGACACATTTCCTTAAGCCAGTTTCCAGACACAATGACACACTTGCTCTTATCGTTTTACAAATCAAGCACTGTAGTAAGGTTTAACAACCCTGAAGAACCAATATCAACATTAGAACCCTAACATTCTGCCCATGGCTCCCCAAAGACTCATGCACAGCCCTTTAGGGAAAGGCATTTTAGTTCATCTCTAAAAGTGGCCAAAGTTTTAACAGTTTTAGTGCTGTTGAAAAGTGCAAGTCCCTAGTCTCTTCCAAGATGTAAGGCAAACTCCTCGCTGTGAGCCCCGGTGCAAATGAAAAGTTAAACACTTCCAACATCCAATGGTACAAGACGAACATTTTCATTCCAAAAATTATGAACAGGGGAATATAAAGGATTGAAAGCAAAGCAAGTCCAAAATATAGCAGGACAAACATTAAATTCTGTAGTTCCTCATCTGGCCTCTGAAGTAACCTGTGGCATATCATGAGCTTCAAAGGGCTCAGTGACTCCACTCCTGTGGTCCTTCTGGTGCCAGGAGCTACCATGGGGTCTCTCTTGCACTAGCTTTGCTCCTCCTTACAAGTTTGCATAAATGATCCACATTCCTGGCCTTTCCAAATTTCTCAGGTCACCCCTGCACCTTCACCCTCGTGGCCTAATGCACTATCCTCTCAAGGGCACGCTGCCTGGGCCCCCCAGGCCTTCTGCAGTCAGAAAGGGAGCTTTCTTAACCCTACACCTCTTGCATTGCACATGCACCTAAAATCAGTACCACCTGGGGGATTCCAAGGTCTGTTGCCAGCTGGAGCAGGAGCCAGGCTTGCCCCTCTCTTGGTTTTAGGGGTGGAGTGCCTGGATCTCTGAGCACTGTGAGCCCAGTTCTGAAGAACAAATGTTCTATGTCACCACCACTCTGAAACACAGCGTGACTGCTGCCACTGTGGAACATGGAGCTGCACAACTGTGTCCTCGAAGAAAAGGCTTTCATGTTGCAGCTTTGCGGCTGCAAAGGGTGATTCTTGGGATGTCCTCTGGTCATCTTTCTTATTCTGTCCTTCTCAGCAATGCAGATCTCCTCAGCTCTGTCTTTAGAGTCCACAGCTTTATTGGAGTTCCCTTTCTGGCTAAACTCACAACATTTTAAATCATTGTGCTGGACACTTTGCTTCTGTTTCTCAACATAGATCTTGCTAAAAGCTCCCAACAATAGCCAAGCCTCAACATTCAACTGTCTTGAAGTTTCTTCTGCCAGATTAATCGGTCTGCAACCCTTAATCATAGTCTCAGGCAGTCTGTGGACAGGAGAAAATGCAGACAAACTTTTTGCCCTGCCGTAACACATCATCTGGAGTCCGGAAGCCAGTGCGGTCCTTCTTCCCCACAGGAGCCTCCTCAGCCTGGTCTTTGCTGACAGAATTTCCATCAGCCTTCTGGTCTTCTGAGCCCTGACCAGAGTCTCCCACACAGAACAGCCTCCGGCACTCCTGTCCCCAGGTGGTATCTCCAGCCTTTCTAAACTCTTCGCACAACCCTTCCCAAAGGCTCGTGAATCACCGGTCAGGTATGGTTACAACAGCCCTACTCCCAGCAGCAAATTCTGCGTTGATCACTTTTCTCTTTGAGGCAAAATATCTCACACCTGAAAGTTAAGGAAGAAGAGGTTAACCTAGCTCATGGTTTGCGGATGTTTCAGTGTGTAATCAGCTGGCTGAAGCAGGGTGGTGCAACACAGGGGTGACATTTCAAAGTGACTGAAGACAACAAAAGCAACAGGAGCAAAAGGGGACAAGCAGTTCTATTTTCCTCCCTAATACTGCGTGCTAGCCATCATCCGTCCATACCATCTCCATGGCTGCTTGCTCCACAAGCTCAAAAAGTTTACAAAGTATGGCCCGTTGGCCCCTTGATGAGTTGAAGTTCTAAACTTCTGAAGGTGACACAATATGTCAACCATTACAAGGAGCAAGATGGAGCTATCTTCAGCAATAACTGGGCCTTCCTTCAGGTTTAGGGCAATTAAAACAGGGCTAAAAGGCACAGGAAACTCCCAGAGGCAGGGACATTCTCAATGCAGTAAGATCATCAGAAAGCTGCTATTTAGAACAATCAGCAAGTGGAGATTTTCCATCCTTCATTTTCCTGTGGTCCTCTTCACAGGACCAATCAGAAGATGTTTTTTTCAGTCCTTCATTTGCACGTGGACATACAAAAAAAAGACCCTATCTCTGACCATTCACATGTAACAAGGAAGCCAAAGGAATTTTTTGATAGTGCAGTTTACACATCGAGGATGCCAAAGGAGTGTTTGATAGGATGAATTTTCCATTGCCTTATTGACATTAAAGAGAAATAAGTGAAGAATTTTGGATGTAAATGTCCCTTTTGATTCGACCCAGATCCCAGACCAGCAGGTGAGTGGGGCTGCCTGGGGCCCACCACATCCTCAGTTGACCCAGAGCTTAGGCCTGGCTCACAGGCTTGGTGTGAAGCCCTGAAGCAGAACTCCCTGCAAAGAGGCTAGAGGCCAGTCCCACCAAGCTGATCCAGGAGCGGATCATCTTGCCAGAGTGGTACAGTGGATTCACCTCCAAGGGCTGCAGCAGGAAGTCAGATTGTTTCCCCATATTAGGGAAGTTTTCTGCTATTACTTCCATCCACATTATTTTTATCATTTGTATTGGCTCCTTCTTTCTCACTGATGCCAATTAGTCTTATGTTGTTCATCTTTGCATCATCTTATAGATGTTGAGTTACTTTTTCTTGCATCCTAGTTGTTTGCAAGACAAAATAGAACTTGGTAGATCTGGACCTGGTACTAATGTAATAACTCTACCAAAGCTCTACACCAAAGGGCAGAAGACAGTGCTATATAAAAAATGACAAAGAGAAGGAGCAAAATGCATTCTCAGGCCCCGAGCCCATCCAGAACAAATGCAGGAGACAAAAGCAGAGAAGAAAATGGAAAGCACACATCTGAAATCTCTGAAATAATAGTGTTAGAGGTAAAGAAACAACTACAGAAAGGCATAGAGGAAATCAGATCAGAAATACTTTCTGAAGTAAAAAAGAAATGATAACTATAATGAAAGAAATACTAAGTGCTTCTAAAGAAGACACTGATTAAAAAATAGAGGAGAATAGAAAAATGATGGAATCCTTTAATAAACAAGATAGGAGAGAAATAGAATGCATGAAGCAGATTCAAAGTGATACACAGGAAATTCAAACCTCAATCACAAGCTGACAAAACTGTTTGAATGAAAGTGAAAATAGAGTTTCTGACCTTAAAGACACCATTGCAGCTAGTGAAAAAGCAAGAACAGATCTCTTAAAAACAACTAGGATGCAAAAAAAAAAAAAAACTCAACATCTATAAGACAATGCAAAGATGAACAACATAAGACTAATAGGCATCAGTGAGAGAGGAGCCAATACAAATGATATAAAAAGAATATGGATGGAAGTTATAGCAGAAAACTTTCCAAATATGGGGAACAATCTGACATCCAGTAACTGAAGTATGTAGAACTCCAGATAACATCAGCCCAATTAGAAACACATAGACATATAATAATCAAGGTCCAAGAAATTCAGCTCAGGAACAGTATACTAAAAGTGGCTAAAGAAAAGAAACAAATCACATTTAAAGGAAAAACCATCAGGATACTGGCAGATTTCTCTTTACAAACCATCAAGTCAAGAAGAGCATGGAGCAAAGTTCTTCAAATCTTGCAAGAAAACAAATTCCAACCCAGACTGATATACCCTGCAAAACTCTCTTTCAAGTGTAATGAAGAAGTGAAATACTTCCATGACAAAGAACAACTAAAGAATTTCATGATGACAAAGGCAAGCCTTCACAGACTACTAAATGATGTTCTAGAGAGGGAGCAAAATGATCACAACCCCATTAATGAGAATGGAAAGAACCCACCAAATAGGGCAAACAAATAAACACAGGAGAATAAGAGGTATACAATAGGAGTCTTTCAGTTATTCTTTTGTATACAGCAGCAAAATACTTCCATCAGCGCACCCTACAAATGGACTTCTCCTGCTCCTATGGGTCATGAGCCTATCTAGGTCCGCAGGGTGGAGAGCAGGGAAATAGCACTAGCACAGTGCCGGAAGTGACACCCGCCACCAGCAAGCGTCCCGGGCGCTGTCCAGGCCAGCCATATACTGAAATTCTGTGCGACATCCTGTCCCCAAACTGTGAGAAGTGCTGGTCTTTTGTTTGCCATTCCAGCATTTATCTTACGTTTTATTCTTAGTGATTCTCTACTATCATGAAAACTTTATCTTGGTTCAATTGTTTTGAAACATTTAATTTTTAATTTATTAATATTTATTTTTCTAAGTATTGCTTAATCTTAATTTTTGTTTTAAGTCTATCTTTGACTTAAAAAGACATGGTATGATATTTTCTTCTAGTGTTAGACACTTTAAAAAGTATATTTTCATCTTCCATTGACTTACTCCTTCCTTGTCTTTTGTACACACACACACACATACACACACACACACACTGAAAAAAATGTGTATAACCCATAAAATTGATACTGTTTTGTAGAAATCTTCAATGACTTTTTAAATGGGTTCATCTAATATATTTTACATAGTCCCACACAACTATCATTTTGAGAGCTCTTTATTCTTTATCCAGGAGCAGACAGCAACTTCTCTTGCCTTCTGAATTATGCTCTTTGTTATTTCCTATATGCTATATCTGGAGGTATTAGAATATTTTGAGTTTCTGTAACTGGAAAATATTTTACTTTTATTTTTCAAAGGTATGTTTGCTAAGTATAAAATTCAAAGAGGACAGATCTTTTTTTTGTTTCAGTCCTTTAATTAGTCTAGTTTCTTACACACTTGGTCTTTTTTTTTCTTTCTAATGCAGAATAAGATGCTATTTCATTTTGTTCTTCCATAGCTAATGTTTTTTATGTGTATGTTTTAATGATTTTTTTTCTTCAAAATAAGTTTTGGACAATTTCATTTTTGTGTATCTGGGTATGATTTTATTCAAATTTCTTGCACAAAAGGATCATTTTTCTTGGAAATGTGCTGCTAAAAGTTCAACTAAATTCAGAAATTTTAAATCTTTAAATATGTATTGCCTACCCCTTTATACTTTGAGAATTCTAATTATATGAATATAAATTTCTTGATTTTGGCACAGAGTGAGCTATTATGTGACTGATCTGTAAATTCTTTCTTCATTTTTATTTTGGACGATTTTTATTGTTATATTCATTTAAATTTGTAAATAATTTATTTATAATGTGCAATCTATTATCAGTTACACTATATATTCATTTCAGAAATATTTCTCTAAAATTCACTGTCTACATCTTGCATCTTACACATTTGTCTATAATGTTTAGTATGCTATGTATTTATTGATTTTCAATAACGTTAATAAAATGCACCCCTTTCCCTTCTTCAGAGGCGGCTGTGAGCTCCCACTGGCCGCCCTCCGCAGAGCACGTCTTTCCTCTACCTTCAGTAGCTGTCCCTCTGCGGCCTTTTCTGTGTGTCTTGTCCAGTTGGGAAGCCGGTGACTCTCATCTGCTTTAACAATGGCGAGAGCGTCTACATGCTGGTTCAGTGGTCCCCACAAGATGTGGTAAGAGCTGACACTCAGTGGTCTGTGATCATGATGTCCTGCGAATCTTGGGAGTACTTTGGCAACTCTTGTCCTGGCATCTTCAGCCTTCAAGGGGAGGACAGTCACCACGTCTGCAAATATGTGTAGGAATCTGAGCCGAGCGTCACTGCAGCAAAAGATGCAGATCACCGTTAGTCATCCACCAACATCTGCAGGCCTAATGAAGGGCGGTGCTTTTAACCAAAGGCAGCCTCTGAGTCCCTGTAGAGTAAGACAATCAGGCCTTGTAGAATAATCGATCCTTCTGTCATGCAAGTCTGCAGTGGTTATCTATGGCTGCATAGCAACGTGGCCCAAAATGGAGAAATCCAAAGTAAGATCTACCTCCTGCCCTCTGTAGGTCGGGAACCCAGCACGGCTTCCGTGCATGTCTCTACAAGTCTCCCAAAGGGTGAGTCTGAACTGACTGGTGGCGTTCCGGTTTCAGCTGTGGCTGTCGGCAGAGTTCAGGGCCCTGCGAGTGTGACCTGACGGCCTCAGGTTCCTCACCCCCTGCTGTCTGCACCTGCCTCACACCCTCAACACTCTGGACGGCAGACTAGGGGTGCAGCTCCACAGGCTCCTGGACCCTGGGGAGTGGCCAGGGAGGACCACAAGGCACCAAGCGAGCTAGCAGCCCCGGACTTCGTCAGGTGCTCAAGCAAGAGCAGCCTACGGCTTCTGTGGATTCCATCCATCCGAGGCCAATCATGAGGGCCGAGTCTGTGTTAGGGAGCTTTCTGGTGCTTCACGAAATGGCAAAGTGGCCTTGCTATGACACATTTCATACAGTCTCGGTGTAGAGCTGCCAGAGTGTTCACTCCCTGTCTCTCTGGCGTCAGGGTGGAAGAGGCCTTTGACAGTACAGGAAGTGGTGATCGCACAGGGCCTTGCAGCTGGAGGCTCTGCCCTCACCATGAGCTTAACCAGCCTGCACCTTGGTTTTCTAAAGTGACAGTGGTGCTCAAGACAGTATCTAGCTTACTGGTGTGGGATAAGGATTCATAAGTTAATATACAGTAACATGTCTAGAACTGTTACAAATGTAGGCAGATTAAACTTTGTAAATTTTAATTAACCACACAACCCAAATCAGGAGGTTCCCGCGCTCTGCACCACTGCTCCCTGAGGAAGGAACAGTAGCACCTAGGACGGAAATGGAGGTAAGGCTCAGAAATGGCTGCGGACGGGAACAGCTCCGTGCTTGCCTGTGACCGGCTGAAGTGCTGTTCCTGCGCCAGGCTGAGCCCTGGCTCCTGTTAGGAAGTCTACTTCTGAATTGGACCTGGTCACAGTTGTTTAACTGAAGCCGACTTTCACCCTTGTCTGCGCTATGCAGCTGACTGTACACACTCACATGCATTTGCAGGGTTAGGACGTAGGTCGCGCCAGCTTACTGAGTCCGAAGGCCTGGCTTCTAGCCCAGCACTGAATCGTGAAGAAGCAAAGCCCACAGTCCTTAAGTGCACCATGGGCGCACACCACACAGACCACCCAATTGCCTCAGCCTGCGGCAGGGCACCCCTGTGAGGATCAGAACTGTCACGAGGCGGGTCTAGAGCCACAGCTCAGAAAACAGTGGTGGAGAGGAGGACCCCACGATGACGAAGGATGGGCACCTGCCCGGGAAGGGTGGCTTGGCTCTCGAACAGGCTGGCGAGCTCACCAGCGGGTGCAGCATGCGCCCACCTGCTGCAGATGCCCATGCAGGGGTGCCTGCTTTGCTCTGACCGGCCAGCCAGCCTGCAAGGCTCAGGCTGGTGCCCCTCTTTGTGAATGAAATGCAAGCAGCAGCCACGCCCTGGGCCTGCTGTCTGGACTCCAGGGGGCCCACAGGCCCTTCCCTGGATCTCTCTGCCTTTGCATCACTGAGCTCCGTGGCTGCCTGGTTTGCCACCCTTTGGCTCTATACTGACTGTGAGGACTTCCCCCTTCCTGTGCAGGCCACCTCCTCTCCTTGCTCCTCTCCTCCCTCTGCTCTTCCCCTCCCTGCATTCCCACACCCCCTCTGCAGTCTCCCTCATCTTTCTCTTTTCCCTTCCTCCCCCACTTCTTCCCTTCCCCTCCCTCCGCCCTCTCTCCTTTTTATTTCTTATTTTATTGGAAGACAAATATCAATGAGACAGTTTCAAAGCTGATTAATGGGACAGTTTCAATAATTAATACATTTTACATTGTTATCTTCCTAGTGGTCATCCACAGTACAAGCAGCACACAGGATATCCTGTCCAAACACTATTACTACCAATCTTTCATCTCATAGAATTGAACAAAAGTAGCTGCATATCTATCCTAACTATTCTGTACATGCAAATATAAAATACTCTTTCCTTTGTATCCCCTTTTTCTGTTTAGCCCTGAAGATAGCAATGTATAATAGAAGGTTCACACTTGGAATGCCTGTCATTCTGGTCTGCTGAATACATACTTCTTGTCATGACATGCCAATTATTACCATACTGTCTCACAAGTAAAAGTTTTTTTTAAATTTTTTTAATGGGTAATAAATGAAAAAAAAAGGACACAAAAACATTACAAGACTGTCCCACTACAATGCTGTATATAGTTAGGTTTCTAAATTTCTGTGTAAAAATATGTGTTTATTCCTATTTTTAAAAATTTTTTCCTCATATTCTGTGAGGACTTAAAGTTCAATATATCAATACTTGATAGAAAATTCCTGTTCCGCGTTATGGCTAAGATGTTTGATATTTAGACAGATAGGGTAAACCGAGCTGCATATGTTGCAGGGTAATAATCAGCTTCTCTTCTGGAGGGTTAACAGCCTAAGTTTGCAGATCAAAAATTGGTGAAAAGAAAGGGCTGCAAGGTCAGCCAACATTTTGGCCCTAACCTTTCAAGGTCAGTGAAGACTGAGGACATAGGAGAATCTGTACTGTAACATCATGGAACTCAGTTGTGTCCCAAATTTTCTGATCAAGGAAATTATGGAGCCACAGAGGAATGTGATTGATGATGCCTAGTGTGCCTAAGGAGAGTCACATGGAGAGAAAACATTCTCTCAGGCTTCCACGGAGAGCAAACTGGTCAAGCAATGGCCGTGACTCATCCACAAGGCTGACACTGACAAAGGATCTATGGAGTGAGGTACAGGGTTACAGGATAAATCCTGAGGGGACTTCACTGATCTTGTCAGATACAAAAGATACATTTCTTATTATATAGATCTTGCTTTACCTTGGTTTTAACCATCCAGCAGAAAAGTATAAAACTGAGTTTCATAAAGTAAAGCCATATTAATATGCTGAGCTCTAGTCAACAACTTCTATGGAAATTCCACTACTGTTGTGGACTGCTGGACCGTGATGGAGTGTTTTGCTGAATTTATAGAATACCCTCCGCCCTCTCTCTCCTCTCGCCTCCCCCTTCCCCTGTCTCTCGCCTCCCTACCTCTCTCTTCCCCTCCCCCTCCTTCCCACTTCTTTTCCTTCTTTCCTTCCTCCCCCTTCCTTTCCCTCTCCCATCCCTCTCTCCTCCCCCTCCCCTTCCCTCCCCTCCCCCTGCTTCCCACTTCTTTCCCCTCTGCTCTGTCCTGTGCACACCTGGCCTCAGTCCATTCTAGCTCTGCCATTGCTCCAGGTCCTCTCTGAAACACCCCTCTGAAGGATCTCACTCGTCTCTGAATGCTGATGCCCTAAATCCAAGTGCCAGATCCTCAAGGCTGGGACTGTGTCTCCCTGCACATCCAAGATCTGCCAGTGAACACAGGAGGACCTCACTGAGTGGCCACTGTGGAATGGACAGAGAACAAGGGAATTTGAGTGGAGCTGTTTGCTTTCATTTACAGACTGTGATGAGCCAGAGATCCTGGCATGATGCTGCGGTTGCAGGAGCGAGTTTCTTGTAGGCACTGTCCCATCCACTGTGGTGCTCAGCTGCAGTCGGGCCTCTGCACACACGGTGCCTGTGACAGCCTTCCCTGTGTGATGGCCAGAGATGTCCACACTTTCTTAAGTGGACTCTTCCCAGGCCCTCCTTCCTCTCCTGCTGTCCTTCAGATTGTAATCTGGAAGGCTGTAATTCCATTCCCAGTAACTGCAAAAGAGAATTTCCTAGGAGCCCAAATGCCAAAGCCTTAAGGATGGAATGGTGTGTTAGCCAGCTGTGAACAGCTGTGACAAGAACCTTGCTGTTATCAGCTTAAAAAGAGGAAAGGTTGATTCTGGCTCATAGTTTCCCGGGTTCCAGCTGGTGGTGAGCTGGCCTGGTTCCTCACAGTCTGTGGCGAGGCTGAAAACCAGGGCTAGGACCACCCGGCGCCACTGAGTTACTGACCTTGCAGCAGTCTGGAAGCTAAAGAGAGGAAGGCCAGGGTCCCACTACCCCCTTCAAACCCACACCTCTGCTCCACAGGAAGACTTTCGCGAAGCTCTGCCTCTTGGGGGCGCCAACCCCTGCTAAAGACTGCTCCCCTTAAGAATCTGGGCTAGGAATCCCAGTGACAGTTAGTATCTGAAATGGAGTGTCCCCTCTTTTCTCTAGCCAAGCTCTCCAGGGGCCCCTTTCTCAACCCCTTCACAGTGCCTGTACTTTGTATACCGTTGACTGAAGGTGGAAAACCCCTTCCTCACATTTGCTGTGAGATCAATGTCTACCATTCTGACTTGTCAGGGCCATGGTCTGAAAGTGATAAAGTCTAAGGACCTCCATTCGTGCTATGACTCTCTGAGCTATGGAGCACCCCACAGCCCCAAGGGCTTCCTCCTGCATCTCGCAAGGCCCATCTTGGGGTTTGTAGCTCCTCTCCATCCTTATTTCAATATGATGTACAGTGTGCACTGTGCAGGTCTCATGCCACGAACTGTTTGCTCAGTGGCTCCTAAAGCAGCGCTGTTCCTCAGTGCCTTGCCCTGGGCTTGGTCACCTTCTCCTGTGCGCAGATTGCTCCTGTCTCCTCTGCAGCCTTTCCCTCCCCTGCTTCTCCCCTTTCTTCTTTCTTCTCAATCTCATTCCCTCTGACACTTCCTTTTGATCCTTTGATGCTATAGAGATCCTTTGTCCCTGTTTTCAAGCTCTGCTTCCGTCTGTGTTATGTGCTTCAATTTCAAATCACTGGGAACAGGAGCTGAATATCACTGATGCCATTCTGAAGTCACAGAAGCAGAGGGGAAAAAACCCAAAAATCATCTTTCTGCCTGAGTGAAACTTTCCCCATGTTGGTAGCCAGCAGGCCGTGCTAGATACCAGTTGGAGTGAAGGCTGGACACGATCCTCTTAATAAAGGAACCTCTGATACAAATGAAAAGCATATGCTTTGGAGAGATTGCCTGGGAAAGTATAGCAAGATGACCAAGGGGAGGAAAATCAAACGTAAGGGTGCCACGCTTACTGTTCCATTGCCATGACCACACTTAGCTCTTCACAGAACAGCAGAATGTGTTCATGGACATTTGGAATGACTTTGGGCTGGTGCATTAATTTCTAGTGTGTCTCCAAAAAATGGGGAATATCTTTGGTTCTGGTCGTTAGCAGGCAGCGAGAGGCTGAGCTAGCTGGAGAGAGCGTGGCTCTGCAGCAAGGTTGCCTCTGGGGAGCTGGCTCCTGCGGAGGAGGGCTCTGCCATTTTGACCACGCAGGGCACTGTGCCTAAGTCCATCTGCTCCTCTCTTTCACTGTCACAAGGTGTATCTGTCACTGAATACATGGCATAAGCTGTACAATGTGCAGGAAGGACAGATAACCAGAAATGTGTGGCAGAGGGCAGGCAGAAGGGCAGCTTGCCGTGCCGTGGTGACCCACACTCGCCTGGGGCAGCTGAGCCTCCCCTCCCCCAGGCGTACTGCTGCCTTGGCTCTGAACCCTTCACAAACTTCCCACCTCCCTGATTACCATGCAGCCTGCAGACCCTGACAGGAAAGATATTCCAGGCTCTTGCTCCCAACTACCAGAAAAAGTCTTCTCAAACAAAGAAAAAAACATTTATTTATCTGTTGTAACCCCAGGGAAGCTGAGAGCTTGACAGACCAGCAGTTTTAGAGAGGCAAATGTGCTTTGTCTAGGACTGAAAGGTGATGGAAAGTTTTGCAAATTCAGAATGAATTGCAGGCTAGAGCTGATGAGGAAGCAGAGGTAAAATACAGAGACTTCATTAATTCCTCCAGAGCGGCCCCCTACAATGCGGCCTCAGTGTTTCACTTGCTATGAATTCCCTGGATAACAAACACACCCAAATGCTTACTGCAGTACCAAATTTGTTTCTAAAGCCAAATAGGAATGATCCTGAAGAGCTATAACTCTGTTATCTTCCAATAAAAACGAAGCCTTTCCTGATGCTTTTATTGAACATGACATTTTTTAAAGTGCGCTGATTTTTTTCTAATTTATAAATTCACAATATAATATAAAAAGGCACGTGTATCTGTAGGATGGTACCGTTCTTTATTATGACACTGACATTTCTTTTCATGAACAGAAGCAAGATAATGCCAAAGCTATTCTATCTAGCCTTCCTCCCTCATGCGCCCAGTGAATTCATGAAGATAAATGCCATAAACGGACACCGGTACCCATGCAGACCGCATGGTGAGGAATTTCATTTTGATCCAGCGAGAGGAATTGCTTCGGAATATTCTACAAATTATTACATAATTTCAGAGGTTTTTGATTTTTAATTTTAACTTTTCAGCTGATGTAATATTTCCTTTATTCTCATATGATTTTTCTTCCTCTTTTGTGTTCTTGAGTCACCTTTGCTTTTTAGGGCTATGTCTCTATCAGTGGAGCTAAATCTCTTTCCTTTTTTCCTCCATTTTTAGTTATTATCAGTTCATGAATTATAAGCCTTCGGGAGACAGCATTTACCGGTCCATAATCTTAGGTAACTGTTATTATATTCTGAGACTTCTTTTCAAAAAGGCAAGTTGCCAGAACTGGAAGTAAGAAAGGTGACGCTCACAGTAGCCCGGCGTGGGCTCTTGAAGGCTGCAGGGTGGCTGGTGGTGGCTGGATGCCCTCAGCGCAGGACGCTTCGGAGGTAACGCGGCCTGCGCCACTCTAGCTCAGGCCGCTGCTTGGTTGCATCGTGACAGGTCCCAGGTCGTGCAGTGGGCAAGCTCCGCAGCATGCCCAGGACTTAGGGCCAGGAGGCCAGAGGCAGGAGACTTCCACACACCAGGGTGACATGTGGAGGTCTTGGTAGAAGGTCAGCAGGGGCCTGGCTGCCGGCCCAAGCCCGGCAGAGGGGCCCACACCGCCGCTGGAGGCCTGTGTGGCTCGTCTCGGTTCCTGAGGTTGGCTGCGGGCAACAATAACTGGCCGAGCAGCACCGCTCTTAGAAGGACCGGGGAAGCCACAGTGCACTTACAAATGCCCCTCAGAGCTGGGAAATGCGGTCAGGGGACTGTAAGGTTCTAGGGTGAGGCTCCTGCAGCCTCGCTCACCACCTGTGGCGCGGCCTGCAGCTCAACAGGAGGTGATGTGGGTCTTTCTAGCACAATGCATGGCTGCGAAGCTCTGAAAGGCTGCTGGCTGCTAGGAGAGATCCTTTCAGAATGTTGTGAGGATGCAGAGGGAAGGCTAATGGACATTTATTAATGGGAATTTATTAAATGTTTGCTACTAAAATATAATCCTATAAAGCTTCTGAGAATGGGTCTTAAGACAGAGTAAATACAGAAACATCCATCAGAAGAAATCTATGAAAACACAGTGGGAAAGGTGGGAGACTTCTCAGGCCAGTCTCACTTCCTCCTGCTTGGCAAAACGCCGTGACCGGAAACACAGGGCTTCCTGTCCTTTCTGCTCTCACGCCATCATTTCGTGCTTGGAGCAACAGGACCTCAGCAGTTCTCACCGTGCTGCCAGCTCCTTGCGACGGAGGTCCAGCTATAAGGGCACGCGATGGGTTATCTTCACCCAATCCAATCCTCAGTCGTGCGGACGCAGCGTGCTGGGGATCCTGGGGCCCTGACCCACCGCGGCCCACTGCCTGAAGCAGTGGTTCTGCGCTAGGCTCAGCAGCGAGGCCCTCAGGCTGCCTCTGACCGTCCAGCTTCTCCCTCCAGCCCTGCTGTCTACCGAACCTTTGATCCTGGGAGCAAAGTCAAAAGGGTTTGCCGTGATCCTTCACAATTCCAGAACAAACAGGCTTGGAGAACACGCCTAGGAGAAGCAGGGTCCAGGGCGGTGGCCCCCCTTTGCCCTCCTTTGCGGGGAAGCTGAGCCCTCATGGCGCATTCCGGAGCTGAGGAAGAGAGGTGGAGACACTGGCGGAGCTGCTGCGCCCCTGAGCAGAGAAAGAGGGCTCCAGCGAAGTGAGCGCCGGCGCGCTACCGTGTGGGCTACTGGATTATGCGGGGCTACTTCGCTGAATGCATGCACCCACAGTGTTTGGATGGCAATGGAATACCTTTCTCTGACAAAACTAAGCAAAAAAGGGGGATATAACTGAAGGACCATTTTGTAGTGAGATACAAAATGTATATACAAAATAGTTAAGATAGATATACAGCTCCTTTCTCCTAGTTCAGTGAGATGGAAGATTTACTGTTTAGACAAGATATCATGCCTGCATCTTGCATTATGAATAACTACTATGAAGACAACAATATGCTATGTAGTAATACTGTCCTACTGACCTGTTTCGAAACTATCTCATTGTTATTTCTTTCTCAAGAAAATTAATTTTAAAAAATGACTGTCACCCTAGTGTCATTTTATAAATTAAAGTGATGTGTTAAGTCTCAGCACAATAACAAAAGTAAAATAAAGGGGGAGGTCATTGGAGGAATTAAGATATTACACTGGCAAATACTTATTGTAAAAGGAAACTGTAAGGAGGGTAGAGAGTGTTAGGGCTTGGATGTGTCCTATGGCCCTGAGGTCAGTGTTGAAACTCGGGGCAATTTTAGGGGGATGTGGAACTTTTGAGAGGTGCTGTGTACTGCGAAATGATTGGGTTCCCGGCATGGGACTGATGCATCCCCCTGGGATCCAGTCACACCGTGACTCTGATTTCTTTCTCTCCCATGGGCCCACTACAGTGATGTCAGCTGTTGTAAGGTTTTGCCACAGTCAGATGATAGTGCCAAGCCTTGAACATCTAGAACTATGAGCTCAAGTCCTCTTTTCTTTATAAAGTGCTCTGCCTCAGTGTTTGGGTGTAGTAACAAAAAACAGATTAGTACAAAGAACAAAAGGACACAGGTGTGGGGAGGAGCTGAGCTGGAATTAGAGCAAAGCAGTCCCAGGAACACGGGATGCCAGAGGCAGACCATGTGAACAACCTGCCCTGTAGCTCAGTCGCCTGTCAGGAGGTACCCAACCCCTTGGCACTAGCTACGGCATAAATGGCTCTGAGGATGTTTTTGCTTTTCATGTTCTCAGCAAAACAAAAGGCCTTCCAGTTCTGACCCCACCATGTGCTTCCCCCTTTTCACTTTGTGTCATTGGAGAAGTGGGGGCAGCATGGCCCACTGCTTAGCCATCACTGGGGTTTGTCCCACTGGCCTCAATTTTCCTTTTCTTATGTCTTGTCTTTTCTTAATCTCCCACTGCGCTTTCTGAGGATGCTTCCTGCCAAACGGGTCACAGCACACAGGCGTGTAGAAAACAAAAAGGAAAAATGCCCAGTAGAAAGCCACTGATGACATCAGTGAAACGCGAAACGATGCTATCATGCCAACAGCAACGGTAGCATCAAGTACGAAGCTATTGAACAGTTGAATGGAAAAGAAGGGCTTGTCAGGCTCAGGGAAAAAAGCAAGGTCATGTTATATGCAGCCCACAGGGACAACCTTTCCACTCAAAAGCAGAAATGGCTGAAAGATAGCAAGCGCCAGAAATGCAGAGGCAGGCACAATGGTGCACGCCCACCACCCCAGATATTCCAGGAGTCTGGGGAGTTTGGGTCTGGCCCTCGCAACACAGCCAGAGCTGCTGCAAATATACACAAAAAGCAAGAACACCAGAGTGATCGCACTGATATCACCTAAAAGAGGTGTTAAAATTTCAAATGTTGCTGGAGCTGAAAAGGAATATATCTGAGATGCCCATATTATATGCATATAGGGACTTATAACAGAGCTTCAAAATACGTGAAATGAAATGGACATAACTGAAGAGAGGAATTGGCTACTCAACAATAGTACTTGAAGATGTCAGTATCTCACCTTCAACCACGGATAGAGCAATGAGGCCGAATGTCAACAAGGAAACAGATTCGAGCTGCACACAGCCTCTAGACCTGGACTGTGGGAAACCTGTGATTGGCACTCATTTTATATTAGCCTCAGCCATATTTCTTAAGTTTCTATTCCTCTGCTGAGTTAAGTCTCTATTGTCCACCTATTTCCCTAAGTCTCCTGCTACCCCCTCAGGGGTAGAACTTCCTGCCATTTGCCCTGTTGCCTAGTTACTTGCGCCCTTTTACCCACATTCTCCACTCCATGGCTAAGACCTTCCATAGGCCCCTCATAGTTGCTTAGTTAGCTCTCACAAGTGCATTCCCTGCCCCCTTTACCCTACCTTGCTCAAGATTGCATCAGCTAACCTTATATATATGGCTGGCTTCATTATACAATAAACGAGACTTGATCAGAATCCTGTCTTGTTTCCATTTCTCGTGTCTCCTGTCCTGTTCTCATCCCCACTCCCCCTCTAGGGCTTTGTTGACTTACCCAAGGTAGGGTTAAGTTCCCAGCACTGGACATCATATAACACTTCACCTCACCGCAACCAAATATGCCTTCTTCTTAAGGGAGCCTGTGATATTTCTGTGAACATACTGCATGCTAGCTCATAAAATAGACCTCAAGAACTCTAAAATGTTATAAAATATCCAAAGAATGTTCTCAACCACAATGAAATGAAATTAAAATGTAGTAGTAGAAAAAAATTTGGACATTTTTCAAGTTTTTAGAAATCAAACAACAAATTTCTAAATAACTAATAAATCAACAGACAAATCAAAGGTGGCCAGAAAACACTTGGTGATGAACTAGAGTGAATGCATAACGTGTTAGAATGTATAAGCTAAAGCTAAAGCAGAGCTTATCAGAAAGTTCATAAGGCGCCAGTATTAAAAAAAAAGAAAGATATCAGATCAAGAGTGTAAACTTGTACCTCATAACATTGGAAAAAGAAGAGCAAATAAAACTCAAATCAAGCAAGAGGAAAGAAATAGTAAAGATCAGGTCAGAAGTTAATGAAATAGAGAAAAGAATCAATGAGACCAAAAGCTTGTTCTTTGAAAAGGACCAGCAGATTGACAAATCTGTAGGGAGACCCCGTCTGTGCCGTGGGACAAGGATAAAATTACTAGGATCAGAAATGAAAGAGAAGATATTACTATTGACCTTACAGAAATACAGGGGAGCATAATACTATATTATAACCCACTGTATACCACAAATTAGATAAACCAGATGAAACGGACAAATTCTTAGGCAAAAAATAAAAATTATTTAATACTCAAACAGATACAAGAAAAATGGACATTTCAAATAGCTCAAACAAGTGAAGTGGCTTAATTAATGATCAAAAAACTACTTAAAAAAGAATAATTCAGACCCCTGTAGCCTCACTTCTGAATTATACTGTACACTCAAAGAAGAATTTATAGTCATTCATTTAATAGTAACTCATTCTATGGGGCCAGAATTACACTACCAAATCCTGACAGAGAGATCGTTATGAAATAAAAGTGTGTAATAATTTCTTTCAGAGTATGGACACAAACATCCTCAGAAAAATAACAACAAGTGGAAGGCAGGCCCACACAGAGTGAAAGAGTTCTGAGAATGGCCGAGAAGCTTTCAGCACAAGGTTGTCAAGCTGGCTCAACATCTGGAAAACTCAGTTAGCACATGGCACTGTAGGGATAGAGTCAAACACAAAACTCATGTGACTGCTTCCCTTTGTGCAGAAAGCGTGTCTCAGGGCAGCTAACACCCTTTCATGAAGAGCATCTTCAGTCACCTGGAACGGAAGGAAACTCTCTCAAGATGACAAAGACCACATGTGAGAAGCACACAGCAAGCACCAGACTTATGTAGAAAGATGAGTGATTTTCCCTCTTGGGCAGGAACAAAACCAGGATGTCTGCTCTTCCTGTTCCTATTACCATTGTACTTAAGGTTATATCCAGGGATATAAGCAAAGAAAAAGAAAGCAAGACACCCACTCTATTTATTTTATTATTTTATTTTTTATGGTACTGGGATTTAATTCAGGACCCTGTGCTAGCCAGGCAAGCACTTATTCTATTGAGCTATTTCTCCAGCCCTGAGATAATCACTCTAGAAAGGAAGAAGCAATACTCTTTTACTAACTCAGCATGTATATAGAAAACCCTAAGAAATCCACTACACATATACACAATTGGTAATAAATTTCTCTAGGTTGTAGGATACAAGATCAATGTTTAAACAATAATCATATTTCTATGCATTAGAACATTATGTAAATTAGACTAAGAAAACAATTCCATTTGCTATAGCATTCCCCACATAAAATACTTACAAATAAATTAATGAATGAGGTGCATAAGTTATATTTGCAAAAACTATAAAACCTGTTGAAAGAAATTAGTGATGATTAAAATTATTCTGGTTGATAGTTAAGGAGCTTTAACATTTGAATCTTTCTGAATTGATCTACAAACTTACTGCAACCCTAATCAGAATTCTGTAAAAGTTGACAAACTAATTCTAAAATTCACATGGAAACTCAGAGGACTCTGAGTAGCACAAACCATCTTGAACTAGAGGAATAAAATAAGACCTACACTTCACAAATTTAAAATTTACTGCACTGCAGCATTAAGCAAACCACATGGAGAGAGCTTGAGGCAGGCATGAGCTCAGAGACAGCCCTGCCTCTTTCCCAGTTGATCTCCAACAAGGGTGCCAAGACCACCCAGTGGAAAGCGAGTGGGCTTTAGAGCCAGCAGCGAGGGCAGCGTGGAGTGCTGCCCAGTGACGAGTGGGGTGCGGCTCACCCTGTACGGTGCACACAGTTTAGCTCAGAATGGACTGGTTACCTAAGTGTAAGGGCTATAGCTAAAGCGAGTCTCAGAACAAACCGCAGAGACAAATCCTCACGACTTGGGATTGAGCAAAGGGTTATTGGACATGGTCGTAAAGGCATGAGAATAAGCGCATAGATCAACTGAGCTTGATCAAAGGAGGACTTGTTGAGCTTCAAGGGTGTTGTCGAGAGCAGAAGACAGCAGACAGAATGAAGTCGGACATGCACAAAAGGTATTTCTGATGCAGAATTCACACTAAAATACATAAGCATCTCTTACAGTTCACTATGGCCTAGCAACTTCCTTCCATTCCCATGTGTATGCCTAAAATAGATGGAAACAGAGGCCCAAACAGAAGCTCCAGCACATGTTTATAGGAGAATTATATTTCTAGGACCATGGTCAAAAGGTGGCAACAACCAAATGTCCATCAACATCTGGGTGGAACACAGAGAATAAATTTTAAAAAATGATATATTTATACACTGGAATATTATGCCTAGGAAAGGAATACATTTTTGGAATATAATTTGGTCAGAAAAAAGGATTAAAGTACTGACACATGCTAGAGCACACAAGAATTTTAATAACATAATGCCAAGTAAAAGGCCACATAAGGTGAATGATAACACATTATGTGATTCCACCCACACAAAGTGTCCAGAATACGGAAATGTGTAAAGAAAAGAAGTAAACTGGGGAACTGCTTAAGACTGTGAGTTAGGAATAAAGGGATAGAGAGTGGCCAGCTAAAGAATAGGTGTTTTCTTCTTAAGGCGATCAAATAGACTTGCGGGTAGGTACACATGTTTAAATTCACACATGTCTAAACATATTTAATTGCATATTTTAAATAAGTTAATTGTATAATATGTAAAGTGTATCTCAGTAAAGCCAGTTTTCAAAAAGCTTGCTATGAGCTAACACAATATTGCACAGTTTATATGAAAATATCTCATTTCTATATTCCATTTTGCAGATCAGAAAACTGACTTTTTGGAGAGAGGGTCTCACTATGTCATTCAGGCCCGGCCTTGAACTCACTATGTAGCCCAGGTTGGCCTTGAGCTCTCCTGTGATCCTCTTGCTTCAGCCTTTGGAGTGATGAGATTACAGGCATCTGCTACCACAGCTGGCTGGGAAAATTGAGATTTGAAATCCTCGGGTCTCATCGCCAGGAAGTGGCAGAGCAGCAGGGGAACAGGAAAGCCAGCCCCACCTCCTCATTGATCCATTCCTATGGATTCCAGTACTTTCTTCCTGGTGTGCACAGAAACTGTGTGAACTGGTAAGATTTCAACCCCTACTTTTTGAATTTTTTTTTTTTGTGTGTGTGTGTGTGCAGGGTCTCATTATGCAGCCTGGACTCATAGGGATTCTCCTGATTTCTGCCTCCCTAGGGCTGGGATTACAGATATGCACCACCACAGCGGAATCCGTCGCTGGCTCAGTGCACCGGAGCAGTGCCAGTGCAGCATGAGGTGCCAGGGATCGAACCCTGGCACCTGCACTTAGGTAAGCAAGCACCTAACCCGCTGGCGTTCATTCTACAGCAGCACAGGTAAGGTCACCTGCCTCCACTGAAGTGGACAGGCTGCAGCCTGGAGACTCAGCGTAATCCTCCTGCTACATTGCAACTGCGCCTGCCAGCTGAGGGACCCCTTCCCACACCATCCCCACTGGATTGAGTCGGCTTGTTTATGACTCTGGAGCTCAGCTAAGTGGCTCAGCACCTACCAGCCAGCCCCGAAAGCTGAACTTCACGAAGCGCTGACTTATTCCTGTCAGGGGTGGTACTCTTTGGCCTGTATTTCCCTGCTACTCACTTTTTTAGTTGACTTACAGATTAGTTTAAAAAGTTCATTAACCTCTTCCAGAGGCCAGTTGTACAAATTGTGTCAGTACTTTTGTAGAAAATAAAATCTCCAACAAGTTTTGCCTTTGGAGATGTCTGTCCCTGGACCTGGGGAGGCGGGGTGCATCTGCAGGGCCCAGGTTTTCTTCAGAACTGCTCAGCACCCAAAGGCAGCAAGAACAAGGAGGAGTTGTACCAGGACATCTGGAAAGGAAGGTAGGATGCAGAGGGGCCTTCTTAACCCCATTCACATGTGGGATCCCCTCTAAGGAGCAGAAGGGAGCCTATCTCAGAGAGGATGGAAGCCCAGAGCCCTCTTGGCTCTTCCTAAGTGGTGGGCAAGGCCCTCTGCCGCTGTGGTCAGTGCTGAGGACACACAGCCGGCCCCTCCGTGTGAAGATCTCCCAGTACAGGAGGACTGTGAGAATTGTATTCACGGCCCAAAGGTCAGAAGAGCCCCGCGTGAGTCTTGGGGGGCTGGAGAGCGTGGATTTTGTGGGAGTAGCTTTTCTGGTAGGCCAAAGGTGGTCATCATGTCACTACCTCGGTCACGCATCTCTTCCTTTCAAGATTCTTGGGGGCCGGCTGGGTAGCTCAGTGGACTAAATCACCTGATGTGGCAAGCTTAGGCAAGAGCAGGGAGAGTGGTTCCATCCGCAGCAACACATGCAGGGCGATCCCCATCCCCAGGGCACAGACTGGCCACAGAGCCCAGGCATGGTGGTGCACGCCTGTAAGCCCAGAGCTGGGGAGGCCTGACACCAAAAGGGTCACCATGAGTCTGAACTGCATAGTTAGACCCGTAGCCATCCAATATACAAAAAATTAGTAAGTAAATAAATAAAAATAACAATTTTGGAACACCCAGGGGACACAGTCTTCTAAAATGAGAGGTAGAAAAGCTGCAGAGAGCTGATGATTCACCTGTGAAGACTGCTGGAGAGATGAGGATGTCAGTGTCACCTCTGGAAATCCTGTCCTCCAATTGCTGGTTTGCCCAGTCTGCAATCAAACTGCCCATGAATTCCACCTGTGTAAGGCCCCAGAAGCTTGATTTTGTTTTGTTTTTTTAAGACAAAACCTTCGGATGTAATTCAAGCTGGCCTCAAACTCACAGGAATCCTCCTGCCTCGGCCTTCTGAGTGCCAGGGTCGGAGGTATCCACCGCCACATGGAGCTGCAAAGTCTTAAGACTCTGAAAAGGAGTTGCTCCTTTCTACTCTAACCAAAATTGAGAAAGAGAAAAGAAGTGCTAGGCGGCCTTTCAGTGCCAGCTCCTCAGAACACAGCCAGAAACCCTTCCTGCCAGGCAGGGTCCCTTGGGGGAGGGCAGCTCGCTACCTGGCTCCTCCCTGTCTCTCTCAGCTCTGTTGCAGATTTCTGCAAGAGTTCTAGCTCTATCTTGCCTGCAACTGACACAGGCCAACAACTCACTTTCTTCACTGTGGCTTTCTTCACTTCCTGTTGACAAAGTAATCTCAAGAGGTTAACAAAAATCTCTGGTTCAGAGGTTAGGGAAGGGTGGGACAGAAGTCACTGCTTCATGAGGTGCAATGCCAGGCGTGTACTCTGACAGAGCCTAGTCGTGGATCTGGTGACGGTAGCATCAAAATAGGGAAGCTCATACTGTACACATATACAGCGAAGGCGCTGATTCCTACCCAGGTGATCAAAAATACAGCAAACACAGTTTAAACTTGTAGATTGCATTACAGTAAAGAATGGGTTGCCGCGATGCTCCAGCCCGCGTGCCCACTCTACACACTCCGGACCCACGGTTCCTGTCCCCCGACTGCAGCTCTGCAATGTCCCTCCTGAATGTCACTGGCTGCACTATCTTGGCTCCCACCCTCCCACCCCCTGCAGCAACTCTGCAGTCTCCTCCTGAGGGTCCTGGCTGCACTGTCACGGCTGCCTCCATGTCCTGAATAGATTCATCACTGCCCCTCACATGGTCCTGTCGGCTTGGGGTAGAGTCAGAGGCCACATCCTAAACGGCACGTCGCTGTTGGGAGCCCGTCTGTCTCTTGGGTGACATTCACTGTAGCTTTTTGTCATACTCTGTAAGAGCAGGAACAAGGACTTCCAGAACTGCCTCAGTGAACTGGAATAGCCACCGGATCATAGTATGAAAGGGAGAGGGAGATTTTGAGATTGAATGCAAGGTGTCTTTCACAGGAATAATTTTAGAAAATTTAAGCATTCTGTGCCTGTGCGTATTTTATCACATGTTTTGAAGTGGGCCAGCATTCGTATATTCTCCCCCACATGCTGGGCAGCCTCTGCTTACTCATGTCTATAAACATCAGTTTCGTGACCTAAGAGAGCCCAACTCTAGAATGACACAAAGGAGGCATAGCAGAGCGGCCTTGGCCCTACATGCAGCCTCTCTTGTAGTTTAAACTTGTAGGTCGCATTGCGACCTCTCCCCTCCCACTGCTCGTGCCTCTGGGACAAGGAATGGCCGACCCCTGGCTCCCTCTGTAACACCACGGCCACCTCCACGGGCAGCCCTGGAGGAAGGCTTCCCACCTCCACAGAGGAAGCTGGCGTAGTAACCGATGCTTAATTCAGACTTGAAGAACTGAGAGACCAATTTGTCCATTGAGCTATGTTCTTCCCTCTAATTTTATTTATTTGTTCATCTGGCTAATATTTATTAAGTACATGATGTGTTCCAGGCACTGTATTAAGCACTTGAAATAGAGTAAGAAAATTGCCTTATTATATCTACCTGTCCAAATTCTGGGTCTTAATTCTTCATTGGGGAAGGAAAAAAGGAAACAATGTTATGCCTTAAACTTCTGCAATTAATATACTGCATTCTAATTAATTCACTATAACAGCTTTTCAATGCATCTCAAGTTGAAGTCAGCAATATCCCATCATCGTCCTTTCTAAATTGTGAAAAATGCCAGTAGTATGGAAATTGAGAAAGGAAGGCTAAAGAATAAGAACAACAATAAAAACACACTCTAAAATTAAGACAGTCGGATACTGCCAAGCTCAGAGAGGTTAGAGCTAACAGACATCGACATAAAATGGGTAAGATTAGCCGTCTGCAGAAATCCTCCCAGGAAACAGGCCGCCCGAGATGACTCAGCAGCACCCTGCTGGCAATTCAGAGCGCTGTCTGTCCGAGCCTCACCGAGGGGTCCAGGCTGCTTCCCTAACAGGAAAGCCATCAATTTAAAATGGAACTGGTGGAAGATTCGCAGTAATTTAAGAGATTGAAAACCATCCTAAGGAAATGACAGAGGTTTGGATGGCATAAAGACAGAGAAAATGAACAGTGTAGCAGAGTTTGCCAGTGTCTTCTCACACTCTCTAGTGGAGAAACGCTTTCATCTGAAAGGCCACCTCAGCAATGCTCACAAATACTCCTAGACCTGCGGAGGAGAAATCCCGCCATGCAATAGTTGGGGGGTCGCCGGTCACAGCCACGCCTGTCTATTCTTACTCTGTCTTCACTGATCAGCCTCCCAACCTCAGTGCTGGCCAAGCATCACCCTTCTGGCATGGCCCAGTGGCCACAGATACACACGCCCAGTCACCCAGGACAACTGAGGGTTGGGATGCCCGAGTGCCAAAGCATACTTAGTGACGTGGGTTGAATGAATGGCTCCTCCAGAGCCTGCGCATCTCAGACCACTAAGAAAACCAGCAGACAGGCTGCTTGGTCCCAGTGGTGCTGTCATCCAGGCTCAAGGAGACGAAGCCGAGGGGTGTAAGCAAGCCCTTGGCCTCCCCTGTTTTGTGATCCCCTGGTATCGTCATCTCATTCATTCAGGATCCAAATTGTTTCTCTCCTCTCTCCTCCTCCCCTGTGTGTGTTTGGTACAGGGTCTCACTAGGAAGACTGGACTCGTAGCAAGCCTCCTGTTTTTAGCTGCAGCATTAGGATTACAGGTGTGCACCATCATGCCCAGACTCTGTGGCCAGCTCAGCAAGCCCTGGGGGTGGGGCTGGCATGGCATGTGGAACCGGGGATTGAACCCTGGTCCCTATGTTCGCCAAAGCAGACACTTTGTATGCTGAGCTATCTCAGCAGCCCTAGGATCCACATCTTAGAAACAGCCTTTCATTCTCTGTCTACACCACATTGTAATAGATGTCTAGGGACTCCACATGGCACCCAGCATCCATGTATTGGAAGCTTCACTCTCAGGGCAACAATGTAAGAGAGAGGGACCCTCAGCGAGGCTATTTGGGCCCCTGCCCTCAGGCATGGGTCAGTGCTGTGGTGCTCAGCTGGCTGCCAGTGGAAGTGTGCTGGTAGTGCAAGGGTCTGTTCAGACCCCTCTGCCCCTTGCAGAGGCACATGCCCCCATCCTTCTGCCTTCAAGGGGTGAAGCACAGAGAAGACCCTTGTGGGCTGCTGGCTCCTCTCCCCAGCCTCCTGAAATGTAAGAAACAAATGTGTCTTCCTTCTAAATTACTTGGTCCCAGGCCCTGCTATGGCAGCACGGAATGGCCCAGGTCAAGCTGTCATTAACCCAATGGGTTTGTGCTTCTTATCCTTTGTGCTGCACCTACAGCCCGAGTAACCCCTAGTGGTGTGGTGGTGCCCTGTCTCGAGTACTGCTGGATGCACTTCTGCTCATGCTTTGTTCACTGACAGCACTCATTCCCCCTGGCTTCCTCTCTCTAATCAGAGAGTGACGTGGGTGTCACTCAGATCCCTATGGGAATTCTTCACAGAATGCAGAACAGCAAAGTCACCAAATGCCTGATTCTTGAGTCCCAAAGGCCCTGCCCTTGAAGCGATACAAAGAGACTCAAAGGGACGTGTGTGACCTCCTTGCCTAGACTAGGGCAAGATGTGATCTCCAAACTGGGAAGAAGCGGAATGAGTGGAGTGGCTGATGGCACACGAGAAGCAGCTGAGCACAAGTACTGTGCCTTCGTGGGGTGGCACAAGGGGGACCTCCTCACCCCTCAAGTGGGGCCCTGAAAAGAGGTATGGCAGGCCCCTTCCTAAAGAGGGGAACTCGTGGAGGGCAAGGTCTTGTGCTCAGATGGGGCTGTGCCCTGCCCCCCACAGGGTCGGCCACCATTGAGCTGCAGGCGAGACCATTGGTGGGTGCCATCTAGAAACCACCTCTAGAGTCTAGGGCAGGGCTGGTGTGAGGGCTCTAGGGCTCCCCACAGCCCTCAGTTGGAGACCGGTGTTGTCTTAAAGAGGGGCCTCCTAGGTCTCCTAGTGAGCACGAGGCAGCTTCTCTTGTGTGGACAGGCCCTACGATCAGTCACTGTCACACCTCTAGGAACCACTGTGCCACAGTGAGTAAAGGACACACCAAGGACTTTGGGAATAGGCTTCACTACAGCGTGCAGAGACATGGACCACCACCTCCCCTTCCCTCCCACCTGCACTCTACCGCTTCTGAATGGGTGGAACTCAAATCCCTGAGAAAACAGAGACCTGGACTTAGTGTTCCTAAAAGTAACTGCAGTTCAGTTTCCACAGGAAATAGAATAGATTAGCATGAGAAATTTGGATCAATTCTCAGACACCAACGGTCTTTTTTATGCTAGTGTACACTTGAGTAGGGACTTTAAAATTTGTACCTGCTGCACTCAATGACCAAAATATCTTTTAATGAGCTCCCTGTGTCCGTCTCATGTGTTTCTGCCAAATGAATCTTCTAAACTGCACTTTAGCAATACATTTAATGGCTCGCTCTCGCTTTCCCAGCGCAGTCCAATCCCTGCACCCCACAGCACCTCGAGGACGCCACGCCGCCTGCTCACCAGCAACACCTCAGCATTTCGCCTTCAGCCACGCCCTTGCACAGCCTCTGTTCCTGGAGAGCCAGTGCTCTTGTTTCCAGCGCAGCGCAGTCATCTTCCATAATCACCTCCACCACATTCGAACTGTTTTCCCTGCCTCTCCCTTTGATATGGATCTTGACTCGGCTTGTTCATTTACCTATTGGCTTTAGTATCATCCTTGCCGTGTTCTTAACACATAGCCCATTTACGTGTTCAATGTCCTGAGACAGAGATGGACACAAGGCTGGGAGAGTGGAGAGCTTTGCACAAGCAAGAGAGGAAGTGGAGAGCAAAGAGATCACCCACATGTGTGAAGGTCGCTGGGTGACTGGAGCAGGCCCAGCAGGGTGCCACACGTTCTTACCTCTTAAATATTTCTGGTCTGTATAATTATGTATGAAACTGATACTTGTGAAGATATGATACTACATAATCTCTCTGCATATACCACTTTATAACTGCTGCCTGGAATGGTTCACATATGTAATGTAACTCTCCAAAAGCTAAAACCGTCATGGGCATGTGTGGTGTGTATTACAGATGGTTGATAATTTCTAGCCAAGTGGCATCAGCTGCATTAATGGTAGTATATGCAATTTCGACTCTGGATCCCAGCCTGGGCTTTTCTGTGAAGCTAAGCACTGTTTATTTCTTAGTTAAGAGTTTGTGGGAAATAAAATAGCTTAGGTAACACCTGCCAGATGCCAAGAGTTAACAGGAAGGGTTGATGGAGCCTGCACACAACAACAGCAAGAAGAGAGAAAGTGGTAAACATAGGAGAGAGAAGGATGAGCCAGAGAACTAAAGGAACGCTCAACGTGGGGGTGGCTCAAGCGTGCAGTACCGGCCCCGTCACTCTGGGGAGTCACTGGTCCTGTGCGGCACAGTGCAACAGGCCAGGTTTCCTAGGCAGGATATTGAGCTTCTGGTACTGCAAGTTGGGAAACTGAAATCTGATTTCCAATGGATAAAACAAGTAGCATTTAAATGCTGTTACAATGTGTCAGGATTTTGAGTAAAGCTCAAAATTCACTCAAGCTGGGCAGGCCAAATATCTCAGAGGATTAAAGTGTCTGCAAGCAAGTACAGGGGCTGTGGGTTCAATCCCCAGGCCTGCCTTGCCGGCCCAGCCGCTGGGGTGTGCTGAAATGGCAACTGAAACTGGGCATGGTGGCACCCACCTGTAATGCCAGCTCTTGGGAGGCTGTAAATAGGTGGATCACTACGAGTCTGATCTAGTAGTGAGACCCTGAACACCCTATGGACCCTTCTCTAAAATAAAAAAAAAGTCACAAGTAGATTTTGAGCAAAATGGGTTTTATGGGCCAGTTTATGGCAGAGTGAGATTTGTTAGTATTGCTCCAAGTGATGAACCTCTAAATTGGAAGTTAACTTGTATAAGTTGATTTAGAACATAAAGCAGTTGCTAATTCAGGAATTTTCTGTATTTCTTTGTAGTAGCTTCACAGCCTAGCAGAAAAACTACACTAGGGCTGACATTTAATAAATATCTGATGGGAGAGAAAACTGACTGCATGCAGATGTTTATTGTCTAATTCACTGGTAAGAGCAGTCATAACTTATGTGATGGGTGGGAAATGCTCCCACTCTTCCAGGACTAACCACAGGGACCACAAGCTCCCCCAGTGCGCATGCGCTACAATGGCAGGATGTGCCGTCGCAATGGGGCAGAGGTGATGGCTTTGCCACAACATTGCCTCCTCCTGGAGGCCACAGGTGGGGCAAAACTTGCACGACTTAGCTTCAGGAAGTGAACTGTTCCAAGAATCCTTGGGAGAAAGTGGATTTCTGAGCCCACCTCCGAGCCCTGTTGCCAAGGAATGCCACACCTCGCACTCTGAAATCACATGCGATTCACCTACTCCTTCATTTAATTTTTCTCTTCCACCATGGATCCAGCCAATGGCTGGGCTCCTACCATTGCAGGCACTCAAAGCACCAACTCAGTGGCTTAAGGCACCTGAAGGTGTTGGCTGCTCAGGCAGCTTGGGCGGACAAGACAGCAGTCGAGGTGCAGCTGGCTGCGCCCGCACCAGGAAAGAACCTTCACTGCTGTTGATTCTCTGCAGGTCACAACACAGTTTGTCGGAGCGTTTCCCACTATGGAATCACAGAGCAGTACGCAGAAACTGCATGCAGACACGCAGCAAGGATGGGACCATGGTGTGAATGCAACGCTCAGCCGTCTAAGGTGGGAAGAAGTGAGACTTCTCACACCCTCCTGAAGAGAGGTAAATTGTTGCTGTTAAACAACAGTTGTTTAATTGTTCTATTTATTTGGCAATAAATAGAAAAGCCTTAAAATATGCAGATTCTCTGACATACAAAATGCCCTTCTAGGAATTTTTCTTAGAGAAGTAATGGTTAGGAATGAAATTTTTTGTTGCAAAAATATTTCAAATGGCATAATATATGAAAGTAAAAAGATTGATGCCATGTAAATATTCCAGCGAATAGATAGATAAGTGGTGCTTTTTCACACAAGGAAAAAGTTTTATGATAAAACTCTTTCCCAGGCGTGGCAGTGTGACTTGTAGGAGACCTGCGTTCTCATGTCAAGGGCAAGCCCAGAGGGGGTAGAGGTCTCAGATGTTCTCCAGGTACATTTAGGAGCAGAAAAAAAAAAAAAGAAAAAAACACCTGCATGGGGATTGCAGGCCCCATTTCCAATGGTCCTGCAGCCAGGGGCAAGCTCGCTTGCTCTGTGACTGACTGGCCTGGCGGTGCTGGAGGACAGACCATGAGAGGTGCTCTTCCTCCACAGCAACACAAGTCACTTGCTGGGCTCCTGAGAAGCCGCGACACTGGATTTCCTGTGAAAACAGGAACACGGCAAGAGCATTCTGGGCCCCTCTTTCAGAGATAAGTGGCTCAGTGTGCTTATTGTTGGGTCTACGTCCTCCAAGCTGCTCCACCAGTCCCTAGGGCTATTTTTTTCTGCCAGCACCATGTTGATTATATCAGAGTAGTTTTATAGCAGAATTTCAAGTCAACGATTATGATGCCTCCTGACTTGCCTTTATTGCCCAAGATTGCCTTTGCTATTCTAGGTCTCTCCTGGTTCCAGGTGAATTTTAGGAATATTTTCTCTCATTCTTGGAGGTATGCTAATGGTATCTTGATTTGGACTGCATAGAATCTGTATAACAATTTGGAGAGCATGGCCATTTTCACCATTATGGTGGAAATTTTCACCATGTTGGTTCTCCCTATCCATAAGCAAGCACTATTATTCCATTTTCTGATATTCTCTACAATTTCCTTTTCCAGAGTACTGCAATTTTCAACATGCAAATCTTTTACTTCCCTTGTTAGGTGATTTATTCCTAAGTATTTCATTTTGGGAGGTGCTATGTGAGGGATATAGTTTACCTAATTTCTCTCTCAATAAATTTGTTGTTTGTGTACAAGAATGCTATTGATTTTGAGAATTGGCTGGAAGAAATAGCCTGTTCAATAAACAGTGCTGGAAAAACTGGCTTTCTACATGGCAAGACTAGAACTAGATTCATGTCTATGCTTTAAACTAAAGCCAAAATGGATCAATGATCTAAAATATTAAAACAGAAACACTAAATTTACCAGAAGAAAAAGTAGGTACAGATCTTTAAGACATAGGGATAGACAGCACATGAACAAAAACCAAATTGCATGGGATACTTCAAAGAATCACTAACTGGAACCTCATCCTATTGAAAATAACTTTTGTACCTCAAAAGAAATCACAGTTAAAAAACAACCTACAAAGTGGGAAACCATTGACTTATATCTAGAACATATAAAGAATTGAAAAAAATCAGACCCCCAAATACAAAGATACAACCCCCAAAATAGGCATCTGACAGGAGTATGTACCTCTCAGGTAAAGAATACAAATGGCAAATAAATACATCTAAAAATGTTCAACATAACTGAGATTTCACTTCACTCTAGAAAGAATGGCTGCCATCAATTCATCAGCCAATAGGGGCGGGACGGCTGCGGGGAGAAAGGAGCCCTTCTCTGCTCTTGGCGGCAGTGCAGACTGGTGCAACCACTTTGGAAATCAGTCTGGAGATTCCTCAAGAAACTGTGATTAGAGGTCACATTTAACCCAGATATTCCCCTGTATTTTCCCAGAAAAATTAAAAAGGATAAACTTGATACATTTATAGGGAAATGGATGCAACTTGAGTCCTTATTTACAAGTGAAATACACCAGCCTTGCACGCACAGCGTTGTATTGTCTCCTAGTGTAAGAAGCTGAAAGAGTAAATAAGACCCCGGGGCACAATAAATACTGTGAAATGGGAAGAAAATGCTCAAAAGGAAAGAGAGAAACTAAAATGGGGAAAGGAGGAGAGAAGGAAGGGGAAAGGAAAAACCATGTATACGTGCACAGACAAGACAGCTGGATGCACCTGCTCCTGGCTGCCGTTAGCTCACCGGAGGGACAGGCGGGGGCCTACGCCCTCGACTGGCTGTGTGTGCCTGTGTCTCACACCATGAGCCGCTACGCTGAGGACAGCAGTGCACAGTGTACTGAACATTGCCACTCTCCTACAGTCTTGTTTTGAAATTTTATACCATTGTTTTTATTATTTTTCTTCTTAAATTAAGAAAAACAGAACAGGTCAGTAGGAAAGTCAAGCCTTTCGGAAGTTTCAGCCAAAAGCCTAAGTTAAGGGGAAATTGCAAACTGAGAGAGCTTGGTTTTGCTATCAGTATACTGAAAGAATCACAAATTAAATTGAATGATAATAAAATTTCAATTCTTTTACATATGAGATTTCTACACATAATGTATGAGCAGAGAGAAGTATTCTATCACTGTGTTGGTAGCTATCTCTACATGTACAGCTGATCCTTACTTTATTCTCTGATATTTTCTGTCATCTCCACCTGTTAAAATAACAGGGTATGAGCCTCAGACGTAGGGGAAGCTTTGTAAATCCGTACTTTTGGTTACTTACCCTAATAGAGGCCTAGACACCTGCCCTGGGAAACAGGTAATTGAACCCAAATCACTGTGGTGAATGTACAGATGTGTGCAGAGGGGGTCCCTTTGCTCAATAGCTGTCTGTCCCTGCTAATTACCAGTAAGCATTCACTGTCGCTTGCCACATCCCCGTGGATGTGCAGTTCTCACAGTGCTTTCTTATTCCGTTGCATTTCTGTAAGCACAATAATGATGCGCCCTGCTTTATCCCTGACTTTACTATTTTGAATATTTGAGCTTTCATTCTCTCTCTCTCCCACTCATTTTAGCCAAAGTCTTGTCAATTTTGTGAAGCTTTCCAAAGAACTAGTTTTTTTTTTATCTTGTTCTTTTCTCTACTTTAATTTCTGTGCTTCATTCACTTCTGCTATAATACTAATTCTTTCCTTCCTCTACTCATTTGTTTCCCCAAAGTGGAGGTTCAGGTTATTAATTTAGATCTTTCATAATTTAAATATACATACTTACTTATTTACCTTACTGCATTACCTGAGCTGCATGTCACAAGTTCTGGATGTTGTGGTTTAATTTCTCCTTCAACTAAGGACATTTCCTTATTTTCCATGTGATTTTTTCCTTCTTTTACTCATTTATCATCTAGGAATGTATTTGAAAATTTTCCCATATTTCTGTTCACACAAGTTTCCTTTCTCTTCTGATTTTTGTTATGATTGGAAAGCATGTTATGTGTGAGTCTAGTCATCTTATAATTACTATCTTGTTTTATGGCTGTGCATGGTCCATCCTGGAGAATGTTCTGTGCCTGCAGAGAGCAGCGTGCCCCTGCGTACTGGACTGGAATTGCCTGCCAGGTTTGCGTCCAGTGGGCTGGCGACTCTGCACACGTCTTCACCTCCTCGTTGGCTGTCTGCCTTCTTTCTCTCCAGCATTAAAAGTGGCATGGTGAGGCCTCCAATGACACTGCTGGGTTGCCAAGCTTGTTCTTCAGTTATGCCAGATTTCGCTCCACCTATTGTGGGACTCTGCTTAATGCGTATACAGACTTCACAACTTCTTCTATCTTCCTGACTCAGTGACCAGGTTAGCCCTATGAGGCAAATGACCCAAGTTTTTAACTTGAAGTTTGTTCTGTGTGCTTTTTGTATACAGACCGCAGCAGTCTTCTCAACACTGTTTGACCTGGTGCGTCATCCTTTATTCTCTTACATTCAGCATATTCATGTCTCTTATGAACAACTGAGAGTTAAATCAGGGTTTTTTATCCATTATGCCAATTTCCAACTTTTAATTGTTTTCTTAATATATTTAACATAATTACTGACAAGATCTGGCATTAACTCAATGTCACTAACCATGGATACTTGCTCTAACATGCTGCCAACTGCCTTTCCCTTCAGCTTGTGCCATAGTTGTCATTTAAATTACATCTGTATACATTGTAAATCCATCAGCACCACTGCTTTATGCCTTCTCTTTTAGTCATATAAGAAAAACAAAAAGTATATTGTCATTTTTTTTATATAGGATTTTTCTGTGTACTTCAGGCTGGTGTGAACTCACTATGTAGCCCAGACTGGCCTTAACCCAAGGCAACCCTCCTGGCTCAGCCTCCTGGGTGCTGAGATTACAGGCATGGACCATCATGCCCACCTGGATACAGTCTTTTGTTTTCAGCTGTTCAGTTACCTATACTGATTCACTTTATTTCTTCATGTGGATTCAAGTAACCATCCAGTGCCCCATTGTCTAGGTCTGTATAATTTCTTTAAAAAAATAATGTTATCGAGAAAGAGAGAGCAATGAGACAGTTTCAAAAGCAATTAATAGGACAGTTTTGGTAATTAATACATCGCATAATGTTGTCTTCTTAGTAGCTATTCATAGTACAAGATGCAGACATGATATCCTGTCCAGAAATACTATTAAAACAAATCTATCTATTCATTGAATTTAGAAAAAGTGGCTCTGTATCTGTCCTATTTTGAATATACAGATACAAAATTGTCCTTCATTTATATCCCATTTTTTTTGTTTAGTTGTGTCAGAGAAAGGTATTCAGTTGTCATTCAAATATTGTGGGTGCATGAATTCAGCAAAATATTCTGATATAGTCTAGTAGTCCATAAGAGTGGTGGGTTTTCTATAGGACTGGCAATGTTAGAAGCTATTGACATGAGCCTTTTGCAGCTCAACATATTAATATGGCTTTACTTTTTATACAGCATTTTTATACTTTTCTGCTGGATGGTTAAGAGCAAGATAAAGCAAGACTTATATAGTAAGAAATGTAACTTTTGCATCTGACAAGGTCAGTCAAATCCTCTCAGGATTTATCCTGAAACCCTATAGCAGTTTGTAAATCCTTGGCCGCGTCAGCCTTGTGGATGAGTCATGGCCATTGCTTGACCAATTTGATCTCTGTGAAAACCTGAAAGAATGTTTTCTCTCCATGGGACTCTTCTTAGGCATACTCTACATGATTGATCACTTTCCTCTGTAGCCCCATTATCTCATGGATAAGAAAATTTGGGGCACAACTGATGCTACAGTACAGGTTCTCCTATGTCCTGAGTCCTCACTGACCTTGAAAGGCTAGGACCAAAATGTTGGCCGACCTTGCAGCCCTTTCTTTTCACCAATTTTTGATCTGCAAACTTAGGTTGTTAACCCTCCAGAAGAGAAGCTTATTATTATTACCCTACAACATAGGCAGTTGAGCTTACCCTATCTGTCTGAATATCAAACATCTTAGACATAACATGGAGCAAGCATTTTCTATCAAGTATTGATATGCTAAACTTTAAGTCCCTGCATAATATTAAGAAAAAAATTAAAAATATATTTTAAAAAAGAAATAAACAATTACATATTTTTACACAGAAATTTAGAAATCTAATGATATATAGCATTGTAGCAAAACAGTCCTGTGACACTTTTTTTTCTTGTCTCTTGTTTTCATTTATTACCCTCTTTTTCATACAAACATGTACTTGTGAGACAGTATGGCAGTAATTGGTATGACATGACAAGCAGTATGCATTTAGAAGACCAGAATGACAGGCATGGCAAGTGTGACCCTATTAATACATATCACTGTCTTCAGTACAGTTGCTTAGTTCACAGGCATCAGCATATATAGTCAGGGTGAGCATCCTGCCAATGAACTGCCGGTTTGAAAGCCCTGATGGAGATTCTCAGGATCATTACCTTAACCAACTTTTGCATATAAGTGTCTGGTTTTTCCCTTGCCACGTTTCCTAGCTTTTCTCATTTCCCTCTCTTCATTGTTTAATCCTTAAGTTCTCAATTTCCTTTTAATTCTGTTATATCTTTCTATTTTTATGTATTGTTGTGAGTTCTTACACTAGGGAGACTATGATATTTACACATGTGGATCTGCCTGATTGCAATTATGAGTATATGTTCAAGTGGCATCCACTTAAATATAAAGGCTTCAAGTTTATCATGCTTTATAGCTGAGTAATACTTCATTGTATAAAAATACCACATCTTTTTCATCCATTCCTCAGGTAACAGGCATTTTGTTTGTTTCTAAGACTGGTGACCATAAATAGTGCTGCTATAAACACAGGTACTTATATATCACTATGATATGACATTTTCACTTCCTCTGAGAAAATTCCCAGTAGTGGAATAGCTGGTTTGAATGGGATTTCCAGTCCTGGTATTTTAAGGAGTCTCCACACTGATTTCCATAATGGTTGCACCAGTCTACATTCCCACCAGCAGTGGAGAAGTGTTCCCTTTTCCCCTCTCCAATATTTATTGTTGGTTGATTTCTTTATAGTAGTCATTCTTTCTGAGGTGAGATGGTATTTCAGTGTTGTTTTAATTTGCATTGCACAGATTGCTAGAGATGTAGAGCATTTTTTCTTGTATTTATTCACTTCTTTAATTTCGTCCTCTGAGAAGTATGTGTTCATCTCAGATGCCTGGATTGGGTCTTTAAATTTAAGGTCTCTAATATTTTATAGTTCTTTATAAATTCTAGAGAGCAGACCTTTGTAGATTGCTTACAAGTAAAGACTATTTCCAATTTTGTAGGTTGTCTTTTCACTTTGTTGATAATATCTATTGATGTGAAAAAACCTCAATAAGAGTTGGTCTCAGTTATTAATTATTTCAAGTGTTGCCCATGTGAATACATGTTTGTTCATGAACTCTTTGCCTACTCCTATGTCTTCAAGAGTTCCTCCTACTTTCTCTTCCAGGCTATTGCATGTTTCTGTTTTAATGTTTAGATCTTTAATCCATTTTGACTTTAACTTAGTGCATGGTGATAGAGCTGGTTTTCAGCATGTTGAGGGCCAGATTTTCCAGCACCATTTGTTAAAGAGGCTATCCTTCTTCCAGTAAGTGTGTTTGGCCCCTTTGTTGAAGACAAGGTGGCTGAGTGTGTTCATAGAGGCCTCTGCATCTTCCAATCTATTCCAATGATCCTCCAGTCCATTTTGTTGCAATACCATGTTGATTTTATCACAGTAGCTTTGTAATATAATTTCAAATCAGAAACTGGGATGCCTCCTGCCTTGTCTTTGTTGATCAGGAATGCCTTTGCTATTCTAGGTCTTCTTGGGTTCCAAATAAATTTTAGGAATGATTTCTCTAGGTGTGTGAGGTATGTTGGTGGCAGTTTGATACGGATTGCATTGAATTTATATAACAATTTTGGGAGTGTGGCCATCTTCATGGTGTTGGTTCTTCCTATCCAGGAGCATGGAATATCTTTCCATTTTCTGAAATGCTCTAAGATCTCTTTTCTTAGGGTCCTGTAATTTTCTGTGAAAAGATCTCTGACGTCCTTGATTAAGTGAATTCCAAGGTATTTAATTTTCCGCGGTGCTATTGTAAAAGGTATTGCTTCCATTGTTTCCCTCTCAGCGTGTTTGTTATCTGTGTAGAGGAATGCTATTGAATTTTGATTATTGACTTTGTATCCTGCTATGCTACTGAATTTTTGTATCTATTCTAGTAGCTTCTTGGTTGAATTTTTTGGGTCTTCCAAGTAAAGTATCATGTCATCTGCAAATATTGATAATTTAACTTCTTCTTTACCTATTCTTATTCCTTTTATTTCTCCCTCTTGTCTAATGGCTATAGCTAATGATTCCAAAACTATATTGAATAGGAGGGGTGATAGAGGACATCCTTGTCTTCTACCAGATCTAAGAGTAAAAGATTTCAGTTTTTCCCTGGTTAGAATTATATTAACCATTGGCCTGTCATAGATGGCTTTTATCAAATTGAAGTAGAGGCCTTCTATTCCAATATTCTGTAGGACTTTGAACGTGAGTGAGTGCTGGATTTTGCCAAAAGCTTTTTCTGCATCAATTGAGATGATCATTTGGCTTTTACATTTCAGTCTATTCATATAGTGTATTGCATTTATAGATTTTTGAATATTGAACCATCCTTGAATCCCTGGGACGAATCCTACTTGTCATGGTGTATGATCTTTCTGATGATTTGCTGTATTCTGTTTGCTAGGATTTTATTAAGGATTTTTGCATCTATGTTCACAAGGGATATTGTCCTGTAGTTCTCCTTTTTGGTTGTGTCTTTCCCTGGTTTTGGAATCAGTATAACACTTGCCTCCAGAAAAGATTTTTGGAGGACTGCTTCCTTTTCAATTTCATTGAAGAGTTTGAGGAGTGTGGTGATTATATCTTCTATAAATTTCTTATAGAATTCAGCTGTGAATCCATCAGGACCTGGACTTTTCTTTGTTGGTAGGCTTTTTATTACATTTCATATTTCATTGGCTGTTACTGGGCTATTGAGGGTTGTTACATATTCTTGATTCAGTTTTAATAATTTGTAGCTTTTGAGGAATCTGTCCATTTCTTCTGTGTCTTCTATTCTGTGCGCATAGAGATTCTCAAAGTAGTTATTGATAATCTTCTGAATTTCCACTGGGTCTGTGGTGATTTCACCCTTTTCATTCCTTGCTGCTTATATTTGAATTTTTTCTTTCCTCTTTTGGATGAGGTTTGCTAGGGGCTTATCAACTTTATTTAGTCTTTCAAATAACCAGCTTTTTGATTTGTTGATTCTTTGAACTGTTTTCTTCATCTCAGTTGAATTAATTTCTGCTCTAATCTTTGTGATTTGCTCCCATCTTTGGACTCTGGGTTTGGTTTGCTGTTCCTTTTCTAAATGTCATAGGTGCAGCATTAGTGTGCTTATTTGTTCCTCTTCTGCTTTCCTAACATGTGAGTTCATACCTATGATTTTCCCTCTGAGAACTGCTTTCATTGCATGTCATAAATTCCTATAAGATGTGGTTGAATTTTCATTGAATTGTAGATATTGTTGAATTTGTTGTTTAATTTCATCTGTGACTCATTAATTGCTGAGTTGGGTGTTATTTAATTTCCATGTATTTAGGAGGGTTTTCTGGTTGCTTTTGTCGTTTATTTCAAGTTTTGTTGCACTGTGGTCAGATAATATGCATGGAATAATTTCTGGTTTTTTGCATATACTTAAACATGACCTATGGACTATTATGTGATCTATTTTAGAAAATGACCTGTGAGCAGCTGAATAAAATGTGCATTCAGCTATGGTTGGGTGGAACACTCTGTACATGTCCACCAGGTCCATTTGTTCCAAGCTCTGGTTCAGGTCTGCTACTTCTTTGCTAATTTTTGTCTGGTTGACCTATCTTTCTGAGATAAGGGTGTGTTAAGATCTCCTGTTAAGACTGTGGTCTCAGGTATTAGATTTTTCATGTCCATTAAGATTGCCTTATATAGTTGGGTGCTCCAGTGTTTAGATATTCATGAGTGTTACTTCTTGCTGTTGAATTTTTCCCCTAACCAATATATAGTGGCCTTCTTTATTTCATGTGATCCTTCTTGGTTTGAAGAAGAGACTGTCTGAGAACAGAATTGTGACTCCTGCTTTTTTTCTGAGGTGCTGGGGCATGTAGTATTATTGTTTTCCATCCTTTGACTTTCAGCCTATAAATGTTTTTTGAGTTAAGAGTGTTTCTTGTATACAGCATGTTGTTTGATTTTGTTTTCTAATCCACTGTGCCAATCTATTGTTCTTAATTGATGAATTAAATCCATTTACATTAATGTTTATAATTGAAATGTGTTGACTTATGATTGTCATGTTATTTACTTGCTGTTGTTTACTCCTTTTTGTCCTTGTTTAATTGTTTACCCTTTTTATTGGGTTCCTTGTGTTCTCATTCGTGGAGTTCTGATCATTGGGGTCCCTCTCTAGAACCGCTTTCTGTAGCCTATGTAGGGATAGATTTGTCATCATGAAGTTCTTTAGTTCTTCTTTGTCATGGAAGTATTTCACTTCTCCATCAAACTTGAGAGTTTGGCAGGGTACAGTAGTCTGGGCTGGAATTTGTTTTCATAGAGGATTTGAAGCACTCTGCTCCATGCTATCCTTGCCTTCATAGTTTGTGAAGAAAAGTTGGCTGTAATTCTGATGGGTTTTTCTTTGAATGTGATCTGCTTGTTTTCTCTAGTGGCTTTCAGTATATTATTCTTGTGCTGGATTTCTAGGATCTTGACTATTATGTGTTTTTAACTGAGTTGAAGTTATTTGGTGTTCTGTATGCTTCGGTTACCTGAGTGTCAGATTGTTTTCTCATATTTGGGAAGTCTGCTATTACTTCTGCTCATATTCTTTTTGTATCATTTGTATTGACTCTATCTTTCTCATGTATGCCTATTAGTCTCACATTGTTCATCTTGGTATTGTCTTGCAGGTGATGGATTATTTTTTCCTGCATCCTAGCTGTTTTTAAGAGATTCTCTCTCACCCCTTCACTAGCTGCTCCAGTATTTTCAACATCTGAAGATATGTTTTAACTTTCACTCAAACAGTTTTGTATACTTGCAATTGAGATTTTAAGTTCTTTTGTATCTCTTTGACTCTTCATGTGATCTATTTCTTTCCTGTATTGCTCATTGAAGGAATCCATCATATTTCTAATGTCCTCCATTTTTTTATCAATGTTTTCTTTAGAGGTATCTATTAATCCTTTAATGCAGAGTTTTTCTGAAATTGGGCTTCCTCCATATACATCCATATTTGATTCTTTACTTCAAATGCTATGATTTCAGAAATTTCCTTTTTTATTTCTGAAACTATTTCTGCACTGAGCTCCTCTTTACCTTTCTGCTGTTGTTTCTTTTCTTGCAACACTGTTAATTCATATATTTTGGCTGAGATAGTGTTCTCTGCACTTGTTCTGTATGGGCATTGGGTTTTGCTCATATGTTTCTGCATTAGATTCTTTATTTCAGATGCTATGTATTCAAAAATTTGTTTTTTTTTTATTTCAGGCATTGATTCTGCTCTGAGTTCTGTTATACCTTTCTGCAGTTGTTTCTTTGCTTCCAACGCTGTTAATTCATTCATTTCAGCTGAGTTAGTGTCCTCTGCACCTAGCATGGGTGGGCTCAAGGCCTGAGATTGCATTTTGCTCCTTGTCTTTGTCATTTTGTATAGCACTGACCTCTGACCTTTGGTGTAGAGCTTTGGTGCAGTTACAACCTTAGTACCTAATGAGATTCAGGTGCAGATCGATTAAGTTTGCATTTATTCCAGCTGTGCCTGGCCTGGGTCTAGCTGTTGTGTTCAGCTCCTTTTGCTGCAGCCCTTGGAAGTGAACCTGTTGTGCCCCTCTGGCACAGCAGTGAGCCTGTGGTGCCCCTCTGTTGTGAGCCTGGTCCAGGAAGCACAGGGGAGTTCAGAAGCTCTCTTACACACTCACCGGGCTGTGTTCGGGTTGATTCGGGCCTAAGAGACTCACAAAAGTTCTCACTAGTTTGGCTGGCTTGGGGGCAGGGGCTGCAGAGGGCTGCAGGTGTCTTGGGGGAGCAGTAGAGAGTCTCACTCATGTGGCTACCTGGGTTTTGCTCTGGAGGGCTCTCTCAGGTGGTGTGTGGGGTAACCAGAAGTTCTCCCACACACTCACCAGGCTGGGCTGGGGTGGATCTGGGCCAAGAGAGTCTCAGAAGTTCTCACTCTCTTGGCAGGCTTGGGGGCAGGGGCTCTGGTGGGCTCTCTCTGGAGACGTACAGGGAAGCTGAAAGTTCTCCCACACTGGTAATTTCTTTTGATATGTAAAAGCTTCTCTATAAGTGGAGGTCTCAGTTGTTAATTTTTTCAAGTATTACCCGTGTAATTTGATTTTTGTTCATGAACTCTTTGCCTACCCCTATGCCTTCAAGAGTATCTCCTACTTTCTCTTCCATGAGATATAGTGTTTCTGTTTTAATGTTTAGGTCTTTGATCCATTTTGATGTTAGCTTAGTGCATGGTGATAGACCTGGGTCAAGTTTTAGTGATAAGTATGTAGAGAGCCAGTTTTTTCAGCACCATTTGTTAAAGAGGCTATCCTTCTTCCAGTAAGTGTGTTTGGCCCCTTTGTCAAAGATCAGGTGGCTGAGTGTGTTTGTAGAGGCCTCTGCATCTTCTAATCAATGATCGTCAGGTCTATTTTATTGCCAATACCATGTTGATTTTGTCACAGTGGCTTTGTAGTAAAATTTCAAGTCAGAAATTGTGACGCCTCCTGCCTTGTCTTTGTTGGCCAGGATTGCCGTTGCTATTCTATGTCCTTTGTGGTTCCAAATAAATTTTAGGAGCAATTTCCCTGGGACTCTGAGGTGTGTTGGTGGTAGTTTGACAGGGATTGCATTAAATCTGTGTATGTAACTTCTTTTAGTTTTGTTTGCAGGTTAAAAGTTTTGCTATCAACAAATAGTCAATCTTTATTTTTCTGGGAGTTTTTGTCTGATCCTCTCTCTAGGGTCTTTCTGGAATTTCCATAGAGTATACATTTTTCTTTTCATTGGTATTTCACAGATCTTAGGCTCTATTTATTTTTCTTCTTTTTTTTTTTTTGTCTTCTTTAGACTTTACAATCTTAACTGATTTAGTCTCCAGCATGCTGGTTGTCCATTGTGTCAATCCAAATTTGTGGCAAACACCTTTAATAAACTTTCATTCCATCTATTATACTTTCTAACTCCCTCAGTTTGGTTCCTTTTTTTATTGACTTAGGCAGGCATTGTGTTGTATAGCTGTAATCCTAGCACTGGGGATGCTGAGGCAGGAAAATTCCCGAAAGTTTAAGGCCAGCCTGGATATGACTACGTGGTGAGTTCAAGATCAGCCTGAACTATACTGCCAGACTCTGTGCCCAAAAAACAAAATAAGTCAATGAAAAACTTGCGTCTCTTGAGGCACAGTTGTTCTGTCCTTTGATTCTTCAGAAGACAGCGTGTCCCTTAGCTCTATGAACACACTTTTTCTTTTTTGTCTTCTACGGAAGGGTCTACAGGGCATCAGTGTCTCACTACTAGGTTGGACTCGGAGTGATCCACCTGTTCACAGCCTCACAAAAGCTGGGATTACAGGTGCGCGCCACCACACCCAGTCTCAATTACCAACTCAGCAAGCCTTGGGGGCGGGGCTGGCACGACAGGGCCAGACATGGAAACCCAGACCCCTGTTCCTGCTTGCAGGTGCTTTGATCCACTGGGCTATTTGGCCAACCCACATACTTCTTTTTTATTAATTTTATTGAGAAGCAAATAGCAATGAGATAGTTTCAAAACAGGTTAGTAGGACAGTTTCAATAATTAATACATTACATATTGTTGTCTTTGTAGTAGTCATTCATAGTACAAGATGCAGACATGATATCCTGTCCAAACACTATTAGTGAAAACCTTTCTTCTCTTTGAATTAAGAGAAAGTAGCTGTAAATCTATCCTATCTTATATATACAGATACAAAATAGTCCTCATATCCCCTTTTTTGTTTAGTTTTATCAGAGAAGGGTATTTCATTATCATTTAAATATTATAGGTGCGTGAATTCAGCAAAATAATCCAATATAGTCCAGTAGCCCATAATAGTAGTGGGTCATCTGCAGGACTGGCAATGTCAGAAGTCGTTCGCTTGAGCCTTTTACAGCTCAGTATATTATTATGGCTTTACTTGTTATGCCTTGTTTTTATACATTTCTGCTGGATGGTTAAGACCAAGGTAAAGCAAGACCAATATAACAAGAAATGTAACTTTTGTATCTGACAAGGTCAGTCAAATTCCCTCAGGATTTATCCTGAAACCCTGTACTGCAGTTTGTAGATCCTTTGTCAATGATAAATGAAATCAACCAGACCCTCATGTGTAAATATTGTATAGTCTCCCTAGTGTAAGAACTCACAAGGAGGCATAAGAATAGAAAGGTATAACAGAATTAAAAGGAAAGTGAGAACTTAAGGATTAAACAATGAAGAGAGGGAAATGAGAAAAGCTAGGAAACATGACAGGGGAAAAACCAGACACTTATATACCCGGGATGGTTACAGCAATGGTCCTGAGAATCTCCATCAGGTTTTTGAATCTAGCAGTTTATTGGTAGGATTCTCACCCTGACTAACTATATATACTGATACCTGTGAACTAAGCAACTGCACTGAGGGCAGCAATGTGTAATACTAGGGCCACGCCTGGAATGCCTGCCATTCTGGTCTTCTAAATACATACTGCTTCTAATGTCACGTACTTCTAACTAATTTAAAGTATGTAGCTAGTACAGCCTTCACGCAGAATATGTCAGGCTTTATTTCTTCAGGCGGGTGTCCCTCCTTTTATTTGCATCTTACAATGTTTTCTACAGTGTGATGTCTAAATAATGTAATGATACTGCATGAAGGATCGCCACCCAGATGTACTGCTAGGGTTTTTGTTGTTGCCGATGTTTTGTGTCTTTCTAGACTCACAATCTTTGTTCAGTTGCACTGGGCGGCACTGAAGCCCCCAGGATTGGCTGACATCGGCTGAAGCTGCTGGGCCCTTGAGGGTCACCCTGCCTGGATAGCAGGGCCCAGGGTCATGACATCAGACATGTGGGCTAGGCTCCCAACACTAACATAAAAGCTCTCCAACTCCCACTTCACCATGGAGAGCCAGGGGTTGGCCGCTGCCCCTCCCCGGATGGTTCACACAGCTCTCATGGGATCCTCTTCCTGCCTGAGCAGTCCCCAGGGCACAGGGAGCAGGACTCCTGGCTGTGTCCCTTCCAAGCCTGGAGCATGCATCCTGCTTCCCTCCTCAGCACCACTCTTGCCTCTGCCCCACCCTCCCCAGGGGCATTCAGTGTGTTTGGTGGCTCCTTAGACCCCAAGCCTATATCACCAGTGATCCCTGAAATTAGTACTTTTTCTTCAAGAGGCCATGGTTTAACCTGCCAGGAGATGAGGGAAGATATTTTGTTTTATTCTTATAGTGTAGCAAAGGGGGCGGTGGCTGAGGAAGGAAAAGACTGAACAGTTCAGGTTTCATGTTTAAAGGCTTGCCACAGGTGTCCTGTGATATTTATACTTACATGGCTTCTTTTTTGGTTTATTTGATGATTTCAAAGTTTTAACAAAAGTGAAGTTCTATTGCTCAGAAGAAATCATAGGATGAAGGAAAGAGCTCTTAATAGGAGAGTGTCCTTCGCGTGTGCTAGGGTTTGTGTCTAGATGTCCCCCAAAGCCTTATGCAGTCATGGGGCAGAATTCTGGAGTTTGTGATTGACTCATGGTCCACTGGGATTATGGTGATCTGAGGCTGGGATTGTGGGTCTGAGTACTGCAAGGATTGTGGGTGTGAGTGCTACACCCAACCTGGGGCAGGTAGACTGAAAGTGACATAAGAGAGACACACACACAGGCTTGCTCTGTTGCCATTGTTGCTGCTGCTCCTCTCTCTGCTCTCTGCTCTTTGCTGCCGCCATGAGAAGTTGCTCTCTGCCATGTGCCCTCTGCCTTGGAGCCTGCTGACTGTGGGCTGAAACCTCCAGTGACCGTGAGCTAAATAAACCTCCCCTTCCTTCATTTTGGGTGTTGGGTATTTGTCCCAGCAGTGAGAGAAGAGTAACTGAAACAATGTATGTTCCTAGAAATGGGGTGCATGCTGAGCTATGCATACGGTGCAAAGTCCCGGAGAGGACTTGTACAGAACGGTGGCTCTCGGACTTGAGGGAACCTAGGGCACGTGGAGGCCAGGCCGTGGCAGGTTATGGTCCTGCAGCCTGAGAGAGGTCTTTAACTGTACTGTCCTCAGGGACACATCATTCTGGAAGCACCACAATAGTTTCTGAGCTTGGCTTCCAGTAAGAAACAAAGGTGCTCACAGGGTTAACGTGGGACACAGAGGCTCAGTAACAAAGACGCTAACCTCAGATGACAAGGCGATTCAACATGGAAGTGTGTTCTTACAGAGGTGGCCATGTGGCAGCCACGTCTAATCTCTATTTAAACTAATGGGAAGCCTCTCTTTGCATCTAGGGATTTTCATGCATGTGGCCACGACCCTTGCCATACACACACGAGGTCTGCAGGTGTGCAAGCTGATGGAGGGGTGGGAAATAGATTATGAGTCCAGGGGTGATGGGAACAATGTCCAGAATGGCCACAGGGCAGCAACAATTCTGTACCTGGCTCTTCTAGCTGGTCCTCTTAGCTTTGATGACAAAGATCAGAGAGATGAATTATTTAGATCTCTTCCTATGGGGCTCGCTGGCTTAAGGATTGCCGAGGTAAAACAAGAAAGATTAACCACGCTTCATTTCCGATGTGTGGCCCTGGCTCTCTCTGGGTGAACAGTGAGGCCTGGCTTTGTTACACAGATGACTGATTCGATCTTTCAGGTGGCAGCGACCAGGGAAAGGCAGAAGCACAGGGTGTGATACATCTATTTGCCACCTGTCTGCATGCGATTCCATGGGAATAATGGCGCACACACGTGCACCTGTCTAGAATTTCTTAGCAGAAAATGGGATACAATATAGAGGAGGCTTAAAAAATATCTATTACTAAGGCAAAGTAAAACTTATCATCATTAAATTTTGACTGCCAGCACTACATTTCATGTAGCTTTAATTCCAAGACTGACTTTTTTTTTTTTTTTTGTGGATGGCTCAGCCCACCCTGGGGGCAGGGCTGGTGCTGTGTGTGGTGCTGAGGATGGAACCACAGTCCCTGTGCGCTTGCCTAAGCGGGTACTTTAGATCCCTGAGCTACCTCGCCGGCCCCTAAGACTGACTGGTGAAGTCTGTCTTCTCACCTTCATTCTCACTGGGGCTCCCGTAATGTGGTCTTGTCTGGAATATTCCCATCCACGCATAGCGTTGCACATTGTGGAAAGGACCCTTGATCCCAGCTGCAAGGGGCACCAGGCCCCACCAGGGCCAAGAGAAAAAGCAACTCAGTGGTTTTCTAATTAACATCATGCTTGCTTCTGTTTATGAGAGTTTTTCATCTGGACATAAACATGCAACTGCTTTCGGTGAAGACTGTAAATGAGATGAAAGGTAGCTTGTTAGCCACAGAGTGGGAAAAGAGATAATTTGGAAAACTGCTATAAATTTTTAAATTGAGTTTGCTGCATTTCTCTGAAATGCAGATACTTATTAGAGTAAGGGGCAAGAGCGTTTTACTGCATGGATATGAAATGGCAATTAAAAAATTTTCTGTTTTTAGACATACTTCCACGCCAACCCTACAACATGAACACCGTGATGCATAGTCACAATTACTACTTTCTAAAAGTTCTTTACTTTCAACAACATTAATAAAACTATTTCTGTTATGAATATGGTATTTGTTAAATAGAGAATTTCAGGAAATTTGGCAAAGAATAAAAAGGCAATGAAAAATTGCTCACATTTCTGACTTGATGTCTTGGCATATCTACTTCAGAATGGGGGGTATTTATATAGGAAGCGTGAGTTCTTGTGACACCCAACAAGTTACAAATTACAGAACCAGGATGGGTAAAATTCCTCATTAAATAGTAGGCTGCTTTGATGTAAATGTTAGCAAACGTTTGCGCTGTATCTATAAAAGTCACCTCTCTGTATTTCATCCCTCGCCTCCCAGTGTCTCTGAAGCCTCGTTAAAATTTATTTTGGAGGTGGTCTATAATGTTTGGAAGGACAAACGCCCTGAATAGGAAGTAGACACCACTGAGTAACACAGGCCTGCGTGCGGAGGTCCTACCACGGGCTCTAATATTTCCTGGGCAAAGGTAGAGTAATACAGACTTGCAGAACCGGCTGAATCAGGCTGTGGTTTCCCAAAGGTCCTCAAGGGGCCCACAGCCACTGAGGCATCTGTAAACAGCCTGGGGGCAGCTCAGTGGCCCTCGTGGGACCCCCAGTGAATGTGCTGGGAGTAATAGGGATCCTCTCTGCGGATCAAACGGCCCCCTGGTTCCTCTTTCCTCCCGCAAAACGGCTGTAAAGGGAGACTGGGCCTCACTCATTTGTTAGGATTCTTGAAGTAAATACCGAAGACACTAAGGGAAAACTAATAGCTCCAATTAATTGGAACCTTCAAAATTAAACCTGACAGTTTCGCAAAACAGGCTTGTGAGCTGTTTGGGGTGAGGGGCCCAGGCTGTGCTAGTTGGGCCCTAGCAAGGACGTTTTACTAGCGAAAGAAAGTGTTTAAATAAGCAGATCCATCCCTGCCCGGCTCAGCACTACGCTGCTCAGCTTTCCGCTGTTGGACTGAATGCAACTTAGAAAAAAATAACTTAGAGGAGAAGACTTATTGTACTTTATGGTTTCAAGTGGATTTGATCCCTGGCTGCCTGGCTCAGCCTTGGGTGAGGTGGAACACCACGGAGGGGCCACGTGGCAGGGAAGCTGCTTACCGCGTGGCTGCAGGAAACAGGGAAGGGAAAAGGCAAGGCAGGAAGGGGCCAGTGACCCTGCGCAGCACCCGGTGTCACACCCCCAGGCCATCAAATCTGATCACCTTCTCGGATCGATCCACAGATCGATTCCTAGCCTCCTCTCTGAACTTTGCTGCATGAGTGTTCAATGCTTGTATTTAAACCCTTACATGCAGCGATGTGGATCTTCCTTTAAAGCTTACAAAGGTTCAAAGTGGGGAAGAACTGGCCTGAACATGCCACATGTATCTGTTCTCCATGTTTTTTTTTTGTTTTTTTGCGGAACCGGCGATTGAACTCAGGCCCTTACACTTGCCAGGGAAGCGCTTATTCCACTGAGCTATCTCCCCAGCCCCTGCCACATGTGTCTACCTCGGGGTTCCTGCTCACTGTTTCCCTGAGCCAGGGGGCTCCCAGGGCGGGTCTCTGAATCTGTAAGCCTAAGGTGGGAGAACAAGGACAAATGAAGGAGCAACAGGTTCAGTGGCGCTGACCGCGCTCTGAGCTCCTCAGGGACGATTATTTGCATGTTTACTGCATACCCTGTCCAATGCTTTCCCATGTTTTCACAACTATTTATCTGCACTGCACAGTGAAGCAACCAACATGTGGCAGGTGTAACTCGCGCAGAGCCGGGGAGCTGGCGGGGCAGAGGCACCGAGGATGGGCTCCAGGAAGAGGTGGACAAAGTGGCATGTGTCCCTGCATTTGCTCTGGTCTCACTCTTACTGCAACAGACGTTGTTAATAGGGGCTTTGGATATGCCTGGGAATAATATTAGGAAGCAAAGACCAAAATATTAACCCGTCCCACTGACATTTACGTTTGGAATCACGTACGTGATTGTAATACAGTGCTGTCCCTTTATGAGTGGCGGTATATTTGTGACAGTGAAATTAGCTCATGTTTCTTTTTCCTTCTTGATTATAAATTATTTCAGTTCAACCGATTTCTTTTTGCTTAAGCCTGACTCTTTTCCTTTTAGCTGACAAGGACTTGAGTAAATTACCTCCCCATGCTGAGGACGCAGCTTCTGCTGGCGCACCTCATTCGGGGGCCGCTCATCCCCTTGGAGACTTTGGAAAATCGCCCCTCGAGCCTAGTGCACTGCAGTGGTCTTGAGTGCACCTTACAAACGTTTACTTTGGGCCTTAGGCGAAGTCAAGCTGCTGCTGAAGATTCTTGTTTGCACCTCTCATTGTCCAGGGATGCTTCTGATCCTGGCCTTCAGTGTTGTTTTTCTTTCAGCATCACCTGATTTACACTCTATTTCTTTTTCTTCCTCGCCTCAAAATTCTCCTAATTGAAATGTGCCACAAGAATAGAAACGTAGCACCTTGGTGAATTACTGTTGGACACTGCGGCCTTTGGCCCAGTTTGTCATGAAAGGAGGCAGTGCATGTTGGTGGAAGTTTAGAACAAAGAATCATAAGAAATTTCATATTAGAAAAGATGCTTCTAGAGAAAATTGAAAAGTTTTTAAATGGGAAATGCATCTATGCATAGCTAAACTCTGTATGCAATATTCTAAACTCATGAAGTAAGACATATGTGGAAGCCTAGAGATTTGAGGTAATAGGTAAAACTGTAGGCTTCAAGATTTAATTTTGAGAAGATAGATTTTTAAATTATTTCTTTATGGGATTTCTATAAAGAAGAGGAAATTTGTGTTGAACAGTTGGATCTATCTGTGAATGGGTAAAAGCTGGACTGAAGGGGGTGGCAACCAGGTATGCTTTCATTTAATGTGGTTATTAAGAACTTCAATAAGTCTACAAGTAGCTTGTTACCAAACATCAGCATGACATGGGCTTGGAGAGAGGGACACTAACACACACTGGGTGATAGACTTCAAAATGAACCTGACAGCTTGGGTCTTTAATTTAGATCTCATCAGACCAGCCTTCCAAAATGCCTCCTGTGCTAGATTAGCATTCACCTTCACAGCTCGAGATGAGGGTACTGACTCTCTAGCACTTTTTGAAGGGTGAAAGGGACTGCTAGCATCTGGTCAGCATGAGACAGAGATGTAGAAAAGTTGCTCACAGTTACCTGGGACTCAGCAATGCGCAGACCAGCCCCAACCAGCTGACCAGGGGCCAAGGGAAGGGTGATGGCCCAGGCATGGCCCAGGCGTGTGCTCCGGGAGAAGCAGGAGGACCCCTGCACGAAGCTCAGGGCCTGGCTGAAGCAGGTGCAGAGCCATGTCCCCTCGGCGGCTGGGACAGCAGGACTGCTTAGGACAAAAATGAGAATGCCACATACAGCAGAGGATGTGTCTTTAAAACTGTAGTCCTCTTGGGTCCCAGGCCCCGCCTCCAAAATGCAGACTGTGTGGTTAGGGAGGAGACCTTAGGGACCCCCACGCCACTTCTGTAGACACTGCTAGGCGACACTGATGCCCAGATACTTAGTTATAAAAATGAGATTATATGAATTCCAGAGTGGCTTCCAACTCAGTTTGTGATGCTGTTTTTTGTTTGTTTTACTTTCTAATCTATGTGTATGTGTGTGTATACACACTGCCTAAAGACATTTCCCTCAGCAACAAGTCACATGTATGAAGTGGTCATGTGAGATTAAATGACCTCGTGACACCACAGCCATCTTAGTTTGTCTAAGTGTACTATGGTGCCCACATAGTGACAGAACCATCTTTCAGATTGTGCCCTGTCTTTAGGTGATGCTCAAATATACAATATAAATGCACATTAAGCTGGCGCCAGAAATACAGAGACTGCATGGGGAATGGGCAAGTCATGCTGCAGGGACTGCCAGAGAGGAAGCTGCGGGGAGGAACCGAAGCTGGAGAAGAGCCAGTGCTCAGCACAGTCCCCCTCCAAGGTCACAGGCGTGGGCGGAGCCTCCTCCTGCCCTAGAAGGCTCCAGTGACTCTGACGCATTGCCTGTGGCTGCAGTCTGCTCTGGGACTGAATGCCCGTCACCTGCATCGCCACTATGGGCGACAGAGCCCCTGGAAATGGCGAGGTGCTTAGCTGCAAAGCCTCTCGGAAAGTTTCAGGCCTGGAGAAGTCTTTCCGTAGCCTTATTAATTTGCCCTTATTTTGATAACCACTGTTCTTTCATCTAGGTAGTTATTTTAAAACAGAAAAGAAACCTAAATTAGCGTTATACATTTTAAGATATATACTTGCACCTATGATAAACTTTAATTTATGCTTTGGCCAAATAATTTTAACAGTTGCTATAAAATCAGTCATTTAATAATAGTTTTTACAACCGCACTGAAAACAGCAGGAGACAGACTTAATAGCCTCGTGTCCACAACAAATTCCCAGCTATTACTGAGGCCCCCACAAGCCTCTGACAATTCCGAGACAGCCGAGCTCCTACTGACTGCGCTGCTCGATCTCGGTGCAGACGCATTCAGCAGGCACGTGCCCACAGCGGCTTTTCATTGGATACATCTGTTTCTCCAACTGCAATTTCCCCGTGCTTTCTCAGATTCACATCATTATAAAAGCTAGTTGTTTTCAATAGAATAATTTCCATAATCATATATGTGCCCCTTCTTAGGACATCTGCAAGTCAGTTCTAAAGCAAAGCAGAAAATGTGACAAAATAAAAAACTTTTAACATTTGTAGCTTGGGTAGTAAACAGAAGAGAACATTTCATGGGAAGGAGACACATATTTTAGACATATATTGGGACAATTAAGTAAAAAGATTTAAAATGGGCAATTTAGGGAACAATGTAAAATAAAAGCATATGAAAAGATGACTTCCTCTCCACTTATAGCAACTGGCTTTTAAAAATTATGTTCATGTTCTTAAAAGCACGCATACAGCTTTAATTAAGTTATCTATACTTGGCTAACTTTGATTATCTGATTTGTCAAATTTAAATTATTAAGTCCGATTTTATAATTGCATCTTCTGTAACATCCAGAGAAGCACTTTGCAAATGAAAATCCGCTACGCTTTGTGAGTGAATAAACGGACGCTTGGTGTCTCGGGGTTTTCTTTGCAGTGCTGGGACTGAACCCAGGCCTTGCGCAGGACAGGCAGGTGCTCTGCCTCTGAGCTCCTCCCCTCACTCTCAGAAAGTGTTACATCTCATTGAACTTGGGCCGTTGGCTTGGCAGGCATCTATCCTTAACAAATGAAGTGCTTTTCACCCTTTGAAAGTTCGCAATGCATCGAATAGTGCATGGAAATAAATGGAAGCCAACCAAATTTATTTGAAGCTTACTACAGCAAGGAATCAGCTGCCATTACTTTTATTTGGTTGAACGAAGGCCAAGGAGTGAAAAAGCTATGTACTGGGGAAAAGATGGCTGTTCTGATTGGCAGCTCTGGCACGAGGGTGTCTAACGAGAAGCAGGGCATGCTATATGATTGGTTAAAGGGGCAGATGAGGCCTTTTCTAATTGGTTGTATAGTGGAAGGTGAGACAAAAATCAGGGGAGTTATCATTTGTTATTCAAGTTCTGGCCTTTGGGGGATAAACGTTACAGATGGAGTTGATTGACTACCTCTACTGGCTGTTGGAAGGTGTAGTCTGGTTTCCTGCAAGCCTCACTGAGAAATGGGTCGCCATGGGTGGTGGCTTGTTTCCCCTGCCTGGTTGCTGCAAGCCATGGAATGGGGATCTATTTTTATATATGCTTTGCCCTTGTCTGTGGATTTGGTATTTTGAATCCTTAAAAACGGAGTAACTTGCAAACTCTAATGAACAAGAAAAAAATTAGAGGTGAGGAACTATCATTTTTTTACCTTATGCCAAAAATCTTTGGCAATTTCATTCACTTTTTAAGAAATTTAGTTGTGGGGCTGGGGAGATGGCTCAGTGGAATAAGCACTTCCCTGGCAAGTGCAACGGCCTGAATTTAATTCCTGATTCTGTCAAAAAATAAAATAAATTTAGTTGTATAGGACTTATTAACACAAAACTTTTCATAATGAGTGCACCAACCACAACTCAAACACACACACACACACGCGCGCGTGCGCGCACGCATGCACACATGCATGCATGCACACATGCACACACACACACACACTGCCCATTCCTGGAATCACTGTCAACTCTCTTGGCCATTTCTCTGCAACCATCATGTTTATTTTGTCAGTCTAAGACTCTGCCATTGAAAGACAAGACACCTCCTGCCCTACAGCAGAGGTCCCACACATCTGCTTTTCTGTCTTCTCAAGAATTCTATCTTTTCTCCTTTCCCCAGTATTTTCCCTTTCACAACATCTATTTGCTATGAAGATAACAAATTAAAGTAATGAAGACAACATGAAATGTGTTAATTATTGAAATTGTCCTACTTTAAAACTATCTCATTGCTATTTGTTTCTCAATAAAACTAATAAAACACTAAAACTAAAAATAAAAAACAATATGCAACATAATAACTGTCATTAATTTCCAATCATCTTGTTTTGAAATTCTGCAACATTTTTTAATTCTCTTTAAAATGAAAAAAGAATTCTGTCATGTGCTTTGTCAGACAACTGTTGTCAACATCAGTATGCCAACTGAATTCTATGCAAAATGGAGACGTGACATGTGGCTTATATCTGTGTGCTCTCCAAACCCTCCCCATTCACAGGTGGGGCTTTCAGGAAGTGATTGGATCCTGGGAGTGTGATCCTCAATTTTTTAAAAATGTGTTTAGTACAGGGTCTGCAGGGTCTTGCTACACAGATCAGACTCATAGCAATCCTCCTGTTTTCAGCCTCCCAAGCCCTGGGATTATAGGTGCCCGCCCAGTCTCAGTCTCAGTCACTGTCTCAGTGCGCCGTGGGGGCGAGGCCAGCACGGCATGCTGGGAATTGGACCCCAGTCCCTGCACCTGCCTAAGCAGGCCCTTTAACCTTCTGAGCCCTCTGGCCCGCTGTGATCCTCAATATTTAGTTACTTCCGCCTCCTCCTTCATTCTTTCTCTTGGGGATTTAGTTGCATTCCCCCACATATTCCTTTATTGTCATTAGTTTGGGCTTTGAGGAGGAGACAGATGTAAAAATATGGGTTTGATCTGCCCCTTTTGGCCCAAATGTCCTGATAAATTATTGGATCATCTTGCTTTTTAGTGTTATTTCCTGTCAAAAAGATGAAATAAAAGCTTATCATATGCATATATGATATAGAAATTTTCATTAATATAGCATTTACATTTCAAATTGAACATTCCTATTTCAAAATCAGAAAGCATAAATCTGTAACTTCAGGACATTGACATGATGTTCAAAAGTTTTCAAGTTTTTGAGCACTTCTGATTTTTAATTTTCCAGAAGAGAAATGCACAATTTCAAAGTCTAGACATATATTCCACAACTGAAAATACAAACACAAAAGCCTGACATCAAAGCATTTCTGGTCCCAAACATTTCAGTAAAGTACGGGCCATTGCTTGAAATGGAGAGGGCTGTGTGCATCTCGTGTCACCCTCCTGCTTCTCCCCAGGTCACATAGTACAATCCTTTCTGTTGCTGGGCCTTGAACCAAGAAGAACTGAGATGCCGGAAAGTTTGTGCATGATCTGAGATCACACTGAAGCAAAGGGCTGGGGCTGAGATTGTGGGGTCCCTGTGAGCCACATGGGGTCCCTGTGAGCCACAGGGCCTCAGGGAATGACTGGAACGTGTGCAGAGCTGTCAGAGCCGAGGAGTACCATGCTCAATTCTGGTTGCTGACTGAATGTCTATCTTATAAGACAAAAATGAGTGTATTAGGCAGGAACACAAGATCCAACTCTCTACTGAGCAAACAGTTCTTTTAAATTCCAGGTAATTCTACTGGTAGGGAAACAGAATGAACTTAGAAACTTCATCAAGATTTCAAGACATCAAATTAAATTCCCCAGGAAGAACACGTGTGGCACGAGTTACGCTCCAAGCGTAAAGCCCCGTTTCTCAAGACGAAATCCTAGCTTTCCTATTTCAGATGTCCCCCAAGAGTGTTATCACTGGCAGGACTATTCTTCCTCCCTGAAGCTCAGCTCTGGACCACAGAAACCAGGGCATAGCGTAGCCTTCCCAGCAGGTAGTTTCTCTTTTCCACTGAACAATAAGAAAAATATAGGCGCTCTTGGGACATAGACTCCTTCATTTCTTCCTAGTTCTGTATTGTTATCATCATTCCCTTATTTAACCAATTATGGGCACCCAAGTGTCTCAGCAGGAGGCCCTGGGAGTACAAAGAAGAGAAAGAATGTCTCTGCCTGGAGAAGTCCATGCCTTTTGGAGGAGCAGGATTTTACATGGCAGCCACGTTGTGGTAAGACCTGTTCACCCCAACCCATTAAATGTGGGAGACCACGTCCCACCCAAACTGGTAAATGCTCACCCCACTCAGTGTGTCTTTCCAGTCATTCACTGACCAACCCAATGCAGTCTCATTAGCCCCTTTCCTGTGTGGCTCTGAATTAAAGTAACCAACCAGGTAAGATCAGCAGCACATCAAGTTGAGGGTTTCTGGGGAAGACGGGCCCTGCTCCCAGGCTGTGCTACGGGCCACTCTGCCTTCGTGCCTGGCCACTCACACTGCTTTTATTTCATTTTTCCTTCCAACCCTTCTCCGCAGCAGGAGGACTGTTGTCCTTGTCCTCCTGGCTGTGAATTCTGCAATTTGTCATCCTCCTCCATTAGGTGCAGGGTGGGTGCCCCCTAGTTCTCTGGGGCCCCTAACCCTAACCCTAATCTCTGGGGCCCTGCAGTGTTCCAAGGGCAGCGTCAAGATCCTGTTTATTGGGAACACAAGGATCACGGTCCCTCTAAACTCCAAATAAGCTGGGCATTATGAATCTGAAGTGCTAAGAAAAGAAGAGGAGGACCCAGTGACTGTTGGGGGAGATTATAGAATCCTTTTTAGGGCAGGATTCTGCAGGTGAGGAAGAAACAACTCATGCACAATGCCGGCTCATGTGGGACACTGGGACTAAGCCCACCCATCTGGTCCTGCCACCGCCCAGCGCCAAAAAGCCTGGTTCTGGAAGAGTGACCGGCCAGGCTCTGCTGCAGGTTGGCTGGCGATTTAGAGGGAAACCCAGTTAGGAACACTTCCTTTCCCAAGTACAAGCCAGAAACCCACATGAAGAAGTCATCCTATTCCCTTCTGTTCCCCGCTCTTCCTGCGCAGAGTGCGAAGGAGGCACTCACTCCTGCAGCCCCAGGGATAGAGCGGCCTGCAGGACACAGTGGCACAGAACCCAACAAGCGTGGGCCCCTCGGGGCTCACGATGTGGCTGTGCCTGCTGCCCGAAGTCTTCCAAGAAAGAAATTAAACCTCTGTGCTGCTTGATGTAATGACAACAGACGTGCTTAGCAGGACACGTGAGTTCACAGGGGATTCTTGTGAGAGCTATGAAGCTGAGTGCCGCTGTTACCCTGACTTTTGTGGAAGAAGAGGAGGCAGGGAAAAGTTGAACAATTGGCATGAGTGGGGGTTGGGAAGCTGGACGCAGAGTCCAGGCCCAGTGCTGGTTGGTCCTTAGCCACCATCCTCCACGTCAGTGCCCAGTGTTACCTACTGCTGACCTCCGTCTTAATTTAGGAGGCAGAATGGAGCATGTTTAAGCAAAAAGAGTTAGCTATAGTAAAAGATACAGTGCCATGATACCTCCCCAGAATATCCTGCCTTACCTCAAGACCACTGACCCCACCGTCACTGCCACCTTCTGCAGCAGAAGTCTTCTTTCACGAGTGTGACCGGTTGTGCTGTTCTGGCTGCCCCAGGGTTCTGAAGAGTCAAATCTTCTATCTTTCACAGTCAAGTTAGCTTTGGGGAAAAGCCAGGAATCGCATGGTGCCAGGCCTGGTAAGGTGGAAGAAGACACTGTCCCACTGTTCTGAGCCTGCCTTTCTGCAGGATGGCCCTGGGAGCAGCACTCGCTGTGATCATACTTCGTAAAGACATGCATGAGGGAAGACTTCCAGAACTGCTGCAGAAAGTGACAACAGTACTGGGACAAGCGTGCCAAAGAGAAGGGAAATGTTCTGAGGAGAATTAATGCCAGTGTGCCTTTATTGAGATAAATGTTTAGAATTCAAACATTCACTGTAAATTTTTGTCACATCTCCTGTCCCTCCTGGAAGGATGAATGTAGTGTAGATAAGCTGTTTAAGTTGTTATATAAATGAGGTCTGTTCTAGGGAGATAGCTCAGCAGGTTAAGTGCCTGCTTGGCACATGCAAGGTCCTGAGTTCAATCCCCAGTATCATGAGTAAATAAATAAATACGATCAGCGAGGTGTGGGACTGGAGAATGACAATTTGGACTATATTTGAGGAGGAATTTTTGGTAATTGAAGAGACCAAAATGAAGATGGAAAATACAGCAGTTATTGGAAAAGAAGGCTCAGGAATTAGAGCATGTGCATAAGAAAATTGTAGCTCTACCAGTGACTGCTGGCTGAGTGACCATGACCTCGATGTCATGCCTCCTCCTGTAACACCTCAGTGTCAGAGTAGACCTTACTCTCCTCAGCTCTAAAATGGGCACAGCAACCATGCATGTCCTTCACAGCTTCAGTGCTCTAGCACAGTGCTTTGTTTTCAGCAAGAATTCAGCTACTGTTCACCAAAAGCACACGAGGACAAGTGTGAATGGTTCCTTCAGTGCTTGTCTTGTTTGACAGCAATGTCTGTCTAGAAATCATCAATTCCAGCTGCAACATTGGGAAACCTTAAAATATGGAAGATGAAGAGAAAGTAGAGATGATCTTTCCTTTGATGTGAGCATTGAAGCTTTCTTTTTCACATTCTCCTGGAAAGCCAACCTTATTAGAGATCACAGGACCTGGGACATCATTGTTACAATAATTTAATCTGAAGTAGAAATGACATTGTTAGCATATCGCTTCTTAATAACATTAGTCAAGCTGAGCTTTAAGGAACATACCTATTGACTTCAAAGACTTATTTTAAAGACAGTGAAATAAAAAGAAAATAAGAATCCATGGGAACATGATTGAGGACCACAATTTCCATCCTGAATTTTGGAAAACCTGACTAAGCTCCAAACTGTGTTCTGAGAACAACAGTTGTCTCCTGCAAAAGTGCAAGAACTAATAGGAAATGTTAGCTCAAAGCCTCTGGGCAGAAAGAGGGACACAAAGCCAGCTGCTGTCGCCTTTAATGAACCCCCACGTGAAAAGCAGCAGCTGTGTGGGGAGCCGTGCCTGCGCCTTTGAGCAGACAGTGATTCGAACAGCGAGGGCGAGGTGGCATTTCCGCCCCTGGGGAGAGCCAGTGCATCTCTCCTGAACTCCCAGCCCTGTAAAGGTGGCAGAAAGCGTTTTCTTCTAGAACTTCTAGGGCACTTAGACAAAAGAACCGAAGTGACTACTGTGGCTGCCCTACGGCTCCCATCAAATCGTCAGAAATTAGCTTTTTCCTTTTTCCTTTTTCCATGCGTGATTAGGCAGCCTGAAGGCTCCTGCTGATGCAGTGTGAGCAGGTGGCTCCGGCCTCTGCGGCTGCCACCACCAGCACTGATGGTCATGGAGATGGAGCCTGAGGTCTGGACAGGAAATTGCCCGCCCAGCCTGTCCCTCCGGAAAGGACAGGGCAGACAGACTATTCTGGGCAGAAGACTGCTTTGTGTAGGCAGGAGGGAAGGATGGAAAGGGCCTCGGGTGACCTGTGCCAAAGAGGGACCCCAGGCAGGAGGTTGTGGCTGACCTGAGTCATCCTCTAAGAGTAGCATCCTCCGAAGGGCGGGATGGGGCAGTGCTGCTCCAGCAGGGCACTGCTGTAATCCAATGTTCCCAGGAATACAGGCTCTCAGGCAGCTGCAAGATTATGTTTTCTGCTATCTGGAAGTTGCCTCATAGGATTCTGCTGCTGCTGCTGCTCCCATGCCTACATAGGGAACTTTTAGAGATTATCAACCTGCTCAACCACTTTTATCTAAAATTGCAAAGAGATGAAAGTCCTAATGAGAAAAATATTTTTATAAAAAAATGACCTGTTTGTAAATTATGAATGTCCAGTCCCACCTAGTAAGACTAAATAAAAGAGCTTGTCTTAGTCCATGCTGCATTACTATAACAAAACACTGGAGACCATGAATGTTATAAAGAAAAGAGGTTTACACAGGTAGCAGTTCTGGAGGTCCAAAAGCATGTCACCAGTGTTGGCTTTGGGAGGAGGCCCCATGACAGAGAAGTCACATGACAGGTAAAGCAAGAGACTACAGAGGGGTCAGGCATTCTCTCTTCTAACAGTTCTTGCAGGGCCCAGTCCATTCCTGTGAGACCAGGATTGATGCCTTCAGACGGGCAATGTGACTCAGTCACCTCCTCTAGGTGCTATCTTTGAATGGTGCCATCATCTTTCAGGACCAGGATGGTGGGGACCAAGCTTCTCACACAGTTTCTTCAGGGGGATGATTTATGTTCAGACACAGCAAACTATATCCTGAGTTCTGTTACAGGGTGACCCAAGATCGATGAACACATCACTGACGAGGTGCCAGGAGCACCTGCAACTCTGCAAACTTGGTACAATTATTAGCAGCATTTTACAGATACAAAACTGAAGCACAGAAAGGTTAAGCAACTTGCCTCATGTCGTGCAGTCTAACAATAGGAGAGTGAATAATACAAAAAGGGCACGCGGCCAGGCGCGGCTGTGCACAGCACGGTGGGGAGGGGTGGTGCATGGTGGTGCACACCTGTAATTCTAGCCCTCTGAAAGGCTGGAGTAGGAGGATGACAAGCGTGAGCCCAGCTTGGACAATGTATCAACTTAGTGAGAGAAATCCTACCTCAAACTAAGGGCTGGCAATGTAGCTCAGTGAAAGGGTCCTAGGTTCAACCCCCAGCACCATAAAAGCGTAATAGAAAAGAATATTGTATGCAAATGCCTTGCCCTATGCCAGCAATGCAGGAGATTAATTTATATTCTGAGAGTGATATGGGCAAAGCAAAGAACTAAAACCTATTACCTCTCCTTTTTTGATCAGGCTGTGAGATGGCATTTAAAACTTAAGCCTAGAGATTTAAACCTTTATACAGCAGTGCTTTTAGACTTTGCCTGGGTGAGCTTTGCTGTCAGTGACAGGTTGTGACCTTAGCCAGGAGAATGAATAGCTACAAAGTAGAAAACTTACCCACTCTGTTTCTTCTATCTGGGGGGGAAAACAGGGTCTCCCTGCTAAAAGTTTAGCTGACCTGGCTTCCTCCTCTCCCTGTGAGCAGCCAGTGATGATTTCCATTTCCGTTCTTCCTGACCTCCCCAGGTGCACTGCGGTAGAGTGGGTGTGATTTCTTATTTCTGACACTCACCTCTATTGTTTAGCTCCATTGTGCGGTATCAAGAGGGTAGAAGCTTAATATGCCTTTGATGTTCAGAGGTGGGACCTCTGAGAGGTGATTAGGGTTAGGACCTAATTTTTAGGTCCAATATCTTCCTAGTCCCTTATTTGTCCTTTTAGGAAAGGCAATGTTTACCTTGTGTTGCTATTCCTTGGGAGAATGTAACTTGCTTTTTTGGTTTTACAGGCACTCACAGCTGAACATTTGCCTTGACTCTCAGGGGAGACTTTGGACTTGAGTTCTGAACAGTTCTGGAACTGCCAAGACTGGGGAAAGCACCAGTATGCTTGCAGTTGTACTCAAGGTAGTTACATCATGTTAAGGGGCACTATGGCCTTACTGCTGTACCCAGAAGAACAGATGTGTGTGGAGATGTACATGGCTAAAGTGCATTTGGGTGTTGGCAAGGCTTGGGCTGTATGGGTCAGTCTTTATCATCAGCTTGACTGGGTACTGAGACGTGGAGGTGATTAGGAGAGGACAGATCTGGTACGTCTATGTGGGCCATGGAAGCAGGTCCACGGGGCTTTATCTGGTCCTGAGTCCCTTCCTTGTAGGCTCTTCTATGTCCTCTTCATCCTGGATGCATGATTTCAGTGGCTTCCTCTGTGCCTTGGAGCTCACCAGCTATGGACTGCACCCCCTGTAACCATGAGCCAAAGCAAATCTCTCCTGTAAGTTGCAGGTATCAGGTAATTTATCCCAGGATTCAGGTGGGCCCTATGAATCCTAGGGGCTTTCAAGGAGGAGCACATAGAGTGATAAGTGCACATGCGGTGCCCTGCACCATCTCAGTGCTCTGCCATCAAGAAGGCGCCCCAGTTGAGCCCCCCGAACCTTGGGCCTCAGAGGCACGAGTCAAAATGGCTTCCTCACCTCACCATAGTTTGGTAATGTGGTCTCAGGAGATGGACTGAGACAACGCGCAAAAGACAGTGTGATGAAGACAGCTCTGGGTGGAAAGTTTTGTTTGTTCCTCTCATTTATGAAGTTAGGAGGCTGCAGTGCAGCTGAGGAGCAAAGCACTGGCCCAGCATGTGGGACCTGCCCCAGCACTTCCCAAAACAAATCTGAAGTGGACTTATGTAGACGCCCAGGGTGAGCATGAGCAAGCCAGAGATCTGCCTCTTGCAGGCTGAGCTGCTTTGGGGTCCTGTAACTCACACATGTCCCTGGGTGAAGAAAAGAGAGTGGGAACTGGAGAGTCTGGGACGTGGCTCCCTTAAAGCTCTGCTTAATCAGAGATTGACATAATAAAGAATTACATTCACTCAGGGATCAGAGTTGACATCAAGCGGTCCCTACAATACCACCTCCACAGGGCAGGAAGTGAAAGTGAACCAAGCTAACCCCAAGCCTGAGGTCAAGCCTGTACCCTAAAGGAAGCCCCTCTGCCTCCCTTCCTTCTTCACTTCCTCTGCTGCCTTCCTCCTGTTTTCAATAGCTGTCTTGCATCCTTGTGGAAGCCCATATGGAGTGTAGGTTTTCCATCTTCTATTTATTACCTCAAACAGACTTAGAACTAGGATGCGACCACTATAGCTGGGCCTAAGAGGAAAACACATGCGAAGACAGGGATGTTAATCACATTTAACACAGGTAGGATGGATTGTGGTCAGGTCAGTTTTCACTTTTTAGTATCCATTTTGCCATTAATGGGTTTGGAAGCAAAAGCAGCGCTTTTAGGAGCCTTTCCATGGGGCAGCAGGGGCAGCAACATTCACTGAGCCTTTGGTCATACCCCTTAAGGACCCTGATGAAAGAGGACTTACGGAACTGCTTCAGGAAGGGTCGAGAGCCACAGGCTGAGTATGTTCTAAGTGACGGGGAGAATTTTGGGAAGGACTAACGGCTCTCTTTAAGACAATTTATAAAAGTTTAAATATCCTCTGTGGTTCTCCAGCCATACCTCCTGCTAGGAACAAGAGAGAAATGGGGTGAAAATGGGGTGAACACAATCCTATTTTTTTCACAGGCCTGAGAAGACACTAGGTCATCTACACCCTCAGGGTTCCCAGTATCACAAACATGTAAAAACGGATTTATGAAGGGACACGTGATGGCCTGCTGTGCAGGACTCTGGCATTCAGGGTCCTGTGAGTACAAAACATCACCCTGCACACCTGCTCTATTCAGGCCTCAGAAAATACTTCACCATATCTTGGCCCTCAGATGTGAAACAAAAGGCGACTGCCCCGAGTGCCTGGAAGGTGCACTAGGGGTGCCGCGAGGGACACTGGACGTGGGCACTGGTGGACGCCCGGCTGGTAGGTAGCACAGGCGCGTGATCGTAAGAAGAGTGAGTTAAAGCATCAGATGCTTCATTTTATTTTACTTTTAGTTTTTGCATTTTAGGGGAGGGTCTACAGGGTGTTCAGGGTCTCACCACTAGGTCAGGCCTGTAGTGATCCGCCTGTTTACAGCCTCCCACGTGCGGGGGTGACAGGTGCGCACCACCACCCCCAGTCTCAGTTGTTGTCTCAGCGTGCCCCGGGGATGGGACATCCGGGCCCCTGTGCCTGCTTGCAGGCGCTTTGGTCCCCTGAGCTATTTGACTGGCCCTCAGATGCTTCATTTTAAACAGCAAGGCTACTACACAGTCTGAGAGGACGGCTGCTGTTTCCTGGCAATGCCAAACATCTGTCTTGTTTCTCTGCGTGTCCCGACCCTTGATCCTGGCCAGAGCCACACATTGCTACAACACTTGCACAGAGTTCATTGTGGTGACTGAATGTTGTCTTGCAAAGTTAAATAACATATGTTACAGTTAAAAGGGTAGCTATACAGTATGTAAAATGCAATGCTGAATCCTTATTTTAGCAACTGGGTATATACTGATCACTGGAATTTCTGGTGTGTTTACGTTGCAGTTAAAAAGTAATGATTTAATTAAAATTTCAAATGATAAAATAATAAGCTTTAAAGTAATTGTATTTTAAGACTAATATTCATAGTCATGATTTGTATTTTAGCTTTTAATTCTAAGAAGTTGCTTTGAATCATTGAGAAGAAGATAACTTTCAACAGCTGTGAGAAAATAAATTTAATTTTCTGATTTAATGACATCAACATTTCGATTTGTATTACCCAGATTCATTAACCTTTCAGACCATTGTTGTCTAGTTGAACCTCCTGTGGCGGTGACCGTGCCCTGCAGCTGTGCTGTCCACGCTGCAGCCAACGGCCACTTGTGCTCCCTGAGCACTTGACACATCACTAGTGACACTGAGAACCAAACTGGACTTCAGGCGAGGCCACAGACCACGGAACAGCAGTGAGCACTGCTGTGGACGGAACACGAGCTCGGGGAGGTCTTGGCTGCTGCAGCGGAGTGACTGTGGTAAAATAAAGGGCAACACCAATGTTCTGGAGCAGAGGAGACCTATGGATCTGTCCACACAGCCAGAGTCCTCCTCAACGGAAAACCTAGACATGTATGACAATATATTCAGGTGTCTTTGGTATTTTGCTGAATCTTTGTTATATAAAAATTACAGGAAGGGCTGGGTGTGGCTCCGAGGTAGACCTGTATGGTGCATGCATAAGTCCTGGGACAATCTCTAACTACCTCTTCACGTTCCCCAAAAGAGGAAAAGGGAAATAGAGGTTTTCCTACCTTTCCATTTGGTTCTTTGTCAAAATCTATGAGGAGGATATAATATAATGGTAGTTTTCCAGCTTGACCAATAACGTTAAAACATTCACACGCATGATAAGTAGCTCTTCCTTTGGGCTTGTCCTACATCATTAGTGTGAGGGCCTGGCTTCAGAGCACCCCTGGCTCTGGCCAACCACAAAGTACATGTCGCTGCTGTCCCCTGAGAACCAAGGCTGATGTAGTTAGACTAAAATGAGGAATTTTCACTGCTAAAAAACCAAATCTATGCAACTGTACCACTGGGAGAACCACGGGTCCAGTTGGTTCACCTTTAGTAGAGGCCTTCCCTCTGATGCAGGCCACTCTGCCTGGTTATCTGTAAGGGAGTAAATGGGAAGCATGCCTGTGAATCCCAAGAGCTTCTGGGAATGCCAGGTACCCTTGCGATGTGGGCAGCAGGCAGCCTAGTGCTGTCAGGGTGCAGAGCAAAGGACAGCACAAGGGGCCTTCACAGAGCCTGCACCGAGCTTTAGCTGGTAAGAGCAAGGGACATGGTTCTGAGGGTTCTAGGGCACCAGCGTAGTGCTGTAGCTATAGCACTCTGACCCCAAATCCTCAGTGTAACTGGTTCATTGATACACCCTATATATGGCAGGATCAAAAATGCTTATGGTGGATATTTACATTTCTGAAAACAGAGAAGCCACAGAGCCACAGATCACCTCCAAACCCTCACTCTTGCTGCCACACACTTAGCCCATCACTCTTGCCGCATTCTGAAAGAGCTCTGGAGTCTTCTGTCCTAAGGGTCATTAGCTGCATTTTCCTGGCTGCCTTGATGTCTTGAATCTGTCCAAAACATTTCCCTTTCATGGTCATGTTGACTTTGGAGATGAGCCGGAAGTTGCACAATGGCAGATCCAGTGAGTAAGGTGGATGAAGACACGCTACAATATTTCTGGGAGTCTGCATTTCTGTTGGGTGGTACCTGGCAGCAGCTTTCATGGTATTCTTGTCTGTTTAAAAAAATCCCCTTCCCCTCTTTTCCTTCCCTCTTCCCCTCTCTGTCTCTGTCTCTCCCTCTCTGTATATATCACATATGTGTGCACACACATTATATATGCATACGCATTTGGAGTATCTGATGATCACAGTCCTGGCAGGGATTTGATGCACGTGCGCTCACCTCACAACCCATGCTTTTCAAATCACGTCCCCCCATGTGCTCCCTCTCTGCTCCATTTTCACATGCTAAAGAGCCCTTGATCATGTCTCATGGAAACACTCAGGAAGAACACGCCCAGAATTGCTCCAGAAAGTGGCAAGACAACGGGATAAGTGTGTTCTAACTGAGAGGGAAAGTTTTAAGAGTAATAGCCACATGTCCCTTACTGCCCTAATTTTAAAATTAGGGTATGTTTTCCCCAACCTGGTGCTGCCTTGCAATCTGTTCTTGGGCTCCCTCTCTCACTCTCCCTGTTTGGGTCACTTCCCTGGTTAGAAGTCACTCATACTTAAATCTTTTTTTTTTTATTGAGAGACAAATATCAATGAGACAGTTTCAAAGCTGATTAATAGGACAGTTTCAATAATTAATACATTTTACATTATTGTCTTCCTACTGGTTATCTTGCCTCAGAGAGAGCCTGGGTGGAGACAGCGGCCTGCACAGGCACTCAGCACGTTCCTGGCATACCGCACTCACTGCCTAGTGGGTATTAGCTAATAAAAGCCACATACTTTGTGGATGAAGCCCTGCCCTAACATGACCCTCTTCCCTCACCTTAGGAGTTGTGCTCAAACAGTGGAACTAGGTGGACTTTCATGGGACCTGACCTCCTTATCTGCGTCCTCTGTGCTTCCACTAGCAGAACACTGGAGTGGGAAAACAATGACCATTTCTCAAAACAAACCAACAGACAAACAAACAAATGCTCTCTGGTGGAGCATGGACCAAACTGGATAGACCAATTTTTCTGCTTGAGCCTTTTGAAGAAGGAGCCTTTCCTTTTTAGCACATTTCATTTTGCAGGTAAAGAGAAGACTCAACAGGTGCACGTTTGGGTGCAGTCAGGCAGGGCGGGGTAGGGGCCTAGTAAGAAGTAAATGATTACGGCTCAGACTCTTCTGCTCTAGTAAGGATATAGTAAGGGGAATTCCTGATTCCAAATTTCCCCAGGTGACAACAGCCAGAAGGCATCCCAGCCTGCCAGCTTTGCCCAGGGTCATTTTGTTTATGAGATCTCCGAGACGCCCTAATCAGGGCAGCGTTGCTTAAGGAGCAGTCCAGGCACGAGAGGCCCTTCTGGCCAGCCTGGCCTCCTGCAGGTCCCAGCTGGGCCCTGCTGTCCTTTGCTACTTTGCCCTATGCCTGCAGTCGCACAGGCCTGAATCCTGCAGCTGCGTAGAGCAGGCTCAAAGTGCTCATTCCTAAGGAAATGGAAGCATCACTTTTTCAAAAATTACCATTTTCATTTTTTTGCCTTTTCACTGAAGCACTGAAAGCATTTTCATTCGTTTACTAAAAACAGTCATCTCAGACTCGAACCGCCGAACACAAACATTTCCAGACAGGACTTGCTCTCATCTGCCTCGCTCTTGCACAGCACTGAGCACCGGCACCAGGTACAGGGCTCTCCAGGCCTGGGGTGCGGTGATGTGGGCGCCGTCCTTCCTGCGATCCGGGGTGCAAGGACCGCGTTCAGCGACAGAACCGCTCGGCGCTGGGGACAGAACTGCAGGCCGCGGTGGCGCCCTGCCGGGGCCCAACTCCTCCCCGTCAGCGACCCGGCACAAACTTCTGGCGGCGGCGTGGACCTCGCACGACGCCGCCCGGAGGCCAGGACCGGCCCCGACCCTGGGCCGAGGCAGGGCCTCCGGGACTCCGCGGGCCGCGCGCCGCGGGGCGCACTGGTCGCGCCCCCGCCGAGCGCCGCGGGCCAGGCCGGGGTGCGGGGTGCGCTGCGCCCTCTAGCGGCGCCGCGGCTCGGGCGCGTGACGTGGGCTCGGGCCGGCCTGGCGGCGCGCAGTCGGGCAGCGGAGCCCGCGCAGCCAGCGCGCTCGGCCCTCGGCGCCGCCCGGGGCTGGCGGTGCGGGCGCGGGGCGGGGCGCGGCGCGCGCTGCTCGCGGCGGTCGCGCGGGGCCGGGCCGGGCGGCGGCGGCGGGCGGAGCGAGCCGGCTGGGCGGGCGCGCCCTCGGCTCCTGCAGGGCGCCAGCGGGCGAGGACGCAGGACGCGGGCGGGCCGGGGCCGCGGTCCCCACTTGGGCAACTGTTGCCCCGAGGCCGGCGGCGCGGTCCTGGCGCCGGGCAGCGCGGGCTCGGGCCCCACGCGTGGGGAGCGGCCCGGCGCGCGGCGCCATGCAGGGACTTGGGACTTGCCTGGCGACTTTGGCCGGACTTTTGCTGACCGCGGCGGGGGACACGTTCTCAGGTGAGTGCGGAGCCTCCGCGGCCGGAGAGGGAGCCGGACGGCGGCGGGGCTCGGGTCGGGCCGGTCGCCGCGGGCGAGGACCGGGCTGGGAGCGAGGGGCTCCTCGCGCGGGGAGCGCGCGTCCTGGACCGGTTCGCGCGTCCCTGCCGGGCCTGGCTGGTGCGCGAGGTCGTGGCCGCCACCGGAGATCTGGGCCGGCTCTGCCGGGCGCCGCGGAAAACTTTGCCCGAAGTTCCGGACAGCAGCGGCGGGCGTGGGCACCGCGCAGCCGCTCGCGACCCCGAGCCCAGCGGCGCCCGCTCCTGCTGCACCCTGCCCGCGCGCCCGGGCAGCCCGGCGGCCTTGCTGGCTGGTCCCCGCCGGAGTCCGCGGGCGGCGACCCTGGGCCTCCCCACCCTCGGCTCCCGCGCAGCCCAGCCCGGCGGCCGCCTTTCTCGGCCGCTTGCGCCGTCCCCGCGCAGCGGCTGCAGCGGATCTGAGCAGCCCTCGCGCAGCCGGCCGAGGCTCCGGGACCGAGTGGGGTCCGGCTCGGCGCGAGCCTGGCGCGGTCGTCCGGGTCCCCTCCCGGATTGTCGCCCTCCCCGGCGAGGACACACATAGGGGTGGCGAGCAGGCACGGGGTCCCTTGCGCGTGTGTGCAGCGGGCTTCACAAAACAGCTTGCCAGCGGCTCGGAGTAGCACGAAGAACCACGCGCGGTGGTGGTAGCGGCGGACTTTCTTTTCCATCTTAAAAAAAAAAAAAAAAGAAGCCTGCTATTTGGCCTTAAAATTGGGTTGCAAAATAGGCTTCTGTGTTTATTCGGGAGGAATAAATAAGTTAGACTTTTAAGAAATTATTTTTTGTGTGATGAAGGGGACTGTTATTAACAGCAGAGAGCGCATTTTAAACATTAAAGAGGTTTGGCACTCCGGCGCGGGTAAACAGCCCGCATTTTTACTTTGTTGGAGATCCGGGCCGTTGGCTGTTGGTCCTCGGTCTGCGCAGGCACAAGGGCTATGTGTTGCTTGTTGCTGAGCTGGTGGACCGTGGACCACAATTGGCGGCAGGGACTGGGCAGAGTTTGTGGGTAGTGATCGCTTTGTGCTTTGAAAGAGACCCAGAGCACCAACTTCAATAGAGAAATCCCCGCTCGCCTGGCTGTGGGCTCCCTTCGCTGTCTGCTCATTGCGAGGCAGCAGCAGCGCAGCGGCGGTGAATTTCACATCACCGCGCCAGGCTGCCTGATTAGTGAAGAACAGAGTTGCAAGTGTGGCTTGGGGAGCTTTGTAACTCCTCAGCTGCAGGAGCCAAGCGTGAGGGCTCCGTGGCATTTTGTCTTTGTGAAGATCCTTGCCAGAGATTTGTTTAAAGTTGGCTGTTTAAAATATCACTGGGATCGATTACATGGTGTGCAACGGGGTGAAAGCAAGCATTTATAAGCCTTCGCGAAGCCACGGGTCTCATTTCTGAAAAGAATTTTAGCTCCAAAGTGCTGACCCTTGTTCTTGTTAAAGCTGATTGTATCAGTTGAAGCAAAATAGGCCTTTACTAAAATCTACTGTTTTTTTTTTTTTTTTTAAAGAAATACATCTGAGTTATACCATTAGCTAAAGCACCTTTTCTTTTTTTCTTTGCAAAGTAGAGCTACCCTGGTACGTTGTGGGTAGAGGGAGAAAAGAAGGTTGTATCCCTGCAATTGCTTAGAGATGTTGAAATCTAAAAAATTTAAATTTGGCAAATTGAGGATCAGATGGCCTGCAGTTCTTTCCCATCTTTGTCTATTATTAGGTAGCATAGAGTAGGGGTTCTTTGTTTTTTCTTTTCTATGTGAGAAACTTAATTTGATCTTACGAATGACTTTGGTTTAGGATTCTTCCATTAATTGAAATATGTGGCCTTTCTTCAGCTGACATGGGAACCAGTTTTGGAGACCGGAAAGCTGGACTGTAAGCTCACTGAGGACAGGGCCAGTTTGTTTTCCTTCTTAGTTTCTTGTAAAACACTTAGCCGGAACTCACATAGGGCTGCTGGATACACAGTTGTTTGCCGAGAGAGTTATTAGTGTGAATCTGGGCCACTTGCCGATATTTAAATTGTGTAGGAGTTGGCTGGCTGGCCTAAGGGAAAGGGAGAAGAGACTTTTAGACTGCGTTTTCACCGGGGTCTCTTTAGACTATCAGGCGTGGACCCTGAGGTTTACGGGAGTGCTGGAAGTCGTTGTGTGTGGCCCACATGTGTTCTGGGGACGCTTTGCTCTTTTCCTTCTGCACTGCCCTCTCGGCCAGCCACCTTTGGAGTAGACTTGGGTGTAGGATTGTTAATCTTTTCTGGAGGTGGACAGGACACCCCCTGGATGCCAGCATGGGGACTAGAGTGTTAAACTCACTAGAAGAGAAAAGTACTGAGATTTTGGCCCACTAACCATAAAGCTATTGCTTAAAAATCATTTTTTTCCATAATTATAATATTTAATGTTAAGGCAAAATATACAAAATAGTTAAGATGGATATACAGCTACTTTCTCTTAATTCAGCAAGAAGAAAGATTTGTACTAATAGTGTTTGGACAGGATATCATGTCTGCATCTTGTATTATTATGAATAACCACTAAGAAGAAACAATATGCAATGTATTAATTATTGAGACTGTCCTACTAATCAGTTTTGAAACTGTCTCATCGCTATTTGTCTCAATAAAATTAATACAGAAACATTTTTACAGAGGCAAAGTATAAATATATTTGGGCAAAAATATTCACTTTGTATCTTCCAGAATTTGAATATTAACAACTTTGGAGGGAAAAAAGATATAAGGAAAAAGTTAAAGCATTTTACTTTTGCTTAAACTTCTCTTGTTCATAGAGAGAAGACAAAGAGCTGGCCATACTCCTCTTTGACCCCATTTCTAAAAAGCCAAGTTGTGATACAAATTGCACAATTATGTGTCTAGTTCTATGTTAGAATGGGCTGATGTGCTAAGCTCTGTTAAGCTTTAGTTTGCAGAGATAGAAACAGAGACTGGGCCTTTCCTTCACCTGCAGTATGTGGAGTACGCTGAACCTTAGCACCACCTAGAACCTTCTGATCTGTAGTCAGAGGCCTTATCCATTGTGCCCCTGGTCCACACCCTTTAGCTCAACCTTATAAATTTGTGACTCTCGCAGAGATTATTTTTCCAAATAATCCTTCAGGGCCATTTGTGGCAAGACTGCTAAAACCTGAATCAAGTTCATAGTTAATAGCTGGGCACCAGTGTTAATTTCTACTTTTGGTAACTCAGCTCCAGCTACGCAAGATGTCAGCACTGTAGAAGCCGCCCAGGGTGCACTTGAGTGCTCCGTACTGCTTTGCCGAGTCTTGAATATGTTTAAGATTATTTCAGAAGAGAACCTTTTAAAAGATGCAGAAGAGTGGGGCTAGATTTGTTCAGCAGTTTGATCTATCGTTTCTCTTTCAGATAGCTATAGTCATGACATTTTATATTTTTACGATGCTTATACTGGATAATGGATAGGAAGAAATCAGTGAGCTTGGTAGAAATATGCCAGGAAATTACTGTGACGCTCTCAGTGTTAATGTGTGTTTGTGAGGAAGGATTGCTGGGGCATAATCATTACACATCTAAATCTCTGTTTTCTAAAGGTGACAGTATGGATTTCACACAAGAAGTTCCTGACATACAGTGTTACCTGGATAAGTGTATATATTACTCAAGTAGCAAGCTGTAAATGAACTTTCCTTAGCAAACAAGTGATTTATGTTCAAAGATTACATAAACCCTACTCAAATGAAAATAATGTTTAAGATTTGGGAAAAGTTGGTTTAGAATTCAAGCATTTCTGGGATGATTCTGTAAATTGGCTTTATTTAAATTTTTCGTAGAATGTAATTATTCCTGGAATTGATAGGCTGTGGGTATCTGTTTTGGTTTTATATAGTTCCTTTCCGGTTTTGTTTCCTAGAATGATGTTTTATTTAAATACCCTTGTGCATAGTTTTCAGCTAAGTAGCCATGCATTTTAATGAGTAATATGCTTTTTCAACATTTTTTGAGGGTAAACGTTTTCTTAAGGGTGGTGTCTATGGTACAGTTTGCTTTAATTCTGAGATTTTTCTCTTTGGAAATAAGCTCCCTCTCACAGACGTTTTTAGTTACACATCTTTGTGTGCTGTTTCATGAATACAACTTAGCACATGTTAGTTAGCAGGCTTATGTCGTAAGCCAGGGATGGTTTAATTATAAATATGCAGCTTGCCAGTGAAATATTTTTAAAAGATACAAAATACTGTGAAATCCTGGATTATGAGAAGATGCATTTTCTCTGGTTCCTGAAATCTTTTGGTGGTTTTGATGAGAAAGCCCAAGTTTCTAGCATGGCACCCCAAACCCCAGCAGACAAACAAACAAGGCTGGCGCTGGGTGGGGAGGAGGAGAGGTTTAGTCAGCGGCTTCCGGCTCCCTGCTGCAGTCTGTCCTGAAGGGGCAGCTGGCAAGGCCAGGGCATAATTAGGGGCCTGGATCTGAAAGAAAAATACAAGAGGGAGACAGGATGCCTAGCAGAGGAGGTCGGCCCGGCCTGCCGGCAAAGCGGCTGTCCTTAAGCCTCTGCTGTTGCACCGGTGAGGGAGCCCATCAGGGTGACCTTGTAGTGGCTTCCTGCATTGCAGCAGCTGGGGACCCCTGAGGTGTGAGGCCAGCATGGCACAGCCCTGCCTGGAGTCCTAGCCATGGTCATGTTGGAGGGGGGCCCACAGTATCCACAGGGGATCTGGGTTTGGGGCCACACCAGACAAATTCTCCCCAAAGAGGAACCCCTCTTGTGTTCCTCGGTCTCAGCACCAGTGTCACCCAGGAGGTGAGGTCCGCAGGCTCTGTGGTCTGGAAGAAGACACTCAGGGGACAGCAGGTGCTCAGACAGTCCTCTGGGGGCTTCTGAGATGCTTTCAGACTCTTAGCAAGGCCTGGGGTAAGAATGGGGTGGCTTCATTTATTATTCTCTTCTTGATTAGCGCAGCCCCAGTTCTGAACATGGGAGCTGTAGCATTGCACCGTGACTGTAGGGGAAGCTGCCAGTGTGATATTTCCAACAGCAGTCTTATCTGGGAAAGATACTGGGCCCAGCCAGTTCTAAAATTCTATTGCAAACAGTCCTGTACTTTTAGTTAATGTATAAGGCTAATTAAATCTTGCTGCAATGTTGGGATTTCCCTGGGTTGATACTTGGTGCAGGAGATACTTGTTGGCTTTTAATACATGTGGAGCCTAGTAGGCTTATGAAAACAGTGCTATAAGTTCAGGTATTTATATTTATTTATAGGAATTGTTTGCTAGACCCTTTGACTGGATGGAAGGGGGCAGAGATAGGGAAGATTAGGGTTACATGCTTTGAAAAGTTGCCCACTCAAGAAGTCCCCAAACTGGCTAAGAAGTAAAGAAACAGGGACTTTCTGAGGAGGGAACTGGTAATAAATTATGTATGAGATGGAGTTTTATAGCAGAAATGTGAAACTTTGCTTTGAGAAATAACCTCAAGTTCCAGACAAAGGAGGTTTTCCTTGTAGGGTGAAGTTCCTCCACCCTAACTTAGAGCCTTTCTTTTCTGTGAGGCCCCAAAGACATCACTGCATCTCTGCCATTCAACACTCCAGGTAGATGAAAGTGATTGTGGTGTCCCTGACCAGATTTAGCTGGAACGCATTCAAGCGCGGCCTTCTTAGAGGCAGCCAGCCTCCTGCAGCCTGACGGCCTGCTGCCGTCCAGTGGGATCTGTAGCTGATCCCCCGGCATGGCTGCTCCCTGGGACATCTGCCTGCACCCTAAAGGCCTCCTGCCTTCGTCTCATTCAGGGCTCGTGGGAGAGAGGGTTGTGAGCAGCCCTGACCACGGGCCCGCAGACCTCTAACTAACATAAAAAGCAGGCGTTGAGCTGCATCAGCCTCAGTCATAGTACAGTGCTGTGATTCTGCACTTAACGGAGGACAGCTTTGGATTCCTGGGAGTGATCTTGCACTTCCCTTCTTCCTTGGTTTTGACCACCTGCCCCATTGTGTCAATGTGCAGTATGGAGGTTGCATGTGAAAAGGTTGTGTTGGGCAGCCAGGTGGGCATGCATGCTACTCTGCGGGCCTTCTCCTAGCAGACCGCAGGAGCCCGGATGCACAGAGCCTGAGCTGTGGTGTCTCCTGCAGAGGTGAGTTGTGTGTAAGGGGCTCACGTTTGCAAGAGGTCATGTGGATGGCATTGAGGGTTTAGGTGTGTAATTCAAATGTCATTCAAATTTGTGGGGAAATCTGATTCACTTGCTTTTCTTACTTCAACCTCAAGACTCACAAGCCACTGAAAACTATTTCTAGAGGTACAAGCGTGGGGGTCTAGATTGGGAGCATGGAAGAAGACTGTGGTCTGCCTTGGGACCCGGGCTCAGAGGGAGGGAAATGGCCTTGTAGGCAGAAGGAGTAGCAGCTGCAGGGCAGACAGGAGCGAATGAGCAAGCATGGAGTCAGAGAAGGCAAAATCACTGGCGGCTGAGAGGTCCCTCCAGGACCAGCTCACCGTTTAGCAGTGATTCATCTCAACACGCTACAGCCACAGCCGGAAAGAAGTATTTACTTTTTATGGGCTGCAAAGCATAAAGGCTTATAGAGCATCCATTTGTTTACAGATGGTGAATATTCATTTTAATCTCTCTCTCCTATTCAGTATGCGGAAAGCAAGCTTACTGCGTGCAGTGAAAAGAGTATGATTTAGTCTGGGCTCCTCGGGATGCAGCCATCTCACTGCTTCTCTTGCCCAATGCACAGTCCAGGTGGGCTCCTGGGTGGACTCAGACAGGGGCCGAGCAAGAGCCAGACCCGTGGAGCCTTTGGCCTCTCCTTTCAGCTTGAGTGTGGGGCTCTTCATCAAGTGTGATCAAGAGGTACGGTAATGCTTTAAAACTTACCATGCCAAGTTTTCCCTGAATCTCTCAAAATATTCGCCTCCCTTGGAGTGCATGCATCCCCCTGTCCTTGCTATTTTCTGAAGCACTTCTGGAAGTCTTCTTTCATGAGTGTTTGTAGTGCATCATCTTAGCTGCCTTGATGCCCTGAATCCTTTCAAGATGCTCCCCTTTCGTGGTCATTTTAACTTTGGGCAAGACCAGAAGTCCTGTGGTACTGGGGCCGGTGAACAAAGCGGATGCAGACACTGTTGTGCTATTAACATTGCTTGGCAGAAGGCAGCAGCATCACTGGATTTCTTTCATCATATCCCATAGAGACACCCTGGGAAGAGTGCTTCCAGAGCTGCTTAGAAGGTGGCAAGAACAAGGGAGAGTAGCGCTCACAGTGGGGGCTTCAGGGATTAATAGCATTGTGTCTTTTACTGAACTTTCTTTTTATTTGATTTTAGGGAAGGGTCTACAGGGTGTTCAGGGTCTCACTACTAGATCATACTCGTAGCGATCCGCCTTTTTACAGCCTCCCAAGAGCTGGGATCACATGGTGGCATGCGCCACCACGCCGTCTCAAGTGCCGTCTCAGCATGCCCTGGGTGTGGGGCTGGCACAGCAGGCTTGGGGACCAAGCCCCGCCCCCTGTCCCTGCTTACAGGAACTTTAATCTGCTGAGCTATTTGGCCAGCCCTTACTGCACTCTTTTAAAAATTAAATGTTTATTGTATTTTTGACCATATCCCTTACATTATGTAGTAATCACGTACTTGAAATCGGTTTGTGTGTGTGTGTGTGTGTGTGTGTTGTGTGTTTTGTGGTACTGAGGATTGAATTTAGGACTTTGCACTTACCAGGCAAGAATAAGATAGCTTATTCTACTGAGCTATCTCCCTGGCCCTTTCCTTGTGTTTTGTGTACATAATAATTTTAAAAAGGTCTAATGCATTCTTTTAAAAATGGATGTTGATAATGTATAAAACCAAAGTACTGAACAGTGCTTAGCATATAGTATTCACTCAGGAAATATTTGCTGAATAAGCAGGGCTGGATGAAATTACTTTAGAGAAGAAAAATCACATAATTTATACATGGTGCTGGGTTTTCAATCCCCCCTCCCTATCATTTCTATCAATTTTGATTTTTTAAAAAGCATTTGGAGAGCCAGGTACGTGTTTAGTACTTGGGACTGTTAACAAATTCAATGGCGTGTTGAGATTTTAGTTGGTAGATTTAAAGGAAAAAGTGTTATCTTAATGAAATATTTACAAGTAATTAAACCCATGATTTTATTGTGTATAATAAAATTTATAAATCAATTATTGCTATAAAGTAGAATATTTATTAGTACCAACCACTGAAAAGTAGATTTCACTGTGCAGTAGGTATGCGTGATTCTAATCCAGGAGGACTGGTGCAGGCGCTGGTCCAAGCAAAGAGCCACGTGTCACTGCTGAGGTGGCCTGCGAGAGAGTGGCATGCTGCCCTGTGTACCCTGTGGCCTTGCACCTGCAGCTGCCTTTGGTAGAGCCTCCGTCTCCCTTTCTGGACACACTCCTTGCAGGATTACTGTGATGGCCAAACAGAGCATGGTGCCATAACTCCAGGGTCTCTGGCAGCGGTGTCTGCGCCTGTGAGCTCAGGAACGATGAGAATTGGCCCGCAGGCCCATCCTGCTGGTCCATGGTAGATTTAATTAAAAAGGTTGAATGTTAGCAGAATTTCATGCTGTTAAAATCAGGGCTATCCCTGGCCTAAGGCTTTGTCACTATGGTGCTGTGGTGCAGGCCAGGCTGAGTCAGTGTCCCATGAGTGTGTGCTCCTAACACACATGCATATATGTGTTTGCAACCATGCAGCCAATCTTATCTTTTAAAGGGAAACAAACCCCCTGAGATTAGCAAAGTGCACTGCAGAATGTCCACCCTGCAGCTCCAGCTCTGCTCAGTGCCAGCGGAGCCAGCACAGCACCTTAGCCTGCTGTAGTGGAGGAGGGTGGAGAAGCTGGCCTTGTGCAGACCTGCCTGCGCCGCCTCTGACGAGTGGGAAGGAAGAAGCGTTGCATTTCAAGCTGGAATCAGTGAGGCTTTCTGGTGTCAGCAGAGAAAATGAACTAGGAAAAGGGATTTCACAGAATGTGTTCCAGACCCATCTTGAGCTCAGCGGTCCCCAGTCAGTGTGAATCTGGAATTCTGGAGACAAGGTGAGAGAACGTAGTTCAGGGTAATAAGACCACCAGTGATTTTAAATATCTAAACTTTTACAGATTTTAACTGCATTTTGAGATGACTCACACAGAGAGATCATGAGACAAGATAATCTTCCAAGTATTTTGGGAAAATTATTTTCCAGCACTTACTCTTTTATCTCATATTCATTGAAACATATGGATGCTGGAGACTAATTTGCCTTTGGGGCCCCATGAGCACGGACCGAAAGTGTGGCCTTCCGAGTTCCGCCGAGCGCCACTGACACTGAAATGAACATCCCGGCCCATTAAAGCACTTGGTGTCACGCTTCCCATCATCTTGGTCAAGGCAGACAGGTGCTGGTCAAGACGCAGCCGTGGAGAGGTGGCTCATTAAGTTATCTTTGATACGACGTCCCTAACAGGCTGTCACCTTGATATGCTGACATCTTTGGATTTCTCACTCGTAAAATGATGACATTAGATTCAAGGTCCCTCCAGTCACTGAAACGGTATGAGAATTGTCAGGTGCATGTATCTTGGTCCGGATTCATGAGTCAGCTCAGTGCCTGGTTCCACGGGTCGGAAGAAATGTCCAGGATCCTGGGGCCCTTTTGAGCCAGTGCCTGACAGAGCGAGCAGCTCCCTGAGAGAAGGGAGCAGCAGAGTGCTTTCTGGAGCAGTTACACAGGCTGAGGCTGCGTAAAGCCCTGTCAGTTGAGCTTCACTGTTAGCTAGATTGGATTGAGACACTGAGCAGATTGGTATAGCACACTTCCAGGTGCCTGTGGGTGGGTTGTGAAGGCAGGACCTTGGTGGCTATCTTGTTCCTGGCTGCAGCCTCTGTGGTGCCCCTGCTCTGCCACCGCGAGCTGAGTGTGTTTGTTCTGCCATGATGTTCTGCCTCAGAGCCCGCTGACCTTGGACTAATGCTCTGAAGCCATGAGCCACTTAAATCTCCCCTCCTGCTTCAGTGGTGGGTGTGAGGTACTGTGTCCCACGATGGAAAGCTGACCAGGGCAGATGCCTGTGAGGGCAGCCCAGCTCCTCCTCTGCGCTTGGCCCTGCAATCACCACTCCCTGGTGCCACCCACGGCTCCGCAGCTGCAGCTCTGGGGCAGCCTGGGATTTCATCTGTAAATCTCGACGGTGTAGCCAGTCCCCTTTCAGGGACTTAGAGTTGGCAGCGATCACTGATCAGCACCTGTGGTGCGCCAGGGTGTTCTTCACCGTGTTGCTGCTCAGTAGCTACTAGAGGGATGGCCTAGAGGATGGTTAGAGGCTTGGGAGGGCCGGCTGTCTGCACCCCTCACCAGTGCATGCTGCCAGAGCCCCAACAGGTGCAGAGTTGGTCACCTTTCTCTGACTTAGGCCACGCATCTCCAAGTGAAAGCGTTTCAGGGGTTGTGTAGCTGGAGTGGTGGTCAGTCATGTGTGGCCTGAAGTAAAACCTGCATGATGGCCTCTGGGGAGACTGCTCTCTCTACCTTGGTACCACGAAGAGCAGTGTTTCTTCCCAAGCAGTAAGTCTCTTCTGGGAGATAAAGGGAATTACACAATCTACCATGTTTTTCTGCTTTTAAAGGAAGCCACATGCACATGTCGGTACTGTATTGTCTGGAACTTTCCATACAGCAGCAGATCTCAGTTGAAGCCAGCTGTGTCAAAGGTGGCTTTTTGACTTCCCTAATAGAGAAGGCCTTGCGGAGGTGAGGGCGGGCCAGAGCTTGGCACTGTCGTTGGGTTCTTCCCTTCTCTGTGGTAATCCTTTTTTTTCTTTCTCTCTTTCTTTCTTTCTTTCTTTCTTTCTTTCTTTCTTTCTTTCTTTCTTTCTTTCTTTCTTTCTTTCTTTCTTTCTCTTTCTTTCTTTCTTTTTTTTTGTAGTTTTAGGGAAGGGTCCACAGGGTGTTCAGGGTCTCTAGATCGGACTCATAGTGATCCACCTGTTTATAGCCTCCCAAGAGCTGGGATTACACAGGTATGCGCCACCTTGCCCAGTCTTAATTACCATCTCAGCGTGCCCCAGGGGTGGGAGCAGCCCTGGGATCGAACCCCTGGCCCCTGCGCCTGCTTGCAGGTGCTTTAATCTGCTGAGCTATTTTACTGGCCCTTCTCTGTGATATTTCTAAGGGGTTATGGGCTCAATCCCATTAGGAAGAGGGTGTCCATTCTCAGGGTTACCCATCAGTACTGTGGTTAGGCTCCAAGGAAAATTAGGCTGTTTCCAGTGGCAGACAGTGCAGGAGACAATGTCAGGCTAAACCTCCAGCACCCTGAGCCTTTGTGTATCTCTGCATCCCAGTTGCTGGCCTGTTTCTTAGTCCACTCTTCCCTTTTCTCACCTTCTGATCTGTTTGCTGTACTTTATGAATCATAAATGTACTGAATCTCTTTGGAACTGGGTGGAGGTGACAAGCATTAAATGAATTCCAAATCTTACATTTCAGTCAGTGCTCTAAATGCAGGGAGTGTGTGTGTGTGTGTGTGTGTGTGTGTGTGTGTGTGTGTGTGAATGATGCGACAGGACACATCTGTAGCTCTCTGGAGGTGGAGGGGGCAGGACAAGGGCTGAGGTTGTTACAGCTCAGCTCGGTAGTTCTCAAATTTGCACTTCAGATGATCATAATCTTTTGGTTAAGCAAAATTTTACATGGGTACTCAAACATAAAAATCATTTAAACCATTCAAATTAATTAAATCATATTTTGTGTGGACAGATTTTCACTGTAAGGCTCTCCAAAGTGGGGAGCAAGGTGTAGTGGTTAAGATATTGCTGTGTAACAGACCACAGGTGGAATTCAGCAGTTTAAAACCAGCACAACTGAGTATTCCGTGGGTTCCACGAGCAGCTTTGCTGAGCTGAGCTTGGTGTACGGCGGTGTGGGTCTCTACGTGACTGGTCTTGGCTGGGTCCTCTGGATATTCTGGGGTTGGCTGGTTGGTGGCGCTGACTAGGGCAGCTGGAATCTTTTGTGTGACAGTTGTTCATTCTCCAGCTGGTAGTTTCCAGAGAGAGGAACGTGCAGGAAGGCTGCTGGCCTCTCTTGTGCTTGGGCAGGGTGCCTTGTCCCCTGGATCTCCTTTATTAGGCCAGAGTCAATCCAGGCAAAGCCTGGAATCAAGGCTGGGGACAGTCTTCACTGTTGGGTCTGGGTCTGCCAGGGCCAAGTGGTAAAGGAGAGGTGGGAATTGGGTACCTCACAGCGATGTCTGCCTGGTGACCTGAGACACCCTGCCTGGAGGAGCATAGTCAGAAAGTCACCAGCAGCAAGGGAGGAAGGAATCTGGCTCCCAAGAGCTGTGGGGAAGGCCCAACCCTGCCGTTGTGTCACCCAGAGGGGAAGCTGTTAGCCTTCTGAACTCCGCTGCTTATCTGACATAGTAGTCATCCAGTGTCATTGTGAGTGCCAGTGGTGCCCCTGAGATCCTCGGGTCCCTGGGCCTCTGGGCCAGCTTGTACCCCGTGAGCAGGGTGGTACCTGCCTCCTGGTCGTCCTGGCCAGTAGCTGTGTAGCTGCTGTCACCAGTGTGGGAGCTGTTGTTTTATTTTTCCTGCCTGCAAACCCCAGAGAGGATTGTTTTCCCCAGCCTCAGGTTTTCTTGTTTGCCATCCTGGTTAATAAAGTGCTACTACTTTTACCGATTTCTCAGAAAGAAAAGGAAAGGACACAGGACTGTTGTGTGCCAGCCCACCCCTGGGTCCTTTCCACAAGAGATACCCACTGCCCAAAGGCATCGTAGTGTTTGTGGAGTCCAGGCCCGGCACGTGTCAGGGAGTCCTGCACACAGCGCGTCGCTGACCCAGATCCCAGGTGAACTTCTCTGTCCGGCTCCTGGGCCCAGAGTCTGTGTTCTGTTTTTCTTAACCATGGCTTTATATTTAGTTCAGTTTCTCATGTTGATGTTTCAAACTATTGTCAAGTTGCCCTAGCCCTGCAGCATGTGTGCTGACTGCTATTTTATAGTCCTCTGAAGTAGTAAATTAGGAGGCTGGGTACTTAGCGTCTTAGGGACTTGAATACTGTTAATTGATTAGAGATTTATTCATATTTTTCGGGAACAGAGGAGGGCAGGATGTTGTCTTTGTAGTTTCGAGCCCTCTAGATAAAACTGTTTCTGTAATTCCTTGTGTTTAGTGATTGTCTGATTAAGAAGAAAGGTTTAAAATTTTATTAATGGTTCCAGGGGCAAAGTGACACTGAGGACAGTGGTCATTTATTTAAAGATCTTTTTATTTCAAGTAGAAGTGAACAGGCTCTAGAGACCGAAGTTAATCACCTTCTCTAGACTCAAATGCGTTGTCTTTTGAAATCTGACCAAGGCAAAGAAGCACATAGATCCTACTTGAAGGATTTAAAATGCTCCAGGGTTCCACATGTGGGGATGTTTGCCCTGGAGGAGCTGCTCGGCGTGACCAGCTTGGTGGCTTACTTAAACCACCTTTTCTGTAGCATCACTGCGGAGAATGACGCCAACATCAAGAGAGCATTGACAATGTACAGCAAGTGAATATCGAGAGAATATGGCACTTTTCAGAGTGACTTATGGAAAGTTCTGGGACTTTTTGCTAATAGTAAGAAGGGACGAACTCCCACCGATGGGTGCTCACGTGTAAGCGCTGCCCTTATCTGGGGAAGATTCCTGGCCGAGGGAGACGAGCTGAGGTGTTTGTGCTCACAAGGCGCCAGAAGGGCCCCTGGAGTGGCATCCCAGGAGTCCTGAGCACGGGTTCTGCCACTGTACAGCCTGCGGCTTGTGTCAGGTCTGCAGACTGAAGTCTTGGAAGGGGCGATCAGATCTAGAATGAAGGCCAAGAACCTTCAAGGACAGAGAGGGTCAGAGGCCTCGTTTTAGAGCTCCCTTTCTCTCTCAGCTGTCCTTGTGGTTGGCCGTCGTGTTCCCATTGGCCTTGTTGCTTCAGGCCTCAGCTTTGTGCAGTGTGGGCACCCCTTGTCCTGCCCTGCTGCCCCCCACCCCCAGCCTGGTCTCCTTCTGATGAGCATGCCAAGTCACTGCTGTCCTTCTGCCTCCTTGTAAGCGGTATCCTGCTAGGCCGAGCCGTTCCTCCTGGGATGCTGAGAGCGAGTGGCTCCCTTCATGCAGGGGCATTCCTTTGGGCCTCAAGTTCATGCTCCAGGGCTGCCTTGGCGTGAGCATCTCAGCCATGCAAGAAGATCCAAGGACTGGACACAAGCGCATTCCTTTCCCAAAACAGTGCTTCTTGAGGGCTCCATGAGAAAGACCAGAGGACGCAGGCCCCTGCTGCAGGTGGTGCCCTCCCCTCCTCTTGTGAATTCTCTCCCCAGGCCTGGGTGACTGGATGGTGCCTATCTGGGCTTTGCCCTGAGGCATCCGGGTCACATGACCTTGTGTTTCTGCACTGAAAGAGAGATGAGACTCGGAGAGGAAAGCCAAGAAGGCAGGTGCAGGCTGGCCAGAGGCCTGTGAACACTCAGATGTCCCTCAGATGTAGTCAGAGGGGACACAGGGTCATCTTCACAGTGCCTCCTCCAGTAGCTTTTCTCCAGGTGGTGCTTCCTGAGTATTGGGAGGTGGGGCCCTGTCTTGGGAGTACATACCTGAGGGGCAGGGCCTGGCAGGCAGAGGAGCAGGCTTTGAGTAGCTATTTTATTTTATTCTTTCAACATCATGAGCTGGCTGATGGCTGGCAGCTTGGCTTCTTTTCTGTCTGTCCCCTGCAGACATGTTTGGGCCATATTGAAGGGTGGCTTTGTGCAAGAAGGGAATTTGGCCAGGCTTAGAAGCCTGTGGGGGTTCATGGAAGGTTTCTGAGTGACAAATGTGGCTGCCCCTTATTCCTCTGCCTACTAATACCACGGTCCTAGACTTGCAGTTTCCCTCATCTCTTTCTCTCTTCTCCTGTTACCTCTTCTGATGTTAAGTTTTAGAAGAAGGGAAGGAGACAGGCAGGTCTACCGGCCCCTTGGACCCGGGCTGCTCCTGGGCAGCACCTGGGCAGCTTGCAGGTGTGGCAGGTGCAGGTGAGGTGAGCAGCGCGGGCTGCTGGGGCGCTGGGCCTGTGGCTCTCTTGTGCACTGCAGCCTCGCAGCTCCCTGCAGTAGCAGAGTGCTGGGGCCTGCTGAATTTCCTGTTGTGACTTGGGTCTCATCCCTATGACGTATTGTTAGATAAGTGGAAATGTTCTACAATCCAGATGTGTTTGGAATCCAGAATACTGCTAGTCCCAAGAATTCTATGTAAGGAACACCGAGCAGGTGTAGAGTAGCTCCTTACTCTGCACACACAGTGAGCTCTGCCGGCTTTCAGTCCAAGGCCCGGTGGCTTTTCATAGGCTAGCCTTTCGCTGGTCATCCCAGGTCTGGGCAGTGCAGATGACAGCTGAGGTGCACAGCAGGACTGAGGGGAGCACGGCTGGACCTGCCCCATGGTGGTTTCCTTGATCTGCAGGAGGAGTTTTTGGACAGTTGGTGGGCAAGCTTGCTTATTCGGAGATGGTGTTGTGACCTGAGCAGCACATGGCTCCAGTCAGGAGCAGACCAGTGGGACGGTTCTCCTGGGGAGGAGGCCGCAGGGAGGCTGGAACCTCGATGCTGGGCAGACCCTTTGCTTCAGGCTGTGTCTTCAGTGAAAGAACTTGGAGCTGGGGAGGTCGTGCAGGGGTAGAGCATTGCCTGGCTTGTGCTGGACCTGTGCTCCGTCAGCAGCACCTCGAAAGACACGACAAACAGATAGGACTCATGGTTGTAGATCACAAGTTAGCACGCATCTGAAATTTTCATGTTTTCATAGTTCAGAATGGAGAGGATTTGTGTTCCTTAGTAAATACTGACTTTTTAAAATAAAACTTTTATTTATTTATTTTAAAATGCATTTGGCACAGGGTCTTACTGCACAGCTCGGACTCGTAGTGATCCTGCTGTTTGCAGCCTTGCCAGTCCTGGGATTACAGGGGTGCACCACCATGCTCTGACTCGGTGGCCAGCTCAGCGTGCCCAGGCCGGGCCTGGCAGGTGGTGCCGGGCCTGAACCCAGTCCTTGCACTTGCCTAAGTAGGTGTCTAGTCCACTGAACTGTCTTGCTGGCACTAAAATAAAATTGTTACAAAGATCTGTAAAACGCATCTACAGAAAGAGAAGCTGGAATGTTAACTGCCCTGTCCATTTAGAAACATACAAAGGATCTCTTTTTATTTGAACTCGGGCCCTTGCACTTGCCAGGGAAGCACTTATTCCAATGAGCCATCTCCCTTGCTGATCTCTTTTTATTTGAAAGAAATTTTGGTACTCTATTTTTTCCCCTTAAATTGGTATTTGCATTTTATATGTCCATAGAATTATAACCTGTTATGATGTTTTTAAGCTTGGAAGTCTTTTACTGATTATTTGCCAAACTTCATGATACCAAAAATATAAAGTTGAAATTTTAATTCTGACTTGAATATATGGGTGTCTAAAGCTTTAAGTGTTAAATTTTTCCAGTTGAATTGCCACTAAAATTATTAATGTACATTTGAATCATTTAAAAAATGCACTGGGAAAGTGCAAAAATCAATTGGGCCATAAAAAAATTAGTTCATGTGCCTGTGAATAGGTATTATTTACTTTGAGAGTTAAACTAGATTAAACACCAGTTCTATTGCCATTCCTCATAAACATGTACTGAGAAAATATGTTGCTCTAAAGAGCAAAATATGGGCCGGGGGTATAGCTCAGCGGACTAGGCGCTCGCTTAGGTAAGCATAGCAGCCAGGGTTCGATTCCTGGTTCTGTGTGTCGTGCTACCCCGCCCCGCCTTCGGGTGCGCTGAGCCGGCGGTGGAGCCCAGGTGCAGTGGCGCGCGCCTGTAATTCCAGCCCTAGGGAGGAAGAAAGTGGGAGGATCGCTGTGAATGTGGGCTGCATAGTGAGGCCCTGTCAAAAGAAACAAACAAAAAAAAAACCTTAAAAAAAAAAAAAAGAGCAAAATGAGGTAGGTAGTATTAGAGGCATTTTTGTCCTAGCTGCACCATTTCTAACTTGAAGGCAGCTTGTTTATGAGACATATACAAAGGTAGTAAAAACAAAAATAGGGTTGATTTACTTGTACAGCAGTAAATTCATTCTTCAAATATACCCATGAATGTTTGTCATATACTTTAGTGTATTTTGTGTACATTAAGAGAAGACTTAGGGGCCCAGGAGATGGCTAAGTAGAATAAGCACTTCCCTGGCAAGCGCAAGGGCCTGAGTTCAATCCCTGGATCCACGAGAGAGAGAGAGAGAGAGAGAGAGAGAGAGAGAGAGAGAGAGAGAGAGAGGAGAGAGACAGAGGAGAGAGAGAGACAGAGAGAGAGAGGAGAGAGACAGAGGAGAGAGAGAGACAGAGAGAGACAGAGAGAGGAGAGAGAGAAAACTCAGGCTATGCAGTGAACAAGAAATCTCATAGGATCTGCTTAGCAGTGTGGCCCTCCCGAAGCACATCAGTAAAACTAGCCTGGCTTTCTCTGAAAAAAACTTTTGGTTTTTAAAGTTCACATGAGTTTTAATTTGCATTTTAAGGAAAAAATTGAAAGCCCTAAGAAGGAATGATAAATTACTTAAAGCAGTTTGTGCTTTAGCTGTTTTTCAGACTAGAGACATAAAAGAATCTATAAGTTTTGCACTGCCATAAGAGCATGACAAGTTATTCCACATTTTTAATTTCACTATGTAAGTGTAATACAATGAGCACAGAAATTTATGAGGTATTTCAAAGTGAACATCATGGCGCAGAGGCAGGCTGTTTCCCTGTTAGCTCTATGTGAACGCATAGAGTGTTCTCTGGTGTCTGACTTCTGACAGGAATTAAGTAACCCCAAGCAGGCCCTCAGAGGCAACTGCATGTATTTCTGAAGGCTTCCACAGCTGTGCGTGGGATTGGGGTGTGTGTGCAGCAGGGAGGAGGCAGCTGTGCGTGGTACTGGGATGCGTGTGCAGCAGGGAGGAGGGAGCTGTGTGTGGTACTGGGATGCGTGTGCAGCAGGAGGAGGCAGCTGTGTGTGGTACTGGGA